>JAYESA010000008.1:157773457-158145957 GCA_036927795.1 Iris macrosiphon | reverse complement strand
TCGTGCACGAGGTAATAACATGGATTCCTCGGACGACCACTGGGGTACCGGTATTGTACCATCCTAGGAGGAATATGGGTATTGCGTGACCAAATCGGTATGATGCTCTCCGGTTTAGGGCAACGTAATATATTCAGTGGACGGGCCCTTGGTAGTGCATCCTACACTTGGATAACCCGTATGAATCTATGATCTATGGTAGTCTCTCCATGTTTGGTTAAAATAATGGGCAACGCCTAATGACTCTTTTGTTATGCCTCATCTCCGTCCGAGACTATGCATCATCCTTTATGGCTAAGCCAGTGATCTCATATTCATATAGATAAGTCATCATCGCTTAGCGGCAATCCACGTATGAGTTATTGCATCGCATCTAGTAATCTGAAACAACTGAACGATTTTGAGTATAAGTCATATATACAAATTGGGCAACCTGAGCAATCCATTGAACACTTGAACATCTTCTACAAACACTTGATAATCCGTGTAACTCGTGCACTCGAAACATAACCTAGTTCACGACACTTGTGTTTGCTTATGTTATTGCCCCTGGATTCATTATATATATTCGTGCTTGATTTAACTTGGTTTGCCTTGGACATGGAAGGATGAATGGTAAGTTGGTGAGTCTCGTCGTGTTCCTTTATATCGTACGGCGCACCGCCATACGAGTTAGGCTTTACATTATGCTATGAAACTGATCCTAAGGTAAGAGTAGAAAGATAACTTAATAGATGGTGCATGGAACCCTTATAACGTATTTGGATTTGTCGAGCGAACGAGAAGCCTCCCCACCAGCGTATTCATGTACTGATAACCCACCAGTTTGCTTGCAGGGTGCGGGGAAAATCTCATTCGGTGCGGATGCCCCCTTCATGCCTGCTAAGGTGCAGAGTTTACTCTGGAGCCTTGGATCATTGTGTCCGGAACTGAAGCACATATTCAAGACATAATATTTGAACATCGCCTATGTATTATTTCACAAATATTGCCACTTGGCACCCTTTTACTGTTTCAAGAGAGGAAAGAGAGAGGCTTGAGCGACTTATAATCTCAGCCTAGCACCGCATATAACACTTGATCAATATCAATAAAGAGCTTTTTTTTACTTCTATACTTATGTTATTCAATATTTTCGCTATTGACGACTCTGTGAACTTGTTACCAATCGCTTGTGCGTTTCTTATTCCGCTGCACTCGGACTATCTGTGCGACTCTGTGGCTTAGACATCTTACCGTATGTTCAGATCATGGCCTTGCACGGGCGCGACTTAGGCTCGTGCGACATCACATCCAGATGGGAAAGATCGTCCTGCGGGAGCGCTGGTATGGCGATTCGCACCTAGCGGGTATGGTCGATTACCTGCGGGAGATCGGGGCGTGACATATTGGTATCAGAGCATGGCTTTACGGCTTTGGACTTCGTATCAATTTTCTCAGTTTTGAAAGCTCGTTCGTGGGTTATGTGCATACACTCTCTCTCGTTGACCCGATGGAATATTCCATACAATGAGTCTAAATAATTTTAAAAGTGCATGTGAATAATATGATTGCTTATACGAAATTGTAATGCGAAGGCCTTTGTGCCAACCTGTGTTTGGCTTTGTGGGAATAGAGTCATGCTAGAATTTGCAAGTTATATGAAAATCCGAATACCTACACGTGATTACCAGCTGGTTAGTGTACGGAATAGAATATCGTCCGAACGGTTAGCTATGCACACAACCTTTCGGCTAAGTTGTGTTAAGTATCGCACGCCAAGACCCTTTGGTGCGAGCTAGTTTGCAAGCGAGATTTAGATTTCATTCAGGTAAAGATAAATCAGGCTTAGAATAGAAACCGATAAAAATATTATCAGATTATCGCTAAGGCGAATATAGAAAATCGTGCTTGGATTTTGAAAAATAGTTCGAACGATATTTCGTGTCGGAAGATACAAATCAAATATGGTTTACTTGGATGACTATAAACAGAAAATATACGAGACTAAGATTTATCAGGCAATGCTTAAGTATCGTGCAAGAATTCTAAGGAACGACTTTGTGAATATGCTAACGATTGATGCGAACATGATTGAAGATTTGATTGGGTGACTCAATTCCTGAGTGGTGAATGGATCATTTTAGAAATGTTCAAATGAATTCACAGGTATCGTGCGATAGTTGGTTTGAACGATTCGAGAATGACTTGAACAAGTGATAAGGCTTATATCAAATTGGGATCCAAGGTAATGAAATTGATATATTGGTGAAGAAAACTTGGTGGAAACTTGGAGGATCGTATGAGCGATTTTTGATTGAATCAAATAGATTGAACTTAAATACAATATCGCTCGAATAGAAGTTAGCCCGAGAATAAATAGTGTGGTTTGATGAAAGAGATAAGCAATAACGGATTTGACCTAGAGTTTGGAAGAATGATCTTGAATCTAGTTTGGAAAGATAACCTTTGAAATCAGTCCCAACGGAAAAGATTATCCTGTGGGAGCGCCGACATGGTGATTTCACGTACGACGGGGATAATCGAACTCACGAAAATATGTTCGATGATTATTCCAAACGAACTCGATGAATAGAACGTATCAAAAGTGAATAGACTTTGGCTTAAAATTTTAAAACTTAGTTGTTTGAGGAATGTCAGAAGTAGACTATGGATTTATCAAATGATAACATTGAAGTTGGATAATTTTTTCAGACGAATTATAATTACGGTATAAATGAACATGACTTGATGGATTTTATATATATCCTGGATGGAGCAAAGTAAAATGATAAGGTGTCTCGATCATTTCGATGATAACCATAACGTTCGACATTCTTGTCTTGTGCGAGCGTAACTCTATACTCGTACATGTGTCACGTCCAGATTAGAACGATTATCCAGCGGGAGCGTTGGCGTGGTGATCTCACATCTAACGAGGATGATTGAACTTGTGGAAGATTGAGGCATGACATATTGGTGACAACTGATGGATCATCTTGACTTGTGGTTGGACACGATAAGGAATGCAAGTGAATCGGAAGTATTTTAGGATAATTTAGCCTAAAACCTAGAGTAAATTACGCTTGATGGTTTCGTGAACGGATACATAAATTTTGTTGGATGACTTAATGTTATAATCAAAGGTTTAGAATTGAATCTTGGCTTAGTGGTCTAGTCTTAGAAATGGATATATGGATTCTATCTAAACATGTTAAGGAGATAGACTATGCGAATTGTTAGGCTTGTCCTGCAACTTGGATATATCATAAATTTTACTGAACTAACTCGAACCCTGTACAAATAAATGTATATTTGTGAGTAGAATGATCTGCGCTTGATGTTTAGAAATCTGAGTAAAACGAGCTTGGGTAGAATATCCCGTATAAATGAATAATGGTTTGACCTTAGGAATTGAGGCAAGCATCGTACAATAAATTTGTACGATAAATCGTGTGCTTGAACCTATACCTATGACCTTGTGAGCTAACCTAGTAATTAGGTAGACAACTCTGTGCCGAGTAAAAGAACTTGTGTGACCGACTTCAGAATATTGCTTGAACAAGCCATAGAACTGGGACAACAAGACTTAGAGTTAGACTTGAAACGGTAAGCGTGTGCTATGTTTGACACAAAAGGAATGTACGATAGGACATGGACGCTAGTCGATTAAATTGGATAGATCATGCTTAACGGTAGTGCAATACTTGGTTTGAGATGGGATTGGAATGACTTGGAATTTGATTGACCCTGTTGGAGATATCATCGTGATTTGTAAGACGAGAACCCTTAAAAAAATTTGCAAGTAGCTTGTCCTAATTTACTATCGCTAAGTTTGGTTGAATGCATATGTTTGAGGGATGCCTTGAATGTGTGCACGATCCAAGACCCAGTGATATATTGAACTCGAGTGCAAAGACTTCGCTATCGCTAAGTTGGTTGACATGCATATGTTTGAAGGACGCTTTGAATATGTGCACGATCCAGACTCGCAATATGCTGATCTTGAATGCTAGTGCAAGTGAATATGTTAGATTCGCATGAACGAGTATATCAGTTTGGATAGGTTGGCCTCAGCCTTAGCTCATTATTCAAAATGGATCATAATGTACCCTGCGTTAAGCGATAATATGTTTTGAGCTAAGGCGCAGTAAAGACCGAGTCAAATCTTAGATTGAATGATAGAGTCATTCAATGAGACCGACCCAGCATACACGCAACACGGTATAAGGAACAAGTAGAAAATTATGTTTGAACGGATCTAGCAACACGGATGATTATGCTTGAGATAGATTTGATAGTTGCGATAGATCGGTTTGCGCTCAGGAAGTCTCAAGGACGAGACTTTTTCTGAGTGGTGTATAATGTAACAACCCGTTCCGTTCAAGCGGACAGCCGATTCAAATGGCGCAAGTGTAAAGACCCAACCCGCTTTTCTCAGCGAGAAGACTCGTTTGAGGCAAAGGATTTCTAGACTTGGCCCTTCAGGAGTTCAGACTTAGATTTTCAAAGGCCTGCTCGGAGTATCGCTCGACCGAGACGAATCATCGCTAAGGTGGGTAGCTACGATGAACTTGTCTTTGCTTAGCCAGCACACTTAAAATATGGACGATACATGCTAGCCACTAAGTGAATCACCCCTTGTATGCTAATAAAGAATACAATGCACCTATCTAAGAGAATAATCTTAACTTGTATTGCTTGTGTTAGAACATAAAAATGAAACTTTGCTTATAAATAGACCCCCGTATGCTACCTTTGCCTTGTTCAAGTAGACCCCGCTATGCAAGAGTAGATCATTTTATACTCTCCGTAGTGCACTGTTTCACTTGTTTACATTGCATGTCCTAAGATCTATGTTGCTCGATATGTCCCTGTACGGTTGCACTCCTCGTACTAGCCCTTGGACCGTGCCAAAGTAAATGCTTACGTTTTATATGAATGCAATGCTTGCATGCTTATATGTTAACTTGTACTCGTTGCCTCGTTTCAATGCTTGTCACATAATCTATGCCACAACCGTGTAACACTATCCATGTCATGCATTCATCTAGTTCTCCCCAGAAGACTATCTAATAGTCGTTCCATGCAAGTATGAACCTGAAAGTATTCAGGACCGTTAGGTCACCAAGGTAGTTCCTGAACCAGGAGATTTGTACCATGTCAATAAATCCAAGAATTATAGCTCGTGGTGCATACGCATTCTGAATAAGAATCAAGAATCATGAATCAAGAATCAAGAATCCAAGAATCAATATGTCATGTAATGAATCCCATGAATTTGAAACCCTAGACTTGTATGGTCACAGACAACTCATGCACGAGATAATAACATGGATTCCTCGGATGATCACTAGGGCATCGGGATCGTACCATCCTAAGAGGAATATTGGTATTGCATGACCAAATCGGTAGGATGCTCTCCGGTTTGGGGCAACGTAATATATTCGATGGACGGGCCCTTGATAGTGCATCCTACACTTGGATAACCTGTCTAACTCCATGATCTATGATAGTCTCTCTATGTTTGGTCGAAATAATGGGTAATACCCAATGACTCTTTTGTTATGCCTTATCTCCATCCGAGATTATGCATCGTCCTTTGTGGCTAAGCCAGTGACCTCATGTTCATATAGATAAGTTATTATCGCTTAGCGGCAATCCGCGTGCGAGTCATTATATCGCATCCAGTAATCTGAAACACCTGAACAATTTTTAAGTCATCTATACAAATTGAGCAACCTGAGCAATCTATTGAACACTTGAACATCTTCTGCAAATACCTGATAATTCGTGTAACTCGTGCACCCGAAACATAATCTCGTTCATGCCACTTATATTTTCTTATGTTATTGCCCCTGGATTCATTATATATATTCGTGCTTGATTTTACTTGGTTTGCCTTGGACAGGGAAGGAGGAATGGTAAGTTGGTGAGTCTCGCCGTGTTTCTTTATATCGTACGGTATACCGCCACACGAGTTATGATTTACATTATGCCATGCAACTGATCCTAAGGTAAGACTAGAAAGATAACTTAATAGATGGTGCACGGAACCCTTATAACGTGTTTGGATTTGTCGAGCGGGCGAGAAGCCTCCCTACCAGTGGATTCATGTACTGATAACCCACCAGTTTGCTTGCAGGGTACGGGAAAAATCTCGTTCGGTGCAGATGCCCCCTTCGTACGTGCTAAGGTACGGAGTTCACTCTGGAGCCTTGGAGCATTGCGTCCGAAATGAAGCACATATACAAGACATAATGTTGGAATATCGCCTATGTATCATTCCACAAATGTAGCCACTTGGCATACTTTTACTGTTTCGAGAGAGAGAGAGAGAGAGGCTTGAACGACTTGTAATCTCGGCCTAGCACCACTTGTAATACTTGTTCAATATCAATAAAGAGCTTGTTTTACTTCTATACTTGTGTTATTCAATGCTTCCGCTATTGATGACTCTGTGAAGTTGTTACAAATCGTTTGTGCATTTCTTATTCTGCTGCATTCGGACTATCTGTGTGACTCTGTGGCTTAGACATCTTACCGCATGTTCAGATCATGGCCTTGCACGGTCGCGGCTTAGGCTCGTGCGGCATCACGTCCATATGGAAAAGATCGTCCCGCTGGAGCGTTGGCACGGTGATTCGCTCCTAGCGTGGATGGCCGATTACCTGCGGAAGATTGGGACGTGATACTAATTAACCATAATTATGTGATTTCTAAGATGAACAGGTACCTGCAGCTGCGAATCAAGCTATAAATAGCCTAAAAGGCAAAAATATGGTTCTTGACTATACAAGTGATAAAAGAACCATACATATCTCTTGACAAAGAGTATGTTTAGCATATAAATCCTATAATCATCGAGGGTGTGGGGTTAAGCCCATAAGTAAGTCACCAGCAGTAGAAACCCAACCGAGTCTGATTGGAGATCCCAAGAAGTCGGTTCAATGGATAGAAACCAGCTGGACTTAGGTGACTAATATGGAACACTGACCCTGAGATTAAATTCTCATAAATTAATGCCCAAGCAGTTGTACGATATTGTATATTTATACCCCATCTCTATGGTGACAATGTTCCGGTGTGATCTGGTTAGGATGAGTTTTAAAACTCTTAATATGTCTGAGCATTATTATGTAGGGTTGACACCGATCACCAACCCTTTGAGGACTTACCTATATGGGAGGTCGTGAAGGCCGTGACTATGGGACAGGGCGATCTCAGACAACTCTCATAAATAAGAAAAAAGTGCACATGGCCAATAAAATTGCCACCTGATAGACGCAAGAACCTCTAGCGTACTATGTGTGATACTTTCTGAATCTGGTTCAAGAAGTCTGATTCAAGGCATAGTCCATCAAGCACTACTTCAGACAAATAATCACTAAATGAGATTCAAGGCTGTAGTCCATCTCATCTATGCATAGTAAATAATTGCCCACAAATTCTCGATTTCTATTCTTTTGAATATTGTTAACCTTATTTCGGAACTTGGTTTTTCGGGGGGGGGGGGGTGTTATTGTATGATATTTGGAAAAAACCAAATTCCTTTTGCTACTCACTTCTTTGACTGGTTCAATTTGACCGTTTCTCTATTTGTTTTGAACATGTATTTCAGATCCACTTTTCATGGCTTTTTATTAGCCGACGGTTATGTTGATATTGCCTATATATTCAGCTTTTTCTTCTCTTATTTGAGAGAAAAATACTTAGGTTCACACTCTCCTCCATATAAAATCATGTTCTCTCTTTCAATTCTCTTCTAGGCAAAGCTAAGTTTGGGTCACTCTTTCGAAGCTGTGTGCAGTAACGAGAAGCCGGTAGCACGAAGGTTTTACCTTTAGGAGGATTCGAGAACAAGTCTGTACATAGACCTCGAATAATCTCTTAGGGTAGTGCGTAGTGCGCGACTTCCCCAAAGGCCGGTAATACTAAACCTTCTTATTTTTGTTTACAGAAAATCAAGGTACTATTTACAACAGGGTCAATATGGCATGCCCAACACCACCTAGAACTTTCTCCATTGATTGGAAGTCAAGATATTGTATGAATAGTTTATGAAGATTTGGAGGCACATATTGGCTCTAGGTGGCGTTCTCCATACAACCTAAAACTTTAGAATAGTTTCCACATATCTCATGGTCAAAATCCTTCAGAAACTTTGAATGTGCATAATTCGCATGATGGAACTCAGGTTTGAGTGCTCTTTATATGAAAAAAAATTACCTCATTGAGTTCTAGACAACGATGAGTAAATCAAAAGGAGATGAATTTGAAAATCATGATCATTTTCCATAAATTTATCACGGTCTTATTAGTTCAAGGAGTAATAATAGACAAAGCAAGTGCATGACATTATGCCATTAAAAAGAGAGCAATGATGCTAAGCCAACTTTTAGGGTCTTTGGAGACCTAAAAGTAAGTTGCTCCATAAAGAAATCTTCAGGAGGTAGTTCTGGTGGGATGTTTTCTTCATTTCTTCTACTGTTAGGCTGTGCAATGAGTTTCTTGCTCATAACTTAAGCCAAAATAGAAGAGGTGATAACAATAATTCATTAAACTTCCAAGAAAGTTTAGACTACAGTTAACTACATCGAGCAATTATAAGAAATCCCAACAAATTGTTTAGCAAGGTGGAACCAATGAACTAAAATGAATATAAATATAACTTGTAAGTGCAATCAACAGGAAATAAGAGGAATAAAACATAGAGATGTATGAATCTTGGGAGATATGCATCACCACGCAAGAGTTTTAAGTATAATCTAATATGTTAATAGAGATGGTTTGTTAGTCTCTGTGCAAACTACGTAAAAAAAGAATGTGACAGGAAGATGAACCAGCACACAAAGGGAGAGAGGATTTTATTAGCTCTTCTATATTTGTTTCTACATTTATTCATTTGCTTTTATAAGTATAACAAAGCATAACCACATTTCCTATAAACATGGATAGCCAAGTGTTCCCCTTGAGAATTGGTCACCCCTTGAGAATAGGTCTACTAACAGCACTAAGTTTAAACAATAATCGCTCCCTAAACTTTTGCGATTACTTGATGACGATCATCCCGATCTTGGAGCGAAGCTCCTGGAACCTGACCCGGCCCAGGGCCTTGGTCAGTATGTCGGCGAGCTGCTCATCTGTTCGGACATACTCTACCTCAGCTATGCCGTCCTTGATGCAGTCACGAATGAAGTGGTACCTCGTCTGGATGTGTTTGCTGCGATCATGAAATACTGGATTTTTGCTGAGGGAGATTGCTGATTTGTTGTCAATGCGAAGCTTTACACATCTGATATCGTCACCCTTCATGTCCGCCAGCAGCTGTACGAGCCAGATGCCTTGGCAGGCGGCAGTGGTTGTTGCGGCATACTCGGCTTCGCAGGATGACAGTGACACCACCTTCTGCTTCTGTGATTGCCAACTGATAGCGCTGTTGCCGAGGAAGAATAGTACGCCTGTCGTACTCTTGCGGTCGTCAACATCCCCGACCATATCGCTGTCGCAGTAGCCGACCAGCCGGGGCTCCTCTGTTCCTCGTTCGTAGCGACAGGCGTAACCCCGCGTACCAGCAACGTACCGGAGTATGTGTTTGACCGCCGCTAGGTGCTCAGTCGTTGGCTTCTCCATGAAGCGGTTCACATACCCGACTGCGAATGATAAGTTCGGCCGGGTGTGCACGAGATACCGCAAGCTTCCTACTATGCTCCGGTACTCTGTGGCATCTGCCGGCGGTGCAGCACTATCCTTGCTGAGCTTCAAACGTGGCTCCATAGGTACATGGCAAGGGTTGCAGTCGCCCATGCCACTCTTCTCCAGTATCTTGGCTGTGTACGCAGACTGGTTCACTGTGATACTGTCTGCGTTCTGCTGTACATTGATGCCAAGGTAGAAAGAAAGCAAGCCGAGATCTCTCATCTTAAATGAGCTGCTCATCTCGCGCTTGAACTTGTCGATATCGCCCGCATTGTTTCCCGTGATGATGAGGTCGTCGACGTAGACACCCATGAACAGCCTTGCCTCGCCATGGCCACGCACGTAGATGGCATGCTTCGAGGGACTCCGACTGAATCTGAGTATGGACATGCACTTGTCCAGCTTCGCGTTTCAGGCCCTCGGCGCTTGCTTCAGGCCGTAGAGTGCCTTGTGTAGGCGAAAAACTTTCTGCTCCTCGCCGACGGCTGTAAAACCGGGTGGCTGCATGACATAGACCTCTTCGTCGAGCTCCCCGTTCAAGAACGTCGTTTTCACATCCATGTGATGGACAACCCAACCTGCATGACCGGCAAACGCCAGTAGCAACCTGACGGACTCAAGTCTGGCTACTGGCGTGAAAACCTCATCGTAGTCGATCCCGTGCCTCTGCACATACCCTTTCGCGATGAGCCGGGCCTTGTGCTTGATGACGATGCCATGCTCATCCTTCTTTGCCTTGTAGACCTATTTGAGTCCAATGGGGCGGTGACCAGCGGGCAGGTCCACGAGCCGCCAAGTGTCGTTCTCCTCAATGGATGCGAGTTCATCCAGAATCGCTCGGCGCCAGCACTCGTGTTGCTCCACTTCTGAAAAAATAGAGGGTTCGTTATCCATTATGAGGAGGAGGTCCTCAAAGTCGTGGTGGTACACCGACTCAACTTCATAGATGTCTTGCAGATAGCGGTATCGGTGAGGCGGTTCGTTTGGCGGATTGGGCGTCGCTCCTGACGGCGGTGAGACGAATCGGATCGGAGCCGTACCCGTCGTCTCAGGAGTCCAAACCGCTGGCGTCGTCGCGGCTGATGTCGCGGTTGTACGAGCGGGCGTCACGGCCGGTGGTGGGGACGCGTGACCGGCTCCCTGCCTGCTCGGGTGGAGGCAGCGCCCTGGTCGATGCGGGTGTGGCTGCGCCCACAGCCTCTGGCGATGGACTTCCGTTCCCGGCCGAAATGAACGTGCCAGGAATGAGCTCGTAGGGAAATTCAACAGTAAATGCCTCGCCGATCCCGACGAGGCTGGCGTCGATGTCGGTGTGTGTCTAGTCCCTCTGCCCTGTCTCGTCAAAGATGATGTCGCGGGTGACATACAAGCGATGATCGACTGGATCGTAGGCCCTGTAAGCCTTGGACCCCGCCTCGTAGCCAACAAACACCATTTGCTTGCTCCGATCGTCAAGTTTCTTCAAATTTGGCTGCACCATCTTCACATGAGCAATGCAACCGAAAGTACATAAGAAACTTACATCGGGGCGCTTATCATGCCATGCCTCATATGGCGTCTTTCCCTTTACTGCGGCTGTTGGCACCATGTTTAGCAGGTACACCGCCGTGGTCACCGCCTCGCCCCAGAATGTTGTCGGCATGCTCTTCGCTTTGAGCAAGCTTCGGGCCATAGCTACCACAGTCTAATTCCGGCGCTCGACGATGCCGTTTTGCTGAGGCGAGTAAGGCGTGGTGAGGTGGCGCTTGATGCCGTGGAGCTCGCAGTAGTCGTTGAAATCGTTCGACGTGAACTCGCAGCCACGGTCTGTGCGTAGTACACGAAGCTTGCACTTCGACTCGACCTCCGTCGCAACCTGAATGCGTTTGATCGCCTCGCTCGTCTCGTCCTTGGATCTCAGCAGCTTGATCCACATGAACCTGCTGTAGTCGTCGACGAGGAGAAGGAAGTAGCGCTTCCCGCCAGGTGTCGTCGGTGAGATGGGACCACACAAGTCCGCGTGCACCAAGTCGAGAGGGTCGGTGGCGCGATAGTTGGCGTGCCGGGGAAATGAAGTGTGTCGCTGCTTTCCGGCTAGACAGCTGTCGCACAACTGATCGACATAATAAATGTGCAGAAGGTCATCCACCATTTTTTCCTGCTCAGGCAACGAAGGGCGTCGAAGTGTAGATGGCCGTAGCACGCATGCCAGCGCCACGCCATGTCCGAGCACTGTGCCGCTAGGCATACCGGCTGTGCGATCCGCAATGGAAGGATATATAGACAATTTAAGGTGCGTGATACCTTAGCAAGGAGGCGGCGCTGTTTGTCGCGGATTCTAAGCATTCCATCCTTGATTAGCGTGGAGCAGCCGGTCTCGTCCAATTGCCCGATGCTGACGATGTTGCGACGCAATCGGGGAATGTAGTAGACGTTGGTGAGGGCTCTATGTTCTCTTCCTTGGCCCATGAACACCACCGTGTCCCGGCCTTGGATGTCAACGACGGAGCCGTCGCCAAATTTGATGCTGCCCCGCACGTCGGTGTCGAGCTCGGAGAAGACTGCCCGCTCGCCCGTCATGTGGTTAGACGCTCCCGTGTCACAGTACCAGGTCACATTGTCGGTGTCCTCCCGCTCCCCAAGCTTTACCATGGTGCACTCCTCGTTGAGCATCACCTGCTCGGTCACCTCGGCGTGGGTGTCGAGCGTCTCGGCGATTGTGCACACCTGCGCCATCAGGAGCGCCGGTTCGTACTCCTCTACCTGGCCAAAAGGGCCTCGTCCTTCTTCTTCTTGCGGCATTCACGAGCCCAGTTTTCCGCAATAACGGCTCTTTTCATCACGAGTTGCACCGGAGCCGCTCCTTTCGCCGCTCCGCTTGGGATCGTGCGCTCCCGAGTCCCTCTCCGGGATGCGCCACTTCTTCTTCTGGCCGCCGTTTTTGGCGCCCCTGCTGGACGAGCCGTCTCTCTGTTATTTCTTGTGAGCAGCCCACTCCTCCTCTGTAAGCAGTAACTTACCGCCTGAGGTGTTGCCACTCTCGATCTCGTCCCTGATCTCCGCTGCTTTAAGCCTCCCCGTTAGATCCTCAATGGTGAGTACATCGAGATCCAAAAGGGTCTCGATAGCCAGGGCGATCTGGCTGTACTTCTTGGGAACCGCCGCCAGCATCTTGAGGACGAGCTTGTCCTCGGAGATCGTGTCGCCGAGTACGATGAGTGCTCGACAGAGTAGTGAGACGCATGGCGAAGGAGTCCACGCCCTCACCGTCCCGGAATGCCAGCTGTTCGTGCTGTTTGTGCAACGACTGCGCCTTCGCTTTCTTGACGCGATTGCTGCCGACGTGCACCGTCTTCAAAGACTGCCATGCCTCCCACTCCATCACCTTGATCGCCAGTGATGAGATCATCGCTGGCGGGACAGAACGTAGGAGAGCCTCCATCACTTTCCTATCCAGCTCCCGCTCCGTCGTCCCGGTGTGCACCGCAGCCCAGAGACCTCTTGCCTCCAGCATACACTGCATCACCAGGGCCCATTTATCATAGTTTGCACGCATGAGTTGCGGATACTGCGTCCCGCCGGACTCCTGAAATACCTTCGGGATCACCAGGGTGCCTGCCATGCTCGAGCCGCTCGCTGGAATCGACGCCGACATTGATGGAGGTGTGAGTGGATTTTCGTCCGCATCAGACGACATGGATCTGATACCACTTGTTAGTCTCTGTGCAAACTACGTAAAAAAAGAATGTGACAGGAAGATGAACCAGCACACAAAGGGAGAGAGGATTTTATTAGCTCTTATATATTTGTTTCTACATTTATTCATTTGCTTTTATAAGCATAACAAAGCATAACCATATTTCCTACAAACATGGATAGCCAAGTGTTCCCCTTGAGAATTGGTCACCCCTTGAGAATAGGTCTACTAACAGCACTAAGTTTAAACAATATGGTTCAGGTCCTGAAGTGTGCTTCCTTCGAAATGTTACTTCAGCTTTGTTGTACTGCTTACCTCTCCCATACGCTTCCATCAAGGCAATTAGATATTGTTAGTCCCGAGGTAGATCAAAGATGGTAGAACACGGGCTATATACAGAGCTACTAGCGAGACCCAAAAGTTCTCTTTCTACAAGAACCCAAGTTATTGTCGAGATCAAAGTTTCATACATGAGTTCCTTATCTGATATTCTCGATTACAATGAAGCACGAACTAAGAACAGGTTACAAACAAACTTCGAAAAAAATAAAGACTATAACAAGTAAAATGTTCTTCTCTTTACGTTCACAAATGCTATAATAAGAAAAAATGAAGCAAAGAAAATGGCTGAAGAAAAGTTCCTTGCTGGGGTGGTCAAAACCATCATTGCTGAAAGCAAGATTCGTCGTACAGACGATCTGTCCCAGGAACCAGTAAGTTCATAAATGAACTTCTGGAAAGCTCAATGTCACCTTCGAAAATACTCGAAAATACCATGTGGGAGGGGGACACTCTGGGCCGCATTTGCAATCTGTTATTCTCGGTTTTTTTATCTGTTTTTCTCTCTTCTTAAATGAAAGAGAGGCTCCTCTATATATAGAGGAAAACAGCACCTATGCGGCCTGAGGAAATTTCATGCCGCATATTTGCTGACCAACCATATCCCCCAAAAATTTGGGTATCAGAGACACAGGCGTCGCATGCGCAGCCTCTGCCGTCGGTCATGCTATATTGTACGAGGAAGACAAGGCCGCCAAACTCCGAAAGCAACCGCTTGCACCGTATGAGTTATATTTTTCGGAGAGGCACAGAAAACCATACGCTGCATACGTCGCCTATAGCAGACCCTGTCCCCTCCACATGCAACTCGCTCATCCAAACCTGGCCTCATAGCGCCAGGCCGCATAGACCCAGGCTGCATAGCCCCTGGCCGCATAGCACTAGGCCGCATAGCGGCGGGATGCATAACACTTTTGGCAGCATGCGCCACAAAGCATGTGCCCATGCTAGCAACCGTGCATGCAACTCGTGAATAAAAGGAGCGCACGAGCGCCATGCGACGATGCTGACATGCTAAGTGCAAAGTGCACCAACAAAATATCACTTTGTACCCTTAAGCCCGAGCCCAAGCCCGAGTCAGAGTCCGAGTCCGAGTCGCTAAGCCCCTTCAGGGCTTAGCTCCTAAGGGAAACTTCCCAGAGGTGGTGACAAAATAAAGATTTTCATAATGGAGTTCACAATTAATCCCTCTAGGAAAGTCAACCCACATGGGCCACCACCCCATGTGTATATACCAATACTAAGCATAGCTACATATTGAGATATACACATTGGTGGTTTTTTAATATGGGACTAAAACTCCCAAAGCTAAGTGGAAAATATCATAATATATGGTCGAGCGTTCCTCACAGTGACTGTCATCTTGCATTAGAATAGATGTCGCCGACGACTTGAATCTTCCCGCATGGGTCAAACAACAGTATGATACAAGAATGGACTAGGCATTGAATTCTGCATCATAGCTATTATTCTTCCCCCTCACACAATAAACTCAGTTGTGCCATCCAGTCGCACGTTAAAGGCCATGTGCTGACCTGGTCTTAGTGTATATATCTTGAGCGTCTACAAGCTTTTTCTCAAGAGACGACCTACATCTCTGTCCATACACTTAGGTGAGTTCTTCCACTATAGAGAGTTTATTATTCGGCATGAAGCCTTGCTCTTCTGTGCGGTGCTACGTCGCAATGACATGGCCACCCAAGACTAAGGATCCCCCACTTGTGGTGTCATACCACTATAGCATGAGGATACATGCCTCTTAGTAGTGTCGTTACTACACAATATGGAGCCTTGCGCTCCTGTGCAGTGCTACCCCGCAGTCACATAGCTCAAAGCTGAGGTTCACTCCCTCATGTGGTGTCACCCACTGTAGCATGAGGTCACCGGATTCTTAGTAGTATTGTACCATATCTCAGCATGAAGCCTTGTACTTCCGTGCGATGCTACGTCACTGTGACATGGCTCGAAGACGAGGTTCACTCCCTCATGTTGTGTCATCCACTGTAGCATGAGGTCACATGCCTCTTTGTAGTGTTGTACTACCACTCTCTATCTCTTTTCAGCATTAGACTACTTGCCTATGTGCGTCGCTGTGACATGGCCTGTCACACCAGTTCCCAGATTTGGTATTCTTGAATTTTGTATATTAAATTTTTTTCCTGTAGATGTATTCATGATGTATTTTACATGTTGGTTCATGTTAATTATATTATATTTTATTTAATTATCTTTCTGTTTATTGAGGGAGACTACCCGTGACTAGTAGTGAACACCTTGGCAATTGCCATGAACCCGTGCTAGGACCCATTTGTAGGATGGATATCTGACCCGGTTCATTTTTGGAACCACTAGGCTTATTTTGGATAGTTAGGATTGCATGGGAATTAGTCATGACTAGAATATATTTTTTCCCTCATGTGTATATATACTCCTCTTTCTCTCTCCTCTCTTTCATTTTTTATTTCTTTCCTTTACTTCTTCCTTCCTCTCCCTCCTTCTCTCAAGAGCTCCCAACAGAAACCCTAAGCCCTAGCCCTAGACTTGGTTCTAGGAAGAGGTTTGTTAGTCCACCAAGGCAAGTACATATTGCTCAAAGTGGTGAAGCCATAAATTTTTGTATTTTTACATATATGCAGTAATAAAATATGTTTGGTGGAAAATGTTCTCCTTAATATTATCATTAGTTTTAGTTCTTGGAGTTTTTTGTTTTGATGAACGTTTTTGAGTAGATTTGAGTTTTAAAGTTTCAATTTTTTATGGGTTCTAAAGTTTTTCTTGGTTTTGATCTACTAAAATATGGTATTTTAGAAAACAATTTTTTGTGGTTGATGGAGCACTTTATTTCGAGCATTTTGGCTTTTGGTTTACTTGATTCGGAGTTAAAATAAAGTTTTTATGAAGAAAATAATTTTTTGGATTTTAGGAGCTTTTTTGCCGTGGCTGAACTTGCTATCTAGATAAGACGAAGTTCTCATGCGGCCAGCACCGTATGTGGCCGAGACTTCAATGTGGCATGATCCTTATGCGGCCTGGACTCTTTGTCGCATAACCAACCATCATGCGTCCATCTTGTTGGATGCATGATTGGCCATTACATAAAGTATTCTAAAGCTAAATGACAGAACTCCTTGTGTTTTGTTCGCTGGACGAATGAGAAATTCGCTAAGTCCAAAGAGCAATATGCGGCAGAATGACATATGCGGAAAGCAGAGTATGCGGCCACCTTCCCTTGTACACATGACTCTGAACCGTTGGCACATCTTTCTTTGCTTTTGTTTTTTCTTTCTAACACTTTATGGCTTGTCACATCCATCACTTCAGACACTTCTATGACACATCACTTTGGCACTTGTCCCAAAGAGTGGACTTTTGTCCGGAGCATGCGGCTTGGAGAAGTATGCGACTGATAGTCCATGCGGATCGTATGCGGCCTGAGGTAGCATGCGATTGACAGTCCATGCGGCACCCTCTCATGCGCCAAGTTGTGCATTCAGCTTAGCTATTTTATTTAGAATATTTCTTTGTTCTATGTCTTTGGTCTTGACAATTACTTGTGATTGATCCTAAGGAAGAATGAACTTAGTAACCCGACCTTGTGTTAGACATGGCCATGTGCTAGAATTGACTATGTCATAAATGACTAACCAGCTATGTGCATCACATAAGCTAGGTGTTCCAATACGATCAAGATTTTTGTGACCTATTAATTAGTTGGTAATTTGGCTCGAATACTTGTATCTGTGCTGATACAATTTTCTACGTGCTATGTGTTACATGATCAATATGCACTGAGGTGTGACATAACTTGCTACGTGCTATGAGATTACATGTTTGGATTGTGCATAGAGAATGCCCCTATACTATGCGACATATGATATTATTATATTATTTCCCTAGTACATGCATGGTATGTGGGTCACCTACCAAAGTGTGGCTAAGACTCGTGTTGATTATTGTATCACGCTGAGGTGAATCCAAATTAATCTGTTTTGTGACAAAATAGATTCGTATCTAGCGTGCCCGTACTACGGTACGACATATAGAAGGATTGATCATGTGACCATGCCATGTGTCCCAACATAACCATAGGGTTAATCTAGGCAACTAAAACTGGTAGAGCTTTGGGAGGGATAAAATCCCGAGATCATGCACATTAGAGCATTGGGAGGCTGACCCCCATGGATATTGGTCATGTCTACACTAGTGGACAATAATATCCGAATACTTATATTATACAATAAGTTCTATATGATTCTAGCATGGTGGCCTTACGAGAAACCAGTGCATAATATACAACGTGCTATGCAATTACTATGGCTCGGTTAGCCCTGCTAAATACCTCACGATCTGAGAATTTCTTTAAGCATTTATTCTGAGATAACTCAGACTTCACATAACAAGTCATAGGATTGATTGGCTGATTTAAAAGAGTATTTGCTGGTAGTCTAGGGACATGAACTATTGTGGTGCGACGGTTCAACCCTTGTCCTTGTTTGGTTGTATGGTTGTGCCAATGTGTCACAATAGGTCATGTACCGAAGCTGCATATTATACTTATATCTTAGCTGGTATTATGGCATGTGTGTTCTGGATTATACTGATGTGTTGTATATTCGTCGTGTTCATAATTGGTGAGTCGTACCCTGTCTCGACGTAGTGCGACACCTCTTGTCCTCGTTTGGTTGTAGAGGTGTCTTACTACTCCGATGAAAGGTCATAAGCTTGAAGTTGTGGCACGGATTCCTATTTTATGTAATTTATTAGTTTTTACTTTATTTACTTTTGCTTCTTTGTGGTACTTGCTATCGATGCCTGACCCCGCTGGTTTTGTTTGGCCAGGTTTAGTAGTAGAGCCCGAGGATCCTGTCATGTATCTGACCGATGACGAACACCAGGAGGATGTTCTCCAAGGAACTTGAGTGGGTTTCTTCTTCCCCACTATGAGTATCATTTTATAATACATTTTTGGCGTTTAGCCGACGATACTTGTTAGCCTCCGGACATTAGTTCCTCTACATGATTGTATATTATTCAGACCGCGGCTGACTTACAGTCATGTACTCTTGGCAATGTACTAGTGTACCATCCTGTATAACTAGTTTTATGATCATTCTGATAGAACGTCAAGGACGCCTACCTATTTTATCTTAAATGTTCGTTCTTATTGGTTCTTGGTTGATGATTGATACATAGATGTTCTTGACCCTAGGTGACTTGATTGTAGTATGCACCCCCTTGTCTAGTTATTGTCGTGACTGTCGTACAACATTATATATCTTGTACGGGGGAGCTGGCCATGTCCGTCTCCGTATTTCGGTACTAGGACGTGACATGGACCAAAGCCGAGGTTCACTCCCTTGTGTGGTGTCATGCCACTTTAGCATGGGATACAAGTCCCTTGTAGTGATGAAACTACTCGTGCTTCCTGCAACACATGCCGGACATTCACTCTGCCCCAGAACTCATTAAGGCATCAAAGCTATCCTCCCACGGGAAATGTTCTGATCAAGAACAAATAGTAGATCATAGTGGTTCCGAGTACGTATCCCACAATGTCCCTGAGGACTACCCACTGTACCTGATATTCTCCTGGTCAATAGTCCTCCCTTGAACCAATAGTTAGATGCCTGGTAGATTTTTCTTTGAACCAATAACATAAAACTAAATGGTAGGAATGCAGAGACGCAATATTAGAGGTCCTCCAAGCCCATATCTTTTGTGTCCTTGACTATGTACAGTCTTACTGCCGCTGTGACATGGCTCACAGCCGAGGCTTTACCCTGTCAAGGTACCTCATGGTGGTGTCACCCCACAGTAACATGGAGAACTACACTCTTTCATAGTGCTTGTCTCTGACTATATGCAGTGCTATTGCCGTTGTGACATGGCCCAAAGCCGAGGAATTACCTTGTCGAGGTACCTCATGGTGGTGTCATCCCACGATAGCATGGAGTACTACGCTCCTTTATAGTTCTTATGATCAGCTGGCGCTAAAGGCCTATTATAAACGGATCCGCTAGATTTACCTGACTCCGATCTTTTAGCCACTGTAATGATCCATGCTAGTTGCGCTCATTTAATATTCTGTACTAGCCCTTGAGTCCTATCATGAACGGATCCTCCAGAATTACCTGGCTCTAAATATTTAACCACTATAATGATCCACACTGGCTGCGCTCATTCAGTGTCCTGTATTTTATCCACACATTTCTTTTCAAACCCTTGAAAAGATGAATAGATGCCACTGCTGCAGCTTCCTAGTTTTTACAGTATGTCGGTATCGCCCGAATCTATGTACTAACCATAGTATGATCATCTGAGAACTTCCAGAGCCATTCTATTTTATATGTTGCAGCTGATAGTGCATAGAACTCTGAGAGTAAAGACTGTTTCTTTGACTTCCACGATATAGAAGTAGCACCCTTGGAGAAGTCACGTCCTCCTGTGGATCTTTCACTCTTCTTTCCCGAGCATCAACTAACATCACTAAAGCCTTACATCATATCTGAATAACTACTATAGTACAGGATATACCACTAAGTCCACTTGAGAATTCTGACGACTCTCTTCACAGCTTTCAGTATTCAACAACACATATATTGTCACGTCCCGATTCAGAAGAATCGCTAACCGTCCCCCGAGCGTGATGCAGTGCGAGCGTAAGGCGCACCCGCATAAGGCCTAGCATAATGATATTTGTTTAGAAACACATCAGCAGAGTTCGGAAGATAAATATTTAAAGTTGAAACGAAGAAAAGATTTCTTTATTAATAATGTACATCTTTGTTACAGACTCCAAACTCAAAAGTAAGAGGTGTCGCGCGGGCTTACAAGATGGACGCAAAATGAGATAGTCGTTCCATACATTACATCCTTTACTAGAACTTTCAAAATATAATAGTCACCTTCGGGCGAAGCTATCACCTTTTCTCGGAGCTGCATAAGAGGTGTGCACGAGCTCCGGATGTTTTATACAAGTTCCAAAAGGTACGAATGGAGTGCGTCGAGTACTGGACTGGTTGGGGGAGGAAAATCCTTCAGCCCCTCGTCTCGTCGCCTTGGCTCGGGAAATCTGTTGCAACGAGGCTCAGTACTTTAAAAAGTACCGGTGAGGGCGAGCTAACCCAACTAACCAAGTCGACACAATATTCAGGTGAGACAAACATATTATTAATGTGGACTTTCTATCTTGCCTTAGTTCGAGTTACATCATGCAATGTATATATAAATGACTGAATAATTGTGCTACCGTTCGGTAACTTTTTACCTGCGGCGTTGCACCCACCTGCACAAGACTTACCATATTCTTCCCTATCAAGAAGACATCATTAGCTTGAAAAAATAATGCAGTAATATTTTGGGTCATGGCACATATTGCCACCGTAGATAATAGCTACAATAAGACGGTAATCCTTGCAGCGCGGGTAGCAAGCCCAGCTACTGTAACACCACGTTCCGCTCAAGCGGACTGCCGATTCAAACGACAAAAGTGCATGTCCCGACCCGCTTTGCTCAGGCAAAAATACTCGTTTGAGGCAAAGGATATCCAGACTTGTCCCTACAGGATTCTGGCTTAGGCTTTCAGAGGCTCGCTTGACGTATCGCTCTACCGAGGCGAATCATCGCTAAGGTGGGTGGCTACGGTGAACTTGTCTTTGCTTAGCCAGCACACTTAAAATCTGGAATGATACATGCTAGTCGCTAGGTAAATCATCCCCTGCATGCTAATAAGAATCCAACGCATCTAGCTAAGGAAATAATCTCAACTTGTATTGCTTATGCTAGAACATGGAAATAAAATATTGCTTATATATGTTCAGACCCTCGCATGCTAAGTCCCTTACGGTTTCATCTCTCGGCTTACCTTTGGGTCCGAGCAAACATGATTGCTTATGTTCCTTAGAAACGCATGCTTGCCTGCTTACGAATGTCTAATATTATTGTATTGTGCATGCATTTCTGTTAGCCAGGAGACTATCAAATAGCACTTTTGTGCAATTGAACCTGCAAGTATCCGGGACCGTCAGGTCACCCAAGGCAAATCCCCGAACCAGGGGAATGCATCAACCAAGAATGAATATTGAATGTGAATCATATTTGAATAATAATCATGCCAAGTATGCATCTGAACGAGGATCATGTCATATACAGATTGAATCCCAGCTCATGGAGCAATATGCTCGTTCAGAATAAGATTCATGATTATCATGTCAAGCTATAGAAAAAGGATAGACCCTAACCTGCATTGTTGTGGAGAACTTGTGCACAAGGTATGTTATGTTGAGTTCTGCGGACGGTCACCGGGGCACTGGGACTGATCCGATCCGGACGAGACGTATGTATAGTCATATGTTACCCGGCAAAGTGTTATGCAGCGGGGTCGCCACCCGCGTTGCACATCATTTTGCCTTGAGACTATAAACTATCCATAATGGTTACGCCAGCGACTTATGTTCATATAGATAAGTCATCCTCGCTTAGCGGCTATCCGCGTGCAAGTCATTGCATCACATCAATGAACAACTGAACATCTGAACGATTCATGATACAACGACTCTCGTGTTTGCATATGCCATTGCCTTGATTTTCATATATGCTGCTCGTGCTTGAAATTAATATTGGTTTGCCTTGGACAGAAAAGGAAATGGTAAGTTGGTAAGTCTCGACGTGTTTCCTCTCATGTTGCACGGCGCACCGCCACACGAGTTAGGCTATTCAATATTTGCATGAAACTGATCCTAAGGCAACTAGAAAGACAACTTAATAGTTGGTGTACGAAACCTATATTACGTGTTTGGATTTGTCGAGCGGGCGAGTAGCCTCCCCACCAGTGCATTCAATGTACTGATAATCCACCAGTTTGTATGTAGGGTACGGGAGAACCTCGTTCGGTGTGGATGCCTCCTTCGTGCGTGCTAAGGCATGGAGATCACTCCGAAGCAGCGTTGCGTCCGGAACTGAAGCACATATACAAGACATAATGTTGTGAACATCGCCTGTACAATCATTCCATAATTGTAGCCACTTGGCACGCTTTTATTGTTTCTGAGAGAGAGGCTTGAGCGACTTGTAATCTCGGCTATGCGCCGCCTGTAACACTTGTTTATATCAATAAAAGAGTTGCTTTACTTCAACTTGTGTTATTCAATGCTTCCACTATATTATTGACTCAGTGAACTTGTTACCGATCGCCTATGCATTCATGACTCCACTGTACTCGGACAATCTGTGTGACTCTGTGGCTTAGAACTCTTACCGCCAGCCAATGAACTATGGCCTTGCACTAGCGTGGCTCACGCTCGTGCGGCATCACGCCCGGATGGGTCATAAAGCGATCATTCTGCGGGAGCGCTGGCGCGGTGATTCTCGCCTAGCGGGAACGGCCGATTTAGCCTGCGGGAGATCGGGGCGTGACATAATGGCATCTGAGCCTGGCTTCTACGCCTTTGGACTTTAATTCGTATAACTTAGTTTCGAAAGCTCATTCTTGGGTTTTGTGTACGCTTTCTCTTATTGTCCCAAATGGAATATTCCAATAATAATTCTAAATACTTTCAAAATACGTTTTGAATGATATGATTGCTTGTATGATATTGTGCTGTGAGTGGCCTTTGTGCCAACCTGAGTGAGAACCCTTGAGATTATCGCAAGTAGCTTGTCCAATTTTCACTCTCTCTAAGTTTGGTTGAATGCATATGTTTAAAAGACGCCTTGAACTTGTGCACGATCTAAGACTTAAGAAAATATAAAACTCGAGTGCTAAGACTTCGCTATCGCTAAGTTGGTTGGAGTGCTCACGCTAGAGGTGCACTTCGAATGTGCACACGATCCATACTAGCGATATGCTGATCTCGAACACTTGTGTAAGTGAATATCCAAATAAACAAGTACAATGACTTGTATAGGTTTGCCTCAGTCCTGTATCGTTAAATCAAAATTGATTGAAACGTACTGCTTGTCCTCAGTAAGTCTCAAGGACGAGACTTTTTCTAAGTTGGGTAGGATGTAACACCCCATTCCGCTCAAGCGGGCTGCCGATTAAAACGGCAAAAGTGCATGTCCCGACCCGCTTTGCTCATACAAAAATACTCGTTTGAGGCAAAGGATATCCAGACTTGTCCCTACAGGATTCTGGCTTAGGCTTTCAGAGGCTCGCTTGACGTATCGCTCTACCGAGGCGAATCATCGCTAAGGTGGGTGGCTACGGTGAACTTGTCTTTGCTTAGCCAGCACACTTAAAATCTGGAATGATACATGCTAGTCGCTAGGTGAATCACCCCCTGCATGCTAATAAGAATCCAATGCACCTAGCTAAGGGAATAATTCCAACTTGTATTGCTTATGCTAGAACATGGAAATAAAATATTGCTTATATATGTTCAGACCCTCGCATGCTAAGTCCCTTACGGTTTTATCTCTCGGCTTACCTTCGGATCCGAGCAAACGTGATTGCTTATGTTCCTTAGAAACGCATGCTTGCCTGCTTACGAATGTCTAACGTTATTGTATTATGCATGCATTCTTGTTAGCCAAGAGACTATCAAATAGCTCTTCTGTGCAATTGAACCTGCAAGTATCCGGGACCGTCAGGTCACCCAAGGCAAATCCCTGAACCAGGGGAATGCATCAAACAAGAATAAATATTGAACGTGAATCACACTTGAATGATAATTATGCCAAGTATGCATCTGAACGAGGATCGTGTCATGTACAAATTGAATCCCAGCTCGTGGAGCAATATGCTCGTTCAGAATAAGATTAAGATTCATGATTATCATGTTAAGCTATGGAAAAAGGATAGACCCTGACATGCATTATCGCGAACAACTTGTGCACAAGGTATGTTATGTTGAGTTCCACGGACGATCACCGGGGCACTGGGACCGATCCGATCCTGGCGGGACGTATGTATAGTCGTATGTTACCCGACAAAGTGTTATGCAGCGGGGCTCGCCACCCGCGTTGCACGTCATTTTGCCTTGAGACTATAAACTGTCCATAATGGCTACGCCAGCGACTTATGTTCATATAGATAAGTCATCCTCGCTTAGCGGCTATCCGCGTGCGAGTTATTGTATCGCATCAATGAACAACTGAACATCTGAACGATTCATGATACAACGACTCTCGTGTTTGCATATGCCATTGCCTTGATTTTCATATATGCTGTCCGTGCTTGAAATTAACATTGGTTTGCCTTGGACAGGGAAGGAAATGGTAAGTTGGTAAGTCTCGCCGTGTTTTCTCTCATGTTGCACGGCGCACCGCCATACAAGTTAGGCTATTCAATGTTTGCATGAAACTGATCCTAAGGCAACTAGAAAGACAACTTAATAGTTGGTGTACGAAACCTATATTACGTGTTTGGATTTGTCGAGCGGGCGAGTAGCCTCCCCACCAGTGCATTCAATGTACTGATAATCCACCAGTTTGTATGTAGGGTACGGGAGAACCTCGTTCGGTGTGGATGCCTCCTTCGTGCGTGCTAAGGCATGGAGATCACTCCGAAGCAGCGTTGCGTCCGGAACTGAAGCACATATACAAGACATAATGTTGTGAACATCGCCTGTACAATCATTCCATAATTGTAGCCACTTGGCACGCTTTTATTGTTTCTGAGAGAGAGGCTTGAGCGACTTGTAATCTCGGCTATGTGCCGCCTATAACACTTGTTTATATCAATAAAAGAGTTGTTTTACTTCAACTTGTGTTATTCAATGCTTCCACTATATTGTCGACTCAGTGAACTTGTTACCGATTGCCTATGCGTTCATGACTCCGCTGCACTCGGACAATCTGTGCGACTCTGTGACTTAGAACTCTTACCGCCAGCCAATGAACCACGGCCTTGCATGGGCGTGGCTCACGCTCGTGCGGCATCACGCCCGAATGGGTCATAAAGCGATCGTTCCTCGGGAGCACTGGCACGGTAATTCTCGCCTAGCGGGAACGACCGATTTAGCCTGTGGGAGATCGGGGCGTGACAGCTACAAGACCCCATGTTACCCGTGCTTGTCTTGCTAGCATAGCTATCTGAGTTTTGCCCAGAACGAATCAGCCCCAGTACCCCAGAGACCGTTCGTAGGAACTAAACCTTGTGCACAAGTTGTCCGACCAAATGATGTCTCAATACTAAGTTAATAAATGAAGCATTTTAAGCTATCAGAATGAACATAACTACTTTAGCACAGTGCGATTGGCATAGTCTACCTGCTCAAGTGATCACAATTTAAATATTTTGTACTACTCATTTACACATTTATAAATAATAAGTTCTAGCTATAACTGAAGCGTAAATAGATAGATGCATAACGGACAAGCACGCATACAATGTGATCATACGAAAATTTGTGTAAAAAGCATCAGTGTTCCAAGTTACTTCTTGTTATCTTGACTCATTTATTATTATTCTTATGGTATTGTTGATCGGAACACACAAATGAGTCAGATTGTTAAGAATAATGACTTGGAAGAAGGGAGCTAATTGAGAATAAGGCCACTCACAAGAACGAGGATCGGGGAAGAGAAAAGCGATCTTCAAGACTTCGCTCGTACGTCGCCTACACGATCACCTGCATGCACCAACAGATGATCAATATCTCCTGCCTAGGTCTCCCAGATTTTTGATACAAAAATGCGAAGTTCATGGAACGAAGACAATAAAATTGATCGAAACCGTTAAAGAAAATGCTAGTCATAAAACCAACAAGAAAGCAACCAAGCGGCATCGAAAGCGGGCAAGGAAACAAAATGCAACGAAAAGGCCCCTCGCGACTCTGTCGCCGAGTCCTTCCTCGAGGCACGATCCACTGAATATGAGACTTAATTCCAAAGAAACTAATCCATAACGAGAAAAGGATCTTGATTCAATCTGTCTCGATCGAACGATACCAAGTATTTCTTAATCGCGCTCCCCGAATAGGAAAAATGGGGCACTACATCTTAACCAACTAATAAAAGTTTTGTCCTCAAAACTTAGGAATGGAACCTACCCCTAAAAAAATAATGTGATAAATTTCTCTTTTATGTCTAATTCAAGTTCCCAGGTCGATTCCTCGACCGCGTGGTTCCGCCAGAGTACGCGTACTAGCGGAACTAAATAATTCTATAGCTGCTTATCCTTTCGACCGATGATCTGCATATGTTCTACCTTATAGGACAAATCTGCTTGCAAACCCAACTGACCAAAATCTACCACGTGACTCGGGTCATGCACGTACTTCCGTAGCTGTGATACGTGAAAGACATCATGCACATCTGATAGGCTCGATGGTAGCGCAAATTGATATACAACTGGTGTGACTCGCCTGAGAATTTCAAATGGACCAACAAATCAAGGACTTAGCTTTACTTTTACTCCAAATCTCGTAACTCCACGCATCGATGTGACCTTGAGAAACATGTGATCACTCGCTGTAAATTCAAGGGGGCGTATATGGATATCCGCAGAACTCTTTTGTTTGCTTTGTGCCACCTTTAATCGCTCTCGGATTAGTCGAACCTTCTGAACAGTCTGCTCTACTAGCTCCAGGCCGAGGATCTGTCGCTCACAAACTTTATCCGAATAGATAGGTGATCTGCACTTTCGCCCATACAAAGTCTCATACGGGGCCATCTGAATGCTGGACTGTAACTATTGTTGTAAGCAAATTCTGCCAACGGTAGATGGACGTCCCAATTTGACTTTGAGTCGATCAAACAGAGGCATAGAATATCTTCAAGGACCTGGTTCACCTGTTCTGTTTAGCTGTTTGTCTGAGGATGGTATGCTGAACTAAACTTCAACTTGGTCCCCATAGCTGACTGAAGGTTTTTCCAGAAACATGATAAGAACCGTCCGTCCCGATCTGAAATAATAGGCATTGTCATGCCGTATAGTGGAACTATCTCATCAAGGTATATCTGAGCCAAGCGATCGATGCTCCAAGTAACTTTGATGGCAATGAAGTGCGCTGACTTGGTTAATCGGTCGACGATGACCCAGATGGCATTATTTTTTTGTTGCGTCTTTAGCAAGCCAACAATAAAGTCCATCGTGATATGGTTCTATTTCTACTCTGGAATAGCAAGGTTCTTTATCTCTCCGCCCGGCCTCTAATGCTCGGCCTTTACTCTCTGACAAGACAAGCATTGTGACATGAAGAGTGCCACATATTTCTTTATGTCGTGCCACCAGAAGATCGAGCGGAGGTCTTGATACATCTTCGTACTTCCTGGATGTGATACATAGGCCGCATAGTGAACTTCCGTGAGGATCTCCTTTCTGAGTTCTGCATCGTTGGGCACGCATAGTCTTCCTCTTACCCGCAACGTTCTGCTTTCATCCGCTGCAAAGTCAGTCATCCTTCTTGCTGAAATCTGCTCACGCGTCTTCAACAAGAATGGGTCATTCACCTGAGCGGTCTTGACCCTTTCTATCAGGTTCGGTTCAAGGAGTAACTGAGCTAGCGATCCCCCAATCGGTCTGCCTCGATATTGAATTCGCAGTTCGATGCTCATACTCTCCAATTCCTTCTTTAACTTGCAGTTGACGGATAGAGATCCCGCAAATACTTGATTTAGTGCATCCGCTACAACATTCCCTTTGCCTAGGTGTAGTTGATCGACAAGTCATAATCTTTGATCAGTTCTAGCCAACGCCTTTGCCGTAGGTTTAGGTCCGACTGAGTGAAAAGATACTTGAGGCTCTGATGATCAGTAAAAATTTGGCAGGCCACACCATAAAGGTATTGTCGCCATAATTTTAGTAAAAACACAATCGTCGCTAGTTCTAGATCATGTGTCGGATAGTTGTGCTCATGCGGCTTCAATTTCTTGAAGCAAAAGATATCACCTTATTTTGTTGCATGAACACAGCTCCCAAGCCTTGGCCTGAGGCATCACTAAAAATTTGGAATCTCATATTCCCATTTGGCAGTGCAAGTATAGGAGCAGAGACGAGACGTTGCTTTAATTCTAGAAATGAAGCATCACATTTGGCAGACTACTCGAATGCGACTCCTTTCTGAGTGAGGCGAGTCAAGGGCAAAGCAATTTTTGAAAAGTCCTTCACAAACGGTCTGTAGTAGCCCGCTAACCCGAGAAAGCGTCAAATTTTACTGACTGTTGCAGGTTGCTTCCACTCGACGATCGCTTCAACTTTCTTTGGATCGACTGTAATGCCACCTGCAGAGATGATATGTCCTTGAAAAGATATAATGCTTATCCAAATTTTGCACTTGCTCAGTTTTGCGTATAGCTTATTGTCCCGAAGTGTCTGAAGCACGGTCCGTAAGTGCTCCTTATGTTCCTTCTTGTTCTTTGAATACACCAAGATATCATTAATGAATACTACTACAAACTTGTCGAGGCACGACCGGAATACTTGATTAATCAAATCCATGAAGGCAGTAGGGGCATTTGTCAATCCGAACGGCATAACCAAGAATTCATAGTGGCCATAACGAGTACGAAAGGCTGACTTTGGCACGTCATTTGGCTTGATCCTTAATTGATGGTAGCCCGAACAAAGATCGATCTTTGAGAATACCGAGGCGCCTTGCAGTTGATCGAAGAGGTCATCGATTCTGGAAAGGGGATACTAGTTTCGAATGGTAGATTTATTCAACTCTCGGTAGTTGATGCAGAGCCTAATCGAACCATCATTTTTCTTCATAAATAGCACTGGTGCACCCCATAGAGATACACTCGGATGGATGTACCCATGATCGAGCAGTTCTTGTAGTTGGACCTTCAGCTCCTTCAGTTCGGCAGGGGCCATTCGATACGGAGCTTTGGAAATCGACCGAGTATCTCGAAATGTATCTATAGTGAACTATATCTCTCGGTCGGACGGCATGCTGGGCAACTCATCTGGAAATACATCAGGAAAATCTGCCACAACGAAAGTAGACTATATGTTTGCGCAATCTTGCTGAGTGTCTCGAACGGACGCCAAGTACCCTTCACAGCCAAAATATATCATTCACTGAGTAGATATTACAGAAATCACCATGCAGGCATTCGACGCTCTCGATGATGGACTGCATGTATAGCATAATTCGGTCTCATCTGGTAGACGAAACACACTTTCTTTTCTGCACAATCAATGGTCGCCGAGCAAGCGCCGAGCCAATCCATCGCCAGAATAAGATCGTAGTCCCTAATGTCTAAAACTTTCGCATCAAGTGACAATTTTCTTCCTTCGATGTAAATACAGCCGTCACGACAAACTTAGTCAGCAGGAAAGTCCATGCCCGGTGGGGTACCGACGCTAAGCCTTAGTCCTAACGATGTCTGAATAAATTCGTGCTCCCTAGCAAAGTTTACCGATACAAAACTATGTGTGGCACCAGAATCAAATAATACTCGTGCAGGAACATTATTGAATAGCAATATACCTATCACTACAATGTCTGAGGTGAATACCTCGTCCCGCGTTAATGCATAAACTCGGCCCACGGTGTTCAGATGACGCTCCTGTTATTGTGCAGGCCAATTTGTTTGGGATACTTGAGCGGAATTTTGTTGATCTGGATGACGCGGAGGGACCCGGTTTGGGCGATCAGGATAGTCACGAGCATAATGGTCCAGCTGTAAAACCCCCTTCCTAAAAATCGTATATACCCTTTTTATTTATTATTTATTAATTAAATTATAGTAATTAGGGCTAAATAGGAGAAATAGATTTTTATTAATTTTTATTTTAGGTGTTCGGGCACTTAGACGACTTATGGGACCGTCAGGAATTTTTCAGAATTTATTCCATGTAGGAGACCCCTTAAGCAGTTGCTAGCCTAATATTGTGCATTACCCTAATCTCTAAATTTTCTTATGTGTGAATATATATATATATATATATATATATATATATATATATATATACAAATATATATATATATATATGTGTATATATATATTTAAAAAGAAAGAAAGGAAAAGAAAATATTAAATGAGATAATAATAATAATAATAATAACATTATTATATTTCCATCCCTTAATAACAATACTACTTGCTACCATCCTCAGCAAACTTGCAAACGCAACAGGACCCGCCCCTTAGTACTACTAGCCAACTAAAGCAAGCAGCCACTTAGCAATTCCAAAGACCACCCCTTCACTTCAGCGGCTTTCACCCAACCCGCCAACCATCCGCTCTCTCTCTCTCTCCCTATAATATATATATATATATATATATATATATATATATATATATATATATATATATATATATATATATATTATCTTTCCAAAAATCCTAATCTAAATCTTCAGATCTCCTCTTCCCATCTAGAGCCATCACCGCAGCCAGAGAAGCCCCACCAAGCCATCCAACCATCCCGACGACTCCGACCTCGCACCTTGCAGAATCCCACTCGAGGCACCTTCGCTCCGGAGTAATTTTTTGTCGACTCGCTCAACCAAACGTTGTTCCGTCTTTATAGGTATGATCACCCCTTAACCCTCTTCCATATTTGTTTTATAGCCAACCTCGAAAAACGTGTACCCCTAGGTGAAAAATAGCGTCTAAGTCGGCGCGAGCAGACAGAATTCTGGAATCGCAGAATTCCAGAATGACCACCCATATTGCCGAGTTCGTATCTCCCACCACAGAGATCCGAATTCGGTGATTCTTTTTGATACCTGTAGAATACCTGACCTAGTTTATTTTTTGTTAAATAACCCTATGCTATTAGTTGCTGTGGACATAATTATATTCGTCACAAAACTGCGCGCACCCACTTTTTTCAGATTTCCAAAAGTTAGAAAATGGAGCACGCCCCGCCAAACGGGACCGCCCCATCGTGTACCAAGTGTACCGAGCGGTGCACGCAGCGTAACCGGACACATGAAAATTTGTGGGGACTGATTCGGACGCGTGTGCGCGCCAGAATCAGGCCGTATCCGCGGACACATCCCGTGTCGTAACTTTTGTGGAACTCGCGCGTATTTTGTGAACGCTTGTCAGATTACGACGAAACTTGCGCCAATGGACTCGTGGTAATGCGCTGGTCCTGTGACCCAATTTTTATGCAATTCTGAGACGGTTGACCAGATCGCCAATTGGCGGGCCCCACAATTGATTTTTTGGACAAAATTGTGTTCGGCTCATCGGAATCCACATTTGGACATACCGTTGGGTTCGTACTGACATTTAGAGTTGTTTGACCTATAATTTGTCCCATTTAGAGACTGTTATCCTCGACACGCTTTTTGATGCAAAGTGGCCCACACGTGGACTCCACTTTTACCCGAAATTACCATTTTGCCCCTGTGTCCAAATTGGACGAAAGGGAAGTGCTTGTTAGCTATTTTGCTCATTCTAGAAACGTTGGTAATATTTATTTCAGCATCCGGAGACATTTGTTCTGTGGCCATAGCTTTTGATCCTGTGCGTTTGACTTCTGGACAGTACACCTTACAGCTTTCTTACCAGGCAAGATACCTTACCAAATTGTTTACAGTACTTTGCATGCTATTTAAATTTTTTTTTTATTTCATTTCTGTATAGTTCTTGCATGTGTAGTTTTTCTTCAGTCATTACTATATATTAGATATGTTGACACACACTTGACACTTAGTATCATAGAGGACAATCATTAGGCGTATGGGCTTTAACCACTCTGGTAACACCGTAGTCACTAGCACGCACTATGGTGGGTCATGTCTGATGGTCGCTACCCCCGAGGTATGTCGATTGATGGAGTCCGAGGGTCGCTACCCCCGAGGTATGTAGGCTGATGATGTCCCCTGACGAGCGTGAGGTTGTGAGGATTAGATCGAGTAGCCTACCCTTGCCCATACGTCGAAAAGTTGTCCTCATTTGCATTCATATAGATTGTCTTGTACAGCGTACTTATTTATTTTTAAATTATATGCATGTTTACTGTATTCAAGTTGGCTCGTATTTTCTGTATCTTGTTACGTCCCTCTGAGGACCTGGTCCTCTGCCAGGTGTATCTATTCTTGAGTATTTGTAGGAGCACAGATCGGATGGCTATATATGTTTCGTGGATGTCCTCTCTTCGAGCCCGTGATTGCTAGATGGTGTTCTTATATGGTGTTGTTGTGTTGTACTTACTTTAATATTTGCTCTTACATTCGAGTTGGTAGTGGATTTGTTTCCATCCAACTATCATCCTTAGATACTTATATTGAGATCTAGTTATATAGATGCTGGTTAGTCATTTATATTGATTTTCTGTGGATGAGATTTAGATTGTACCCTATGACTTGTGATTGTGGATTAATTTTTATATTACAGCGTACGTGTGGATTTGGTTTCCATATATTGGAGTTGCCATATCCATGCGGCTGGCATGCTTACGTATCCTAGTCCTACGTATTTTTGGGACTGGGACGTGACACCAGCCGACCACAATTGAAGCATCCCTGATTTCGACATTCGTTAGCCTGGTGTCCTGTACTGTTGCATTTGGCATAACGCAGCCCATTATTCCCCCCCCCCCATATTATTACCCTGATGACCACCATTGTTTGGACGCTTATTAGCGTTGTTTTCTCCCGTATTACTAGGGCGCTTGTGATGAGAATATTGTACAGCATCGGCAGTAGTAGAAGGATATTGCGGTTTTAGGACGAGGACACGGTTAAAGACTTTCCTCATTATCTCGTACTGTGGAGCGACTACGTGCGCGTGAATGGAAGGTCGCAGCCGCCTTCAAATCGTCTTGCTCGGCTCGCCGCATTGGGCAGATAAGAACTAGCAAACTTGGCCAGCCGGTTGAATTCTGTGGCATACTGCTTCACTGACATGCTCCCTTGTTGCAGACGTACAAAATCGTTCTCCTTTTAATGACGAATAAGTGGGAGAATAAACTCCTCTTCGAACGCGCTACGAAAGGTAGACTACGGGATCGTCTCGCCCTCACCATTTGCGGAGAGAGATCTTTGGTGTACATCCCACCAATCACGTGCGTTCATACGAAGCTGGAGCTGGGCACAGGTGACTTGCTTGTCATCAGGTACTTTTAGGAGTTTAAAGTGATCTTCAAACTCGGCCAACCAATCTAGAGCCACAACGAGATCCTCGGTCCCACGGAAGGACGTGTTGCAAACCTTTTTGAAGTCAGCAAAGTCGAATGTAGTCACATCATTCTTCTTTGGGGGTTAGGGAGTGTCGACTTCATTTATTGGTTGCTCCACCGGTGCCGCTACTGTTGTTGCAAAATGGTTGAAGGCTAAGGTTTGAACAATCTGTTGTAGGATATCTACCTGTTTTTATTGGACCACAAATCGGGCTTCTAGATTCTTCTCGAACATGTCCTGCTGAACCTAATCCCTTCGTTATTGCATCTCTAGCATTTGCATTATCCGCTCAACTGGATCGACGGGGGGCGTAGGTCGTTGGATCTTGGAGCTTCCTGAAGTGCCTGAAGTACGTGCTTGCACTTGCCATATTCCTTGTGTTTGAGCCATTCCTTCAAAAATAAAGAACTTATATCAGTCTCATAGAGTATTACGGACTCACTGTATGGAACGCATCTCATTTTGCCCAAACGATTTTAAGAGTTCAACTGTGAGGGACATGGTCGTTTTATGAAAACTTTTCTTACACAAGACCAAAGGATCTGAATCTGTGCTCTGATACCAATATGCCACATCCTGATTCTGAAGAATCGCTAACCGTCCCCCGGGCGTGATGCCGTGTGAGCGTATGGCGCTCCCGCACAAGGCCTAGCATAATGATATTTGTTTAAAAATACATTAACATAGTTCAGAAGCTAAATATTTGAAGTTGACACAAAAAAAGTTCTCTTTATTGATAATGTACATCTTTATTATAGACTCCTAACTCAAAAGTAAGAGGTATCGCACGGGCTTACAAGATAGACGCAAAATGAGATAGTTGTTCCATACATTACATCATTTACTAGAACTTCCAAAATATAATAGACACCTTCGGGTGAAGCTATCGCCTTTCCTTGGAGCTGCATAAGAGGTGTGCATGAGCTCTGGATGTTTTATACAAGTTCCAAAAGGCACGAACGGAGTGCGTTGAGTACTGGACTGGTTGGGGGAGAAAAAAGATTCAGCTCTGTCGCCTTGGCTCGGGGAACCTGCTGCAACGAGGGTCAGTACTTTAAAAAGTACCGGTGAGGGCGAGCTAACCCAACTAACCAAATCGACACAATATTCAGGTGAGGCAAACATATTGTTAATGTGGACTTTCTATCTTGCCTTAGTTCGAGTTACAGCATGCATTGTATATATAAATGACAGAATAATTGTGCCACCGATCGGTGACTTTTTACCTGCAGCGTTGCATCCATCTGCACAAGACTTACCATATTCTTTCCTGTCAAGAAGACATCATTAGCTTGAACAAATAATGTAGTAATATGTTGGGTCATGGCACACATTGCCATCGTAGACAATAGCTACAGTAAGACGGTGATCTGGTAGCAAGCCCCGATACAAGATCCCGCGTTACCCATGTTAGTTTTGCTAACGTAGCTATCTGAGTTCCGTCCAGAACGAATCGGCCCCAGTGCCCCGGAGATCGTTCACAGAAACCAAACCTTATGCACAAGTTGTCCGACCAAACGATGTCTCAATACTAAGTTAATAAATAAAGCATTTCAAGGCATCAGAATGAACATAACTACTTTAGCACAGTGCGATTGGCATAGTCTACCTGCTCAAGTGATTACATTTCAAATATTTTGCACTACTCATTTGTAAAGTTATAAATAATAAGTTCTAGCTATAACTGAAGCATAAATATATAGATGCATAATGGACAAGCACGCATACAATATGATCGTACGAAAATTTATATGAAAAGCATCAGTGTTCCAAGTTACTTCTTGTTATCTTGACTCATTTATTATCATTCTTATGGTATCGTTGATCGGAACGCAAAAATGAGTCAAATTGTTAAAAATGAAGACTTGGAAGAATGGAGCTAATCAAAAGTAAGGCCACTCACAAGAACGAGAATCGGGGAAGAGAAAGAAGATCTTCAAGACTCCGCTCGCGCGTCGCCTACATGATCACCTGCACGCACCAACAGATGATCAATATCTCATGCCTACGTCTCCCAGATTTTGATACAAAAATATAAAGTTCATGGAACAAAGACAATAAAATTCATCAAAACCATTCAAGAAAATACAAGTCATAAAACCAACAAGAAAGCAACCAAGCGGCATCGAAAACGGGCAAGGAAACAAAATACAACGGAAAGGCCCCTCGCGACTCTGCCGCCGAGTCCTTCCTCGAGGCACGATCCACTGAATGTGGGACTTAATTTCAAATAAACTAATCCATAACGAGGAAATGATCTTGATTCAATCTGTCCCGATCGAACGATACCAAATATTTCTTAGCCGCGCTCCCCGAATAGGGGAAACGGGACACTATACATACTGCTCGTGCACTAACTCAGCATCCCTACAACGAGATCTATATCAGGCCTGGTGGTACTCGTATCTTGATTCATGCACCTGATGATGCTCGAGTACACCAACTGTCTGATGCTTTCCTTTGGATTAGGCTTCTTCATCTTCATGTTACACCTGAGGAGTATCGACCCTGATACCCAAAGCGTGTGACCGATCTTCTTATGCAGAGAGCTTGTGACTGAGCAAGCCCACCTGGCATCCAGATTATCTTATATCCTTAGGATAGCATCTGTAATCCCATGTCCTGAGTCTGGACAAAAGGACATCTTTGTTCTAGTGACATTTTTATATCCGCAGCTGTGATTAGCAAGTCGTCCACATAGATACAAAAGATGACTCCTTTATTATCAGCAAACTTCGTGTACACACTCTTGTCTGTCTCACTGATCCAGCGACAACTTTGACTAGGTGACTTATCAAACTTCTGCTGCCATATCCTGGAATTTGCTTCAGGCCGTATTGAGATATCACCAACCCGCAGACTATCTTCAAACCTGAATGACAATAATTCTGACTGTTGTTCGTGAATCTCTTATGTTTGTCTTCCTCCAAGACTTTATATCTTTCCTTCATCTGATAAACAATCAGCTTATGAATAGCAGCTATGATAATCATCATCATGATATATGATACCTTCAATGAGGTGCCAAAGAAATCAGTCTCCTGTATCTGAGAAAATCCCTAGGCTACAAGCCTAGTCTTGAACTCAACTGTTCTGTCTGCTTCTATTTTCTTCTACTGAAGATATATAAATATCTGATAGGTTTAGCTCCTTCAGGCAAATTGATCAATATCCAAGTGTTGTTATGGGGTCAATCTCTTCATGGACTGTCTTCTCTTAACAGACTAAGTCCCTAGTCTTTATCGCCTCATTATTGGTAAGTGGCACGACCTCCATATGATAGGTGATAAGATTATCTTTGGTCCTTCGACCTCATGAATCTTCTTGCTGACTGCTCTTCGAGTTCTGGTTCAAATGTTGTCACTTAAAAGATAACTCCTTCCTGGACTATGTCTTCTTCTACAGAAGTGGCAACAATTCTGGCTGATAAGGTCCTCCAAAAGTTACTCATACACCTAAAACCCACACATTCGAATGATATTAATGTGGATCTGACTTTGAACCAGAGTTACATCAGAAGTGACGAACGATACTTAGGACATGACCGTAAGTGCAATCTTCTCCCACAGACAATCTGGAAGGTCCTTTATACAACAATATAAAAATCATCATTACTGTCAACTGCTGGTCCTTTCTATCTGCACATTCAATAGATTGGGAAAGTACGAAGATGTCGTTCCATAGTCAATTCCAAGTTCTAGGCTGAACAATAGGAATCCAAAGAACGACTCTTGTTCCATAGTCAAATCTATGTTCTAAGCTAAACGATGAGAATCCAAAGAACAACTCTCATTCCATAGTTAATTCCATATTCTAATAAGCTTGAACGATACGAATCCAAAGAAAGATACTCTCTATCTTGATTACTTCTGAGTCTATTAAGTTATAGACCGGTATGACACTCAGCTCCAAACTTGAAGTCCCTGAGGTTCTCGAATGCCTCATCCTTCGATTATGAGAAGATACGTGAACAAGTTTTTTGAGTAATCGTCGAATAAAGAAGTGATAAACTTCATCCCGGCCCTTTTGTGGAGAATAGAAGTCACAGATATCTGAGCGCACCAGCTCCAGAGGATCTGTACTTGTAGTCACCCGTCTAAATAATTTCCTGACTACTCGTGTCTGAGCACAGTTATCACGTCTCTCCACCTCCTTACCCCCACATATTGGAGATATCTCTGAACTAGACATCTTTGTTAAAAAATACATATCTTAGTCAGATGCGTCATAACTCAATAAGAGCAATCTCTTCCTCATGCCGAAAGTCCAAAATCATAATCTCGATCCCTAGATCTTCTGCTTGACACTTGTTTACCATAGAGACATTCTTCTAAGATAGTTCTCATCCTTGGTGAACTGCTCCTTCCTAGAGCATGCGTGGCCCGATGCACAAGTGTCTACCCACCAGTTAGCAACTATACTTGATGGCTCAACCTTCATGCACATAGTCCACCATGCGCCAATCTTGCCATGCGCAGAGATGACCCTGGGCATAAGTCTTCATGTGCCTCTTGCATGCGCATAAGATACTATGCGGCCAACTCTGCCATGCGCTAAAAATCTATAATGCTACAAGAGAGTACAATGCGGCAAAAAACTGCCATACGGCAAGAGTCTGCCAACTGCCAAGAATTTGTCTTGCGCTAAGTCTTATCATGCGCTTACTATGCAATCCTTGGTCATCTTGTAATATTTCTTCCAATTGGAATGTGCGTCCTTCAAACGCTAACTCCTTCATCCTGGGAAATGGTAGGTTCCGACAACTCACTTTCAACATTTGACAAAGGACTCATTCCCTAATCCAAATGTTCGAAGTGTATCCCCTCAATCTTCTCAAGTTTTATGATTACTTATTGCTGAGAAGATTTGATCGGATATTCTTTCATCTTGCTTTGAGATTGTTAGTCCCGAGGTGGATCAAAGATGGTAGAACACGGGCCATGTGTAGAGCTACCAGCGAGACCCGAAAGTTCATTTTCTACAGGAACCCAAGTTGTCGTCGAGATCAGAGATTCACACAATAGTTCCTCATTTGATATTCTCGATTCCAATGAAGCACGAACCAAGAACATGTTACAAACAAACTCCGAAGAAAATGAAGATTACAACAAGCAACAAGTTAAACGTTATTCTCTTTACGTTCGCATACGCTACAATGAGAAAGAACGAAGCAAAGAAAATGGTTGAAAAAAAAAGCTCCTTGTTGGGGTGGTCAAAACTACTGTTGCTCAATGCAAGATTCGTCGTACAGACGATCTGTCTCCAGGAACTAACAGGTTCACAAATAAACTTCTGGAACGCTCAATGTCACCTTCGAAAATACTCAAAAACACCATGTAGGAGGGGGACACTCTGGGCCACATTTGCGATCTGGTGTTCTCAGTTTTTTTTTTGTTTTTCTCTCTTCTCAAATGAAAGAAAAGTTTCTCTATTTATAGAGGAAAACAACACATATGCAGCCTGAGGAAACTCCAAGCCGCATATGCGTTGACCGACCAGATCTCCTAAAAATTTGGGTGTCAGAGCCGCAGGCGCCGTCGATCACGATGTATTGCACGAGAAAGACAAGGCCGCCAAACGCCGAAAGCAGCCGCTTGCGCCGAATTTTTCGGAAGGCACAAAAAACCATGCATCGCATGCGCCGCCTATAGCAGACCTTGTCCCCTCCACATGCAACTCGTTCATCCAAATCTGGCCGCATAGGTCCAGGCCGCATAGCCCCTGGCAGCATAGCGCCTAGCCACATAGCACTTGGCCGCATAGCACTTGGCCACATAACACCTAGACGCATAGTGCATGTCCTGCCCCGATCCCGTAAAGGCCTATCATCCTCGCTTGGTACTTACGGAACCGATCGTCCTCGTTTGGGCGTGATACCGTGCAAGCCTTAGTTGCACTTGCACAAGGCATAGTACCTGCACAAAACACAAGTTAGACAAATATACATATATAGAATCCCAGAATGTAAAATGTAGAGAACCAAAATTGAACACATTTGATAGGAATACAAAATACTTTCTTTATTGAATACTTGAATATTGGATTACAAAGTACATGTTTGGCTGATTACAAAATATGCCATAGATGGCTACAACACTTGAAACCCAAAACTAGCCACAACGCCCATACATCATATCTTTTAGTAGGACCAAAATCAAAACACCTAGCAGAAGAAGAGCTTGCACACTGGAGAGGAAAGCTTTGGGAAGCAGCACGAGCACGGTTCCGCTGAAGGGATGCGCTCCTAAATCTTCAAAATGCTTGCCAAACTCTCGCTACCATAACCTGGAGATTTTCTCACAAACGTGGGTCAGTAATACAATATGTACTAGTGAGCAACCATGGCCAAACTCACCTAAAAATCTACACTAAGTAAACATATGAAGCTAGCATGATTATTATGTGTTCTTTCTAGTTTTCTATGTTCTTTTTAACAATTTGCAAAGAAACATAAACCATAAATTGAACTACGCATGTGATAAATCTTACCCACGGTCGAACGGTTATCCCTGCAGTAGACACACAAGTTAGCAACAATTTGCATATATGTATATAACTCATGCATCTGTGTTGGCATCAAGTGTCAAGGGTGTATAGAAGGTAACCTAGCATGCGACCTAACTACATGATGGTCCATGAAAAACCCATGCTATAGACATGAATACCCCTCTAATCGCGAGGACTTCATTGCCTCAGGGTGTTCCTCTGATCCCCCTTAGGGAGAACGATCCCCAGTGCCCCAGGAACCGTTCATGGGATTACCCTTGTGCACAAGTTGTCTAAAGACCGATGCATGGTATGCAGCTCTATCATATAAACTCTTACTATGTAGCAATTAGACTATAAAAGAACATCTCTATCTCTTTACTCTTTTCTCTGGTAAACCATGCGAGGTTTCTCTAAACATCTCTTGTGCAGCATATGAGTAAGAAACAGATACACGTCTATTTGAACAAGCATTTGCAACAATCATATATATATATATATATCAAGCATGCAATTCATTTCTTTTAGCTTATCTTGTTTAGTGAGATATCATTTAACATAGGAACATGCAACACGTGCAGACTAGAGACCATTTTATTAAGGCGTATAGACTGAAGGATTCATCGAAGGGCCTAAGCCAATCACCAATTGAATCAACGCGAGAGAATGGGGAAGCCTCTTATAATGATCACTCCTTGGTTATGCATCCTGAAATTGCAACAACACTTGGTTAGCATCCTTCGATTTCTTTCTTTTATGATTCGAAAAGAACGCGCAAACGAGAAAAATGAACTATGAAAACCAAGTCATTGAAAGCAACACAAAATACAAAGCAACACAAAACCAAGCAGTAAAATATCTAACGAAAACTATTGGACTCATTTCAATAGAAGTCGTTCCATCAGTTGGAGGGGTTCATTGTATTTCGTCCGTGATCGGTTGGGTGGTAAGATTTTTCCAACTCAATTCTCAACCGAGTCAAAGTAGTACGTGTTCCTTTAGTGAACCGCTAGAGGAGGGGCACTACAATGCCTTGGACGTATAGCGCTTTTGGCCTCATAGCGCTAGTCCGCATGCGCCACGAAGTATGCGTCCGAGCTAGCAACCGTGCATGCAACTCGGCCGCATGCGCCACGAAGCGAGATAACAACCGTGCATGCAACTCGCGTATAAAAGGAGCGCAGGAGCGCCATGCGACGATGATGACGTGCTAAGTGCGCCAACAAAGCGCCACTTTGCGTCCTTGAGCCCGAGCTCGAACCAGAGTCGCTAGCTCCTAAGAAAAACTTTCCAAAGGTGGTGACAAAATAAAGATTGTCATAATGGTGTTCACACTTAATCCCTCTACGAAAGTCAACCCACATGGGCCACCACCCCATGTGCATATACCAATACTAAACATAGCTATATATTGAGATATACATATTGGTGGTTTTCCAATGTGAGACTAAAACTCCCAAAGCTAAGTGAAAAACACCAAGGAGAGTTACCTTTATTGTTCATATACTTCAACACCCTCTCTGCCCTGTTGAAATCTCCAAGCTTCCCATAAGCTGTGATAAGCACTAAAAAGTCCATTTCACTGAAGTCCCACCAGTGCTGACATCTAAGCCACTCAAGAATCTGACAGACATATATAATGAACTAGATCAACATTGTCCACTCCACAGAAATGGGTAGTGTATTTGACAATCTCTTCATCAAGTATGTATTCCACTATAATTTGAACAGAATGGTCAATGACCAAACCCAGGAAAGATACGTACCAATCATCTAAATAACAATGAAAATAATTATTAAGCATCTACTTTTTTTTTACCAGCCGAACAAATTCATCAATAACCACGGTTTTCTTTCGCTACGCCAAGAATTGTAAGAATTACTCCCATGAGGCTGTTCAATCCTTGGAAACTGCAGAAGGTTAAAGGTTAGAAAAAAGCACATGATATGATACCTGCAGTTTGAGGATTTACAGATTTCGTTTATAAATTTTGTCCTCCTCCAAAAATGCGCTAGTAAATAACAAAAAGCACTAAGTATCACCATAGTACCGGCTGATATCCCCCTCCCTTATTTTTAGTTCATTTCTGGGTTCTGAACTAGGTAGACACAGCAAATGACTGAAATGGCTGAAGTAGCTTCTGGATTTTTAGTGAAACAAACACCAATACTATATTTTGGAAGGGGAAGAAAATCTAGAGAAAAAAAAACTCATAAGGGGTCTCTGAAGCCCCTTGTATTAAGACATTCTAGCTTACTATAGATCTACCTGGACACGAGACAGTAAACACCAAAACTATTCCATTTTAAGGTTTTTTATAAAGTGTGCAAATTAAATCCCCCTCCCTCCTTTTCACCTCATCTCCTGACGCAAAATGACTGGAAGAGCTGGAAAAATTATCGACTTCCCCTTCTCAACCCCAAGTTGTGTATCAACTCTTGAGTACTGTACTTCCTCTAAAAGAGACGTAGGTTTCCGACGACACAAAGATCAAATTTCCATTCTGCATTCCAAACAAACTTCCAAAATGACTGAAATGGACTGAAACATCATCTGAGTTATAGTATTACAAACACCTAAGTAAGAAAATTCTGCATAGTACTCCTAGGATTCTAAATTGTCAAAACTCTTATGTAGGCTACTATCCCATTTTTTTGGCTCATTAATTGATATGAAACGAACACCTCAATTCTAATTAGATGATCTCCAAATATGCCTTCAGCCATTTCAGATTCTAGGATTTCAGTGTAAGTACCTATGTTGCACGGAAACAAACACTGAAAGAACGATGTAACACCTCCTTTTTTGTGTGTTCTAGAATATTTCATACTTCATGACTCAAAACGGGTGCACATAGTTGATACACAATTTGAGCCATACAAAATTTGTCAATGACTTCACTAAAATATAAATTTATAAAAAAGATTATAATTTCATATACTATCACTAAAATTTCTCGATGGTTGCCACATATATTCCATTGCCACATGTCCCACTATGTTTGGCACGAAACTACAACACATGAAATATAAATCCAGAAAAAAGAAACTCCAATTCTTGTCACTACCATGTTGGAGTTGGAACAGTAATTGTCAAAAGTAAACTTTCGCTAATTTTTACTGACTTTGGGCTCTCGGGAAAAGATGAGATGAATATGGCTCTCAACATGTTAGATTCGAGTAGGTTCCGACTAGGTATCCAAATCCGCATCCCATATAGTTCGTGCTTGGGTCAATTCCCATTCCTTCTAATGGAACTCAGATCTACATCCCTATAGCAGAGTATGTCGAGTTCTTTGAAAATAGTAGTATTTATTTCAAATCAAGATATAAATAATAAATTAAAATTAACAGGCAAGCCTCTCAATGAAATTAGGCCAGTCAATGATAGAAGCATTACTGCTGCAAATACATCAGCATCTTTCTCAACAAGAAGTGGTAGTGCAGATTTTCAAACAGCAATATATATTTAAAAGGAAAAATAAAACATCAGCATAACAGAAAATCAAAGTCAAAACTCTATGGAAGGAACTATACAAAGTTCCCTGAGTTTAAATGAATTTGGGTGTCACAGCTAATATAACAAGTAATTTACAATCAAAATAACAACCGTAAAAATTACAATTTTAATCTGGCAAGTTAACATGAATATCAACCAGAAGCACGTCTCAGAGTTTCGGGCAGGGTTCAACACAATTTGCGCTACATCTGGCTACCTACTCTTATATAGGTCTTCATGACCTCTCCATTGTGCATGAGCATATTATCCGAGTCATCTCCATCTTTTCGACGATTTCTTATTCGAGCAAATTCATAGAACCTTAGACAGTGGTTCACTTGTGCAGGATACTTTTCTTTGTAATCTTTGGTTTCTTTTGGGTATGGTTCTAAATGGAGAACAAGTACAAAAAACACAAACATGAAATGAGATTAGCTCAACGACAACTTTAAGTTTCAAGGTAAAAGTGACCTACCTTTTGTCTCTCCAACGCATCAGCATCTGTCCTATCCTTCCAATTACTCTTCCGCAATTTAATTGGTCGGTTTCCAACATATTTACCTGGAATATTGTGGTGGGAGAATATACAAGGTAGGTAAATGCACACAATGACATGAGAACTTCTGCGGTCCAATATGCTTTTATAACAAATAAATGCATTAGCAGAAGAACTGCATACCGTTCATTTCTTTCAATGCAGCTGCAAGATCCAAAGGGTTTGCAAAACTGACAAATCCATAACCCCTGGTTTTTCCAGTCCTCTTGTCTCTCACCACCTGTAGGTAAAAGTTAAAAAAACAAACAAATTTAAGTTGAGCACTTGGGCACTTGTCTGTGTTCGACCATATCAGTGTATGCGTTGGAAACATCCGAAGGACTGAAGGAGTAAATAACTTAGCTATCATGATACCAAGAGACAGCATAATTAATTATTTTGTTTATGATGACAATGAATGTTGTTAAGTCTTAAACTCTACAAGCACCGGCATATTTGATAGAGAGACAAGCCACCAAATACATGGGTTTCCACTTTCCAGAAAAAGTAAATATTGTTAATTTCCTGACATGTACAGTGTTCATCAAAAGCAAGGAGTTCCATTGATGGTTATTCTTCGCCATCCAAATTGACGAACAACACCTATCATTATGAATCTACAAATCCTCGTTGCTACAAAATAGAAAACGAGTGGAACATACACATCAAGTGAAACCAAAGTGACAAAATGATAAATTTAACTTGTCCTGGACTCATAGGCTCACTTCCAAAATTCTCACTTTAATTTCACATACAGGGGATGCAAAGATCACAACTACTTGATCATTTTTTATTTGCAAACAATAAAAAATGTCTAGATTGAGATGAACTCTTCCTATTATTGAATGGTGGCCAAGGTCGACAGTGTGTATTTGATAAGAGAAACACCTGCTCAGAACATGTGTGTATAATTGAAATCTACCTTCTGGAGATAGCTTTGCTCCTACATAACAGGCCATGTCTCAAAGGGAATATCATACAACTAATCAAGTTATTTCCATGTTATAACTTGCCTAAATGTCACATGACCAAATCCCGTCAGACAATAGAATCTACCGAGTTCCATTAGAAACCCAAAACATTGGCAACGAATTAACTAGCAAATGCCGCAAGAAATGCAAATCCATAAAGATATAATTAAAACCCATCAGGAAACAAAATCCAGATAGTAAAACTAATGAATTCCACTAGAACAACAAAACATTAACAATGAATAAGTTAACAAATACCACCAGGAATACACATCAACAAATATATTATAAATTATTATTGATGTTGGATACTACAAGCCAAACAACTGAATCTAGAAAAATATGCCAACAGAAAATACCAATAATCATAGGAATAAGGTTTTTTTTTTCTCCATGAACAAAGAGAGCATCAAATACGAGATAAGATAAAACATACATGTCATAATGTGTGTACCGAAAAAATAGACCAGCATCCATATATTTCGCAACCTCTTCCAGGAATTGCGGTCTTCAAACAACTACTATCACGACCTCCAGAAGAGCAACAAGGACAGATTCCTAACAACTAAAATGAGAAGATCTCCATCAAAATTGGTAAACCCCACAGGAATAAAAGCGACCAATTAAATAACTACTGAGCACTATGTGAAACAACTTGAAATCATCTTAGACATACACGAACTAGACGATCAACTGCAGACTGATATGATCCACCAGCATACCAAACACAAACTACAATGGATGATTTTACCACAACGATCCTTTGAACTTAGTTTATCGTCACGAATATCACAAGTTCATAACACATCACGGCATACATGATACAGTTAACCATAATGTGAATTAAAACCCACAAAGAAAAATAATAAAGACTCTAACTAGATTGGAGACGAGAATATATATATATATATATATAGAGAGAGAGAGAGAGGGAGGGAGGAGGGATCAGGATCCCCGCACTTAAGCATCCCTGCATGTTCTCCAAAATAGTAGCCGTTGGATTAACTTTTTTGACCGTTCATATTAGATCAAAATCTCACAAGAAATTGGATCGTTTAAGGATCTAACTAAAAGGTCAAAAAAGTCAATCAAACGGTTACTATATATATATATATATATATATATATATATATATATATATATATGGTAAACGGAATATGAGCCATGCACATGTGGACCAATAGAAATGTGCTCCTACATCCCATGTGCACCCATGTGCACTAGTACACTTTATTCCTATTGGTCCACATGTGCATTGGCTCATATAGGAATATGAGGCTATGACTCATATCTCGTTTACCATATATATATATATATATATATATATATATATATATATATATATATATATATATGGTAAAGAAAAAGGAGGATCATAAGATCTAACCTGGCTCTGATACCATGTCAATATTGAGATTTTAGTGAAAGTAGAAAGAGGAAGAAGACAAAAACAGCTAGTGTTTTATGTCATGATAAATGGTGCAGGACCTGCAGGCAAACTTGAGGAATGGATTTGAGATCTTCACATTTTTAAATTTTCTTTTATATTTAGACTGATTTAACTTTGAGTTGGTATACATCATCGAGGAGATCATGATAATGACCACCCTAAGATAAGAATTTCGTCACCGTGAAGAAATGTATTTGCATGTGTGTAACTACCAAAAGAAAATTAAAATGGAGTCAGAACATATATTGACCAGAAAGTAGGACAATGTACGTAGGCGTACACATATCAAGGTATAAGAAGACTAGCATATAAAACAATGAATCCCAAGAGCAAAATGCACAAAACCACAAACTATAACAGATTTGCAGAAGTCAAACAAGCAAGAAAACCTGTACAAAATAACCTGTAGAGAACTTGAGTAGATACTTACTCTTGCCATGTTGAAGGACGGGAACCTTGAAAATGCCTTTGTAAGAACATCGTCATTAACCTCGTTCCCCAGATCTCCACAAAATAAACGAAAATCATCTGCAGAAAAAGTGAAGGATATTGAGATAATCTTTGCCAAAAATTAATAAAATGATCTGTAAATTTGTTCAGAAGTATCAGGATGCAAAATTGTATTTAAACACAAATTTAATCATTAAGTATAATCTCATCCAAAATACAATGAGCAGGATTTTAAGGGGTGAATGACAAGACTCCCTAAATAACTTTAGGCACACGTTAGTGTCCTTTGGATATGATGTTCACTTCACGGCATATTCCAAACTTGTACAGTTTAACGTGTACTTGTTTATGAGATTTTATGCCCAAACAAAACAATTTATAGCTTACACTAGATTTTCTTAAATTGAACTGAATTGCCAATTAACAGAATTGGCCAGGTTACTGAGATGAGATCAATCGGTCACATAATCTGATTAAGTGGTAACCAATCTTACACACAAATAATGGAACCACCTAAAATGATTGCCTGCTTTATATACAACTTAACCCTTGATTTGTAATTTTTGCTTGAATCACTACTTTTTAAGCTAAGAGTTCACTTCAGGCCGTGGAATAAGTGCCAGCATAAGTTAATTTTAACCTCTTGGCGAATCATAACTTAAGCTAATAACTAGTGATCAACTTTCCAGGGGCAAAATGCCCCATCAATAGACATGCGAAAGCAGCCTTAATAATACCATTCAGCCTGAGCCATTTCTCCCAGAAAGGTACCAACATATACTCGGATGTACATAGGAAATGGAATTCGTCTCATTCTATTTTATGGTCCTGCGTGATTTTTTTTACCAAACCTTCCTCAAAGAAGAAATATCCGTGTACCAATATCTGTCAAGCTTGTAAAGTCAAGTTACATATGACTAAAACATTAAGGTCCTAGATTTTGTCTACTTTTCTTATTTACACTAACTTCTAATTCCTTAAATAATGCAACGTCACGCCCAAATATGTCATATAAAGTGAAGACCCTAAACACTGACAAATTATGCAAGTAAATAACAAGAAAACAAAATTACTACACTTACTCTCTGGCCACTCTGCCAGTGTTGGATCCTCCCAAGATTGTCCAGCTGCTTTACGTGGTATTGCTTTCCTTTTTGTTTCCGCCTTATGCTCGATTTCGCTGCTTGCAAGTGCAGCCTTCACACTTTCCAAAGCCTCCGGTGTAATGGTTTGTGCATCTCGTTGAAACAATTGTTGTGCCTGTCAAATAGGAACAGCAAGGTTAAAATAGGAACAGCAAGGTTATGTAAGCATCTTAGGCAACTAATACAAAGTGAACCATAAGCAAAGATAATAAGAACCATAGAAAGCAACAAGCAATTATGAAAAGTTGCAACATAAAAAATTATGTCATGCACAAACTACAACAATTCCCCCCTCGCGCATTCTAGGATTCAAAGGTGAGTCCAAATTTTTACAGGCACTCCCCTTGTCATGCTGTAAATATGTGCCGAGTAGAAATGGACAAAATAAAAGTACATGTACCATAAAATAATGAACATATCAACTATATATATATATATATATATATATATATATCAGTGAGGGAGTAAACTAGAAACAATGTGCCACCGTACAACTAGTTTCAAATCATGGAACTAAACAACTTGATCCAACCACCGTTCCAGACAGCTTTTGTAGTGGTTTATAGTGTTTCCCATTAGCCACTATGTTGTATCTATAAACTACAATAGCGATTTTGGGGAAATAATGACCGATATAACAATACATCGCAATTATATTTACAAGCCGATTCTTAATACTATAGTATTACGTGGTTATTATAAAATTGTTTTCTAACATATATTATTAACAAAAATGAGTTCCAAAATTTGATCGCATTGATACATTTAAGAAATTTGCCTTCTTCAACCCCCTAATCTAGTATCCTTTAGAAGAATCAGGTGTAGAGTTGCATGCTACTCCTAGTATCCTCCTTTATAGCACTCGGCAATACTAACCAAGAAAATAAACATGGATGAACATATACTATACAGTCCATGGAGTATATCACTCTACCTAACTGCTAATAGTAGCATAGGTATGTCACAACCGTCTCGTGTTCCAAGTTACCTTGGCTAGGAACGAACACCAACATAGACGGTTGATATCACTTTGACAGCTGATCATAAAAACTTATGTCATCTTTCATTGAGCTTTCTTATGCTCCATAGTAAATCCAATTCTAATGGGAATAGGCTTGGATGATGATGATGATGTAGGAAGTAGATGATAAACAAACTGGACAAAGAGATCAAGAAAGTATGTGGTTCTTATATAAATATGACTACTAAAGTGCTGGCTCACAACATGTCAAGAAACTAATATGGATCTGCCTACCATAACAAACTTGTTTGATACTCAAACCAAGGTTATCTAGATGGCCGAACTTTATGGAACGAGAAACAAAAAAAAGAAACATAATACACCACTTGGTAACAGAGAACTGTGCGGGTAGGCTTTGGAATACTTAGATGGAACGCCATGTGCGACTGAGTAACTTTTCTTCGTCTATAGTGGGGTAGGACTCTTGGTTGCTGCAAAAAAAGCGCGTGATATAGTTTTTTCCCTCCATTAATGGCATTGAATCATGCCCCAATTCTAATCAAAAAAATCACGGGTATGTGACAAGTAATACTGATTTCCTTGGGTATAGAATTTCTGAACACTACATCTAGAGTTCTGGAATGGAAACATTCAACAATTAGAAATGGAAGTTCTGGAACACAGATTGCTTAAGATTGGGAGATCAATTGTAGATCTGTTCAAGAGTGAAGTAATGATTTTACATCCAAAGATCAATCTCATGTTGCAACTTGTAGGTTGTAATGCCACAAGGAAATTCATCACCTTGTTTCATTTAGAACTCCACCCAACCTTGATATAACCAATGGATGTGCCAATTAATCTTTTATATGGCTTGCAATTAAAGGGGATTAATCGAAGTGAAATATCAATAAATTCTCTTTTCCTCTTGACAACATGTCTTCTCCCATTACACAAAATTAAAGTCTTTACTAAAATCTTTACTCAAAGCTCCATGCAATGCCCAATAATAACTACACTGTACGAAAATTTCTCCAAAAATTGCACCATATCTTAACTTTCTCCATAATCTCTTAAATATCAGTTAAAAGTATCTTCCCTCACAATAACCAACTTAATTTCTTCCATGAATCCCCTCGGATCAAATTATTTTCGTAAAAATAAAAAACTTCTTGCTCTCTTCGATTTGAAGACAATTCTCCACACGTCTTCTCCCATTACAAAAAATTAAAGTCTTTACTAAAATCTTTACTTGAAGCTCCACGCAATGCCCAATAATAATAACACTGTCCGAAAATTTCACCAAAGGTCCAAAACTGCACCATATCTTGACTTTCTCCACAATCTCTTACAAGATCAGTTAAAAGTATCTTCCCTCACAATAACCAACTTGATTTCTACCATGAATCCCCTCGAATCAAATTATTTTTGTAAACATATAAACTTCTTGCTCTCTTCGATTTGAAGACAATTCTCCACACAAAAAATTATACAAAAAATTCTTTAAATTGCACCTTTATTCAAAAACAACAAATTTTATCCATAATTAATCCATAAAATTGAATCGGAGATCGAACAGAGAGAGAGAGAGAGAGAGAGAGAGGTCGACCTGCTGAAACTGAGGCAACGTGTACGCCGACGTGGAATACGAGGGAGCGTACTGCTGGGGCACCGCCGGCACGTTCACCGCCGGCGTCGCGTAGGCGTACTGCTGGGCCGCCGGGTCGGCGTTCTGGAGGTGGAAAGGGAGGGGGAAGTAGGAACTGGACGGCTGGTAGGGGTTGGGGTTCGGATTCGACGACGATCCGGATTCCGACATTTTTCTGGGATCGGAACAAGGGTTCCGATGGTGATAATAGAAATATAGGGTTAGGGTTTGGATGGAGAGAGAGGAAGGGGTTCGATAAGATTTGAATTTTCTGATAATGGAAAAAGCACGATTGTAGAAACGCCCGAACTTAACTTATTTGGCCCAAATCTATTCTACTATATAATGCCAAAACTAGGCTTCACCGTGAAAAAATTTTGTTCCAAAAATACCCTTCAACATCTATTCTACTATATAATGCCAAAACTAGGCTTCACCGTGAAAAAAATTTGTTCCAAAAATACCCTTCAACATCTATTCTACTATATAATGCCAAAACTAGGCTTCACCGTGAAAAAATTTTGTTCCAAAAATACCCTTCAACATATTTAGTAATTAAAAAGAATACCTACAATAAATTCCACTGATAACCATTTAAGAGATGCAATAATGACAACCATTTAAGGAAATCAAAGGGTTCATGTTACTTGCTAAGTCTTTTAAATTGTTACCAAAGAATTCGAAGGATTGAACCATTGACATATATAATTAAAAACAGTAGAAATAAACTAACTCATCAACATCATTCACTCCAATATACGTGCAAAGCACGTGCATATATACTAGTTTCTGATAATGGAAAAACACGATTTGAAATTTACTTAAACTAGTATATCTATTCTACTATATAATGCCAAAACTAGGCTTCACCGTGAAAAAATTTTGTTCCAAAAATACCCTTCAACATATTTAGTAATTAAAAAGAATACCTACAATAAATTCCACTGATAACCATTTAAGAGATGCAATAATGACAACCATTTAAGGAAATCAAAGGGTTCATGTTACTTGCTAAGTCTTTTAAATTGTTATCAAAGAATTCGAAGGATTGAACCATTGACATATATAATTAAAAACAGTAGAAATAAACTAACTCATCAACATCATTCACTCCAATATACGTGCAAAGCACGTGCATATATACTAGTTTCTGATAATGGAAAAACACGATTTGAAATTTACTTAAACTAGTATATACGCGTCTATTAATTAATTTTTAATTTTTTTATTTATTTAGAAAGAACAAAAGACATTAGAAAAATAAACTAAAAATATAATATGATACAATAATATATCATTCTCGAAGTTTAATGCTATTTGAAATTTAGCAATATTTCAATCCTACTTAAAAAATAGTGGCATCGGACATGCAATGAAATTTATACATTTAGGCATATAACTATGATCTTAAAGGAACTTCGTGTTGCTTCTATGGCTATAAATAACATAAATGGATGTATACGAAATTTTTTTTTTTACGGCAAAGTTGTTGGATGGTTCTTAGAAGTATCATATTTATGGCAATAGTACATAACCTATCTCACTGAACCACGTGTCTAAAAAAATTTCGAAACGAAATGAATAAAATACGCTTCTGTTTATGTGGAGGGCAGCTGTGTGTTTTATATCAATTTTTTACAGAAAAAAATTCAGCTTTTAACTCTACATTTCCTCCCACTAGTATGTTCTCTTTAGTTTATTTCACATAACATTTTGAAAGATATTTTTTTAAGAAATAAATTACAGAATTCGTTACCAAATGTCATAAGTAAAAAAAAACCTATACACGCATGTAATTAATTCAGGAATGTAGGATAAATATAAATAAGATTGCATGTGATTTATTAGAAAAGTACAGGTGTCATCTTTGTCTCCCTCATTGAGGTAGAGGTCAGGGTGTGTATTGGGTCGATCCGACCCGACCTGCGGTTCGAGTCAACTGAGTCTGACCGAGTTCGGTCTAGGTCGAACTCAACCCGAGAGGAGAGACGGTCTGTGCCGGCCGGGTTTAAAAAATAAATTACAGAACTCGTTCCCTGTAAGCCCCCTGATTTTTCAGGATTTTTAAAATAAATTTTCTCAATTTTTCTAGGATTTTTCGGTGATTTTTCACTAATTAAAATTTAGGTATTTTAGAACTAAATAAATTAAATATTTTTAAACAATATTAAAATATTATGAAAATAATATTTTTTGATGTAAAATAAAATATTGGACATAGGGTAATTTTTCTGGAATTTATTGGACCCCGGAAACATTTTTAAAAGACCTAAAAATCCTGTTTTAATTAAACCCAAGTTGAACCGGGTTGAACCGGGCTCAAACCGGGTTGAACCGGGCTGAACCCGGTCCAACCGAACCGGACCGACCTAGACCCTAACTGGTCAGGTCCTACCCAACCCGACCCGACCCGACCCGCTCACCCTCACCCACGAACCCCGCTCACCCCCCCCCCACGCGTTTTTCGGCGCCCCGCCCCGCCCCGCGGCCACGTCCCCGCCTCCCCCGCCACAAACCCCTCCCCGCTCCGCCTCACCCGGCCCACGACCCCCTCGCCTCCGCCTCGCCCGGCTCCCTCTCCCCTCGCCCTATAAACCCCCCATCACCGTCTCCGCCACCAGAACCCCACCCAACCACCACCGCCCTCGCCTCCAGCCATCGCCACCGCCCTCTCCCCCTGACGATTTCCTCCGCCTCCTGCCACCGCTCTCTCCCCTCGCCGCCGTCCCCCGCCCCGACCCTCAGCCACCAGCCTCCGCCTTCCTCCTCCGCCTCCAACAGCAGCAACAGCAGCAGCAGCCGCCCCGGCGAACTCCCCGGCGACGCCCAGCCTCCCAGCGCGCTCCGCCGCCTCCGGCGACACCACCCCGCAGCCCCTCCGTCGTCCCCCCCGCCGCCAGTGGCCGGAACCCTAACCCTAGCCCCGCGTCGTGTCGTGTCGCCTCGCGGACACGAAAAATTCCAGTTTCTGGGGAGCCTTGTTTAGGTAGCATTTTCTCTCTCCTCGCTGCCCCGTTTTCCGTTCCGTCTGTTGTGACGCGAAGCCTGCGTAACCTTCTCAATACCCGTGCAACCCGCTCGGTGTGTCGCGTCCTGTAGCGATCGCAAACTGCGACCCAAAATCGGAAAAATATTCGCCCTGTTTTTCCCCGGAACTGAGTGCGCCCCGCCAAACGGGACGACTTGGTCGCGTGCGGACTTCACCGAAAGGTGCGCGCCGTTAATACGGATGTGTGAGATTTCTCGGAAGTTGATTTGGATGTGCGTGCACACCGGAATCAACGCGTATCCGTCGACAACGCCCTGTATCGACCCCGTTCTGGAACTCATTATAACTTCGTGTACACACGTCGTATCGAAATAAAACTTGCGCCATCGGACTCGTAGAAATATGTTGGTCCTGTGACCCAAGTTTTGTTCGATTCTGAGAACGTTGACAAAATTGCGTATCGTGGGCCCCGCGACTCCACCTGACGGCGATTTTGTGATCGGCTCATCGGAATCCAGTTCTGGACTTGTTGACACTAAGTTTGACAAATTTGGAGAACTTTGTCCCTGACACATTTTTTGGTGCGAAGCGGGCCACATGTGGACCCCGCTTTGACCAAAAATTACACTTTTGTCCCTGTGTCCAAATTGGACTCAAGGACAGGCAATCCTAGCTATTTGATATCTTCTGAGCATGATGGTAATATTTGTTTCAGCATCCGGAGACGTTCCTGGAGATTTCACGAATACCAGAGCCGCAGTTGGAAACCAAACACCAGACAAGTGTACCTTGCCAACTGTAGTGATTCCTGTTATAGTATTTTGCGTGAGTTCTTTGTACATACATATATACTCTTGATATAAATGTTCAACCTAGGACCGTATGACATTGCTTAGCGTCTGAATAACATTCGGGTGTCGACGCCGTACGCGGAGTCGAGTAACGTCACTAGAGATGGATATCGAGACACTTTATATATTATCGTGCTTGCATAATCAAGTACGTCAAACCTCAGGACACTTGACACTTTTCATATGACAGAATCTTTTGAGTTATTCATGGTGATTCTGTATAGGCTACAAGACTTGTGACATAGATATTGCATATGATTAGCTATCATTATGACTCGCTGCATCAGTTAGAGGTCAGGATCTTGCGTGACATGGACATGAGACTTCGTGAACATGAGACGTGTGATTACATGGGGTGGGGAGAGACTTACCATACGAAAGGCTAATTATATTATATATATATATATATATATATATATATATATATATATATATATAGTTATCTGGAGGTGCCTTAGACTCTGACACAGAGCTTTGGCACATGTACTGGCCCTTCGAGAGAATGCTGCTATGGGTTTCCCCGACACAGAGCCTATAGTAGTCTCAGCCTAAGTATGATTAATGCTCTCACTTGCATATCACATAGCTGGTTACATAGTTTACCCTCTTGTTTCATTTATTATTGTACTGCATTTATTTTGGCTTGAGTTATTCTTGTACCTTGCTACGTCCTCTGAGGACCTGGATCCAGATTGTGTCTCCAGGTATAGCCGAAGAGACCTATCCCGAGGTATACAGGACAAGAGCATACATTAGAGCAGTACCAGAACCCGAGGATGAGATCGTGCCAGAGGACTTCTCCTGAGTATTGGCTTTATATACTCAGTTATTATGTTTCTAGTTACTTTATTTCATGTCTATTGCATTGATGTATCAGACTTATTCTCGGGTTGTTCCCTGAGACACTTTTATTGAGACATGTTAGATTATATTTATTTTGATTTATTCTGGCATTTGATCTGTGTTTATATTCTGTAGATGAGATTAGAATAGACCGTGACTTGTTCTGACTGTAAGAAGGCCGATGATTATGACCCACAAGACGACCAACAAATTCTAACCCAAATGGGAAGGCCCGTTCGTCGTAGAATCGGTATTCTCTAGCGGCGCCTACCGGCTCACGAAATCCAACGGCGACTTCCTCATGATAACAATCAACGGTAAGTTCCTGAAAATGTACTATTTCTAAAGCTAGACTTGTACTCCCCTTATCCCCAGCCGTGTAATCAAGTTGTACAATCCTTACACTCTTGGTTCTCAATCCCCAGCAAGGGCCCATGTACAATATTTTCCCTTCTTTACAACTTTCTGTAAAAGCTATTATCTGTATCCAGGAGTGCTGGGTACACAACAGATGATGGATCCTCAAAGTCTCCCTAGCGGAGCAGTCCTCAGGTCCACCGGCACACTCCCACTTGGACTACCCAAAAAGCAGTCTCGTTAGACTCTAATCTCCCCAGTGGAGCAATCCTCAGGTCTATCTTCATTCTCAGATAGACCATACCCACCAAATCACTCCTCAGTGAGTTTTTCGGACATTAGTTCAAGTCCATATTACCTCTGAACTACTATCCTAACATTCCTCCCCGGGTGAGTTTGCCATGTCCATATTACCTCTGAGCAAACCTCTCGGGTCTTGGCTATCGATCATTACGTCCATATTACCTCTGATATCGGTTGTCATCTCCACTTATAACCCGTACTTACCATGGTACATCAGCGGTATTATGTCAACAAAACTTGCCATGTCCATATCACTTCTGATAGGACTTATTCCAAATCTATTACTTGCACTCAGGTGCGCAAGAAGTAATGGGTCCAAAAAACTTATTACGTCCACATTACCTCTGATAGGGATTATTTTTAAACTTATTATTTGCACTCAATATGCGCAATAAATAATAGGTCTACCTAAATCCCCCAGTGGGGCATCCTAGATAGGCTGCGATATTGTACTACGTCCATATTATCTCTGGTACGGTATCCAAAGCTCATACAAACAATTGCAAATGAATGGAATAACTTTTATTTCTTTCTACGAAGAGAAATTGAAAGTAAAACTATATTCGAGGGATTGTCAAGATCCCAAGCTCAAAGGCAAAATGGGGACATAAAAGGGCAAAAGAAGAACTACTGGTGCTATGAGTCAGAGCATAACTCTGCTATCCGCTCATGGAGATGAGCAATATGGCCATTCAGGCACCTCTGAACCCGGTGCTCAACTTTTTGGGCCATAATCTCGGGATCCTCATAGCGGGCGTAGGACTCGTGTCTGTCCTCCAGCTGTTGTACCAGAACCTCAATGCTAGCCATATTCTGCGCTTCCTGGCTCGATTCAGTTCGGATAGCCTTCTCCTCTTGCTGGTCCTATCGTAACCTATTCTCCTACGCATCAAGCTCGAACTGGAGCTTTCTGATTTTCTCAGTCAGGTTCTTTTGCAGGGAGAGGCACTCTTCTCTAAGATCGCCCAGCCGGTCACACCTCTCCTGCAAATTTCAGAGATCATGCTGCAAACACTCCATAGACGAAGCAAATAAGGCTTTCTCTATCGCCACCTTCTTTGAGAATTTGTTATATTCATAGAATAATAGCATTCCCATATTCGTCTGCTAGTATTGCCGCAGCTCCATTAGGTATTTCGCCACCTCTACTAGTTTATGGCCCAGAAAGTCGGCCATATGTTCGAAACCGGGGATACCCCTCAGAGAGTGGACCTAGCCCTCGACAAAGTCCCTTGTCAAGAAAAAATATTTGTTGCGCTCCAACACACCCTCTATCTCTTGCTTTAAGAACATGTGGAAGCTCCGAATGGAGAGCTTGACATTCTCGTTAATCTCTTCCAACGTAGCCGGAGTCAGAGGCGGCAGGATTGAAGAAGAGGCCATAGGTGCAACAGGAGGCACAACGATGCTCGAAAATCTCGAAGGAGAAGCAGTAGTAGAGGAGAAACCAGTTGTCTTGTCGGCGATCCAATCTTTCAGGGATGCACGAAGTGCCTGGATACCCGGCAGTTAAACCACGGACGTCGGAGTAGTACCGAGACTGGGGACAGAAGTAACGGGGTGCCTCGCCGCATTGGATCCCACTGGTGTACCATCCCTAGACCGAGTCATGACAGCTTCTGAAGGTGACCCAGTGACCTCAAGGACCTCATCGCGACGACTTACTACCCCGCTGTCCAAAGAGGCTTCAGCCGAGGAGCCGACACGCCAGAAGGGCCTGTAACAACAAGAACCTCCTCCGTCATAGCCTCAGTAGGGGACACGGTGGGATGTTCCTTGTCTCCAGAAAAGCAAAGAAGGGACTCAGACCTCCCCCTAACGAGCTCACTACCCTCTTCTTCCGTGATGCCTTCCTACGTGGTCTCATCCACGATCTTTAGGGGAGAGGTAGGTTCTATAGAACCAGAACAATTAACTTCGCACAGAGAATGTGAAGCTGAAGCCAAAAAATCTCTACTCTAGAAAATTTGTGAAATAACATACCCGGAGAAGACAACGGGACCTGATGCTCGTCCACTACAGTCCAAACTTCCTCCGGATCACCCAAGTCATCCACCAAGATGGGGGAGGTGGCCGGTTCCACCAGCGACTCCTCCGGGACATAACCACCAGAACCCTCGGGAATAGGCTCCGAGGCCTCGGACCCAGGAGAAGCGATATCTTCATCCGGTTGCGTATAAGAAACCTTAGCGGCCGTAAACAGTTGGGGTTAGTCCCTCTCTTCCTGTGTCTGCAAGTTTTTAAACAAACCAGAAAAAATATTTATAGAGGGGACCGAAAAGAATTAAACTAAGAGGTCACGCGAATACCGCCTCAACGTTTGGAATAAGCTCTGGGTCAGAAGCTACCAGTGCCAGGGGTCCTAACTCATCCTCATCTTCTTCTGTTCCTTCTTCTTCATCTTCAGCCGACACAGGGGCCTTGACAACAACCTACTTCCTATAATGCAGCCTCGTTGCCACGGATGGTTCCTGCCTTCTCCTTTTGGATGGAGGGCTCCGTATATGAGAGGCCATGCTCTTCATTGGAGAGTTCACTGGAGGCGAGGGGTCATAGGAATCATTCTCTTTCTCCGTTGTTATTCTGGGGCATCTGGGCTACGCTAAACCTGAAACTGTATCGCATCAACCCTTCGATCTAGCCATGAATAGAGTCAGAATCAACAAGCACAACCTTTCCCTTGTCTTTTTCCTGACCTTTCTTGGACTCCCTGCATCGGGGCTTTAGCTTAGTACCCGTGATGAATCTAGTGTCCCGGTCAAAGCCAGGTGGAGGCACATTCACAGCTACATGAAAGAGAGCCGCTGCATGGAGGATGTATGCAGGGACTTTAGCATCGGGTAGGGTAAGCCGGACCTGAGTATTGGTGGCAAAGTAATAATCCCAGGCTTGGGCTCCATCAAGAATGCTACCTTCAAAACCAAGACATAGGCTTGGATTGCTCAACATGATATGGCTATATCCAAACTGACGAGCAAACCTACTCGGTGGGTAAGGTTCCAAGAAGATAAGATTTCGGTTCCGGTATACCAGATGGGAAGGCTGAATGGAAAGTAACCAACAAAGGAGCTTCGGGTCAGAACCTGACGGTCAACACCACCCTCACACTAAAACCTATTCACTTCGTCCTCTGTGAACTTTAGGATCGAGAAAAAGAAGGAACAGTCCGCTACGCGGGCGAGTGCATGCCGACAGGCGGGAACCTGAGTATGAACCCAGGGCATCCCACCATACTGGCGAGTAAAAGTATCAGCTTATGTCGTCGTCCCCTCAACTCCAGGATGCATCAAAGACGAGTAGTGCATTAACAGCCAATCCATTAGATAATGGCAAGGCATTTCAACTTGGTTGAATTCCCAGGGCCGCCATGAGCCATCAGTTTGCTCATAAAAGTAAAGCTAGCTGGTGGCCAAAAACTAACTTCACAGCGGGGAGGATAAGGTTGCGGCTAGCCCTCTCGATCGACTCGGAGCCCCCGGGACTACACAAGTTCGCAGCCATATCATTAAGAATCCATCCAGTAGAGCCTTATCAGAGAGTGGATGGGTATCTTGGTAAAAGTAGTTGAAGGTATCATCGGAGCTACCAAACCCTTCATAAGATACGGTCGTTCTCTTAGTACCGCGCACTAGGTCATCAACACTACTTGGAGTTTGAGGGCTCCGAACGATGACCCGACCTGAAGTTTCAATATTGAAGAGGTAATGAATCCAGGCCTTGGTGTGGGGTAACGTCCCCTCTGTGCTTCTGTCATTCTTCTTCAAAATTATTGGCAAGTGCTATGATGGCACAACAATTCTCGGTATACTGCAAGAAACCCCGGATGTTGTTTCTCCAACTCCTCGAATTTCTCATTATCAGGCGTGTACTTCTCATACGGCTCGCTGCCCCAGGACAAGCATGAAATATCGTACATCTCGTGGAGGGAAAGTCCCATCTCCCCACCAGGAGTAAAGAAGGTCCCGGTGTGATAGTTGTACATATCAGTCAAAGCCACGAATAACTTCGGGTTCTTCTCTAAACCGTAACAGTAACCCCTTATGTCGTAATAGAGGTTGGCCTCCTTCAGGGGCTGCTTGTGCTTCCCTAGCACCTACATGGTCAAATTAACCCTATAAGATGAATGATGCACCCAATTGAGCAAGCATATTTTCCCCTTTGGATAGTACCCCTAGTCTACGAGCTGGTTCAGAAAAGTGTCAGCTCCGTAGTGTCACTACCACATTTTCTAGAAAATGGTATTTTAGTCATTTTTTAATTAATTAAATTTTTTGCATATTAGATAATTATTTGTTATATTATTTAATTGTTGTTAGATATTAGTTATTTATTTTGGACTTGTGTTAGTGGACCTAACTAGTTTAGTTTAGACTCATGGAGCAACATGTATTAATTGTTAGAATTTAGCCCAACTAGAAGCCCATTAATGAAGAGGATGATTAATTTAATTAAACAATTAGACTAGAACCTTCTCTCCTTAATTATTTTCTTCATGAGAGGCCCCAAGGGATATAATGGACATTATATAGTGGCTTGAGGAAGGGGCAAGGGGGTTGTCCTATTAAAGAGGGGGGGTTCTCTCCTCTTTTTATTTGAAATCTAGATCTAGAATTTCCCTCAACCAAATTCCTTCATTCCATATCATTTTTCTACCAAATTTCATCCCAATTCCTTCCTAAATTACTATTGGAGACTAGTGGAGCAAGGATCTAGAAGGAGAAAGCAATGATCTACAAAGAGTAGCAAGGATCTACAAGTTTGAGGCCAATTTTATCATATTTGGAGGTTGCATTGGGAATCCATCTCCCAATAGGTATAATTTAATTTTTTCCCTTAATTTAGGTTCTAAATATGAGAATTAACTATGAGAAATTAACCCATATGCATAGGCTACCCATAGGATTTGGTTTTGAGTTTATAGGAGGCCTATTGAGAAAGTTATGGTACTTTTTGTGTCAATTTTTTGGGGAATTCCAAGATTGACACTTGTTGTGTTTGTCAATTGATCCTATAGATAAATTTGACATGTGTTTATGTGTTTAGGGCTAGTGTCGTATCAACAATTGGGTATGTATAGGTCATATTCTAACAATTTGGTGATACGTGTTAATTTGGGAGTTTTTCCTCCGACACGGGACTTTGTGCATGTCATATTTTGACACGGACACGTTGATTTGTGTTTGACTCTTCGTATTGTTCATAAATAATATATTAGACTTGCTCGTGTCCTTCGGGGTACGTTTGGATGTGTGGTGGACTCGTGTCGCAAGCGTATCATAGATCTAGTGTGATACGGGTGCGATGCACTCTACGTGTTTGTTGCATTTTATTTCTAGATCTATTTTCTATTGTTCTTAGTCATTATAATATATATATATATATATATATATATATATATATATATATATATATATATATATATATATATATATATATATATATATATATATATATATCTTGTTATGTATATATATATATATATATATATGTATTAGTGTATCATATATCTATATACCTATGTGTTATATATATATGTAGCTATACTACAACATATGTAATAGCTATTAAATAAGTAATGTATATATGTAAGTAGTGTATATATATAAGTTAATGTTATATATATATATATATATATATATATATATATATATATATATATATATATATATATATATATATATATATATATATATATATATATATATATATGGATGAGCATGTAAATATATAAATATATAGTTGATATATATTAGTGTATATATATTGGTGTATATGGTAGTAGTGTGTGTGTGTGTGCTATTGTATAAAAGAGGGGGGCTCGACACTTATAGCGACAGAAACGACGACAACAACAATAGCAACAGCAGCAGCAGCAGCAGCATTAGCGATAGCAGTAGCTTCAGCTACAGCAACAACAACAGCAGCATTAGCGGCAGCAGCAACAATAAAAATAGCGACGACAGTAGTAACCGCAACAACAACAGTAATAGTATTAGCAACAGCATCAACAACATTAGCGACGGCAGCAGCAGCATTCAGTGACAGTAGTAGCAGCAATAGCGACAGCAGCAGCAAATGCAAGCTCAAGGGAGCAGCAGCGTATATCGGAAATGGCTAACAAGTTGTAAGTTAGCTAGTTGGGTTAGTAGTATATGTTTTGGTTAGTATAATAGTTAGTTAGATGTGGATAATAGTTGGTAATTATACATATATCTAAGTATGGTGAGGTATTAGTAAGTATCTATATGTATGATAAGGTATTAGTTAGATTTTTAAATTATATATATATCATAATTATTTTATTGTAGGTTAAGTATCTATGTATTAGTATAGTTAGTTGTTTAACATATGGTTAATAGTGGGTAGTTAGTATATATGAGGATTTGAAAATTACCTTGAGATACCAAGGTAAGTATCAAGGTATTTGAGGATACCCAAGGTTTTGGGTTTGGGTATCAAGATGGAGGTTTAGTGGTGCGATACTGAGTTGGTTCAAAACCAATGTATCCATTTAGTATTTGTAATTAGGATTTATATATTTAATATTGTTTGAATGTACATATGTGATATTTTATATCTCTTGTTTGCGTATCCTGAAATACGGTATCTTAGTATCTTAGATTTAGCTTGTAAGACCTAGATTCTTAGTGTATGAACCCAACATCTTTGAGATAGACTCATGCAACCTAGAAATAGGTAGTTTGACCAAGTTTGACCAGTTTGACTTAGAGTTGACCTAGTTTGACTATTTTGACTTAGAAATGGCTATTTGACCTAGATGTTGACTAGTTTAACTTATTTTCTTTTTGAAACCTCGTATCGATGTTATATTCCATATCTAGGTCTTCGAGGCACCGTATCAGATATCTGTGAGACTATTCACCGGACTTTAGGTGAGTACATTCTTTGATAGTTTTTCATTTATGATATCCTCTATGTTCATTGTATTTAGTGTAGATATCCATATTTTTTTTGGCACGATGGTTACACGGATTGGTATATCCGAATATCGTCATGAGATGTTATTCCTTGGTATACGGTGTCTCTTGTGCAAGACATATTTTATTGTTCTTCTTGTACATGTACGGACACTGATTCTCGGGAATACTAGCTATCTTCTTGGGGAATCTCGTGCCATACCGTACCATGGTTGGATCTACTATACTAGTCGGGGGTGGGGAGTATTTTATTATAGATATATGATCATACCCTCCTTGTGCATATCTTGTTCCTTGTGAGTATTGATCATACACCGCACGTATGATTAACCAGGCCATTTACTCTTGTGCAAGTTCCCAAGCTGATCACATGTTAAGCTAGTACTCACACACTTAGTCATTACTATTCTTGTTCATTATCATATTGTTCATTATTGTATTTATTCCAGTATTTTCTTATTATATATCTCTTGTATCTATTATTGTATCTTGTATATTCATATCTATTTACTTTTACATAGTTTTTATCATTGATTAGAACTTTTGTTAGAGATGTACTCTGCTCTTTTTTTGACTGAATATATTTTTTTCAGATGACACTGAGGAGTGGTACCCTACACATTACGGACCTCTTGATGTTGTGGGCTTAGAGTCGGAGACCCTGGCTCAGGAGGGACTTATCCCGACTGAGACAGATGACCCAGGACTTGTAGCTTCTTAGTATTCTTTTGTACTGGATTTGTCTCCAACTTATTTGTATTTCTTCAAACTCAGTGATGTTATTATTTGACTCATGAGTTGTATGTGAATATTCTTTTCTTTATCATATTCGTGCACATTTCCATCTTAGATCTGTGATTGAGTATATTGATATTATTGATGGTTTATTATATTGTTAGATAGATTACCCAAATAGCGTTCTACCGCCGATTCTGCGTCGTAGGCTGGGCGTTGTTCCCGACTTGCATCCCTACATCGGGTGCGGGTCGTGACACATTTTTAGTGGTGTCCTATACATGTCTTTGAGGTCGCAATTAGTGCGATTCATAGTGGTGCTCTTAATTGGGTGCTATTACGAGCCTGTTTCAGGATATAGGATATAGGCTGAGAATACTCAATCATATCTAGGAATTTTTTTTTTGATTCATTCAACTATTCTTCCTTGATATTGATTCTTGATCTATTAACTGTCATTCCTTTGAGTGTATTACATCATGTGTTATATTGATTCTTTCTTTCGCTTTGTCTCAGGATGCCGCCTAAGACTAGATCGCAGCAGGGGAGAGCAGCTTCTGAGAGGTCTGCAACGTCCCGAGGGCCTACACCAGTCACTTCTTCGGTAATTGGAGTGTCAGCTGCTTTCGAAGGTCCACCACCTACTCAGAGGACTGTACCAGCTGTATCTGAGGGACTTCCACCTCCACCTTCTGTGCCAGCAGATGCGACGCAGATGTTTACACTATTTTGTGAGATGCTAGAGGCACAGAGGGCTCAGTCTGAGGCACATCAGAGGCAGACCGGCGTCTAACGACAGGGCATCGAGAGTGCTTATTAGCTTGCTCATGTCGTAGTAGAGAGAGGAGTTCTGGTCCAGCAGCAGGTTGCTCCTCAGGTTTCTTAGCTTTGGCCAGGCAACATTCAGGACTTCAAGAAGCTGGAGCCTAGGGTCTTCAAGGGGATGGAGGGCATCGTCTATGTTGATGATTGGCTCGAGGACATTGAGCGTCTTATGAGGGTGTCCTATCTTTCTTAGGATTTGAAGGTTGAGGCGGTGGGACTTTAACTGTTCGACGTCGCCAGCACTTGGTTCAGGAATGTGCCGATTCTTGTTGACACAGGACAGTCTTGGGAGGTGTTCAAGGACCTCTTCAAGAAGAAGTTCTTCTCTCGGGCAGATAGGCTAGACTTGGGGAGGCAGTTTGAGAGCCTCATTCAGGGAAGCATGTCTGTGGAGGAGTACGTTGCGAAGTTTGGCAAATTGAGCCAATTTGTAGAGTATTTGGTGAGAGAGCCGGAGGTTCGGGCTATTCAATTTTGTGAGGGTCTAAACTGGGAAGTGAAGATCCTCATTCCATTTTTTTATGAGACATACTCGGAGATACTTACGGAGGCACGCAAGGTTGAGCGGGAGTTTGGTTTGAAGCCCAAGAGAGATCGTAATTCTTTTCTGGGGGCCAACAGCAGTACAGTATCTGCCAAGTATCCTTATTTCCAGTCCAGGCCTTTCTATCAGCTGCAGCAGTACCAGACTCCAGCTAGGACACCTGTAGAAGCATAAAAAATATGTTGGATAGCTCTACGCAACATGGTGATGCAGGGCAGCGTAAGCAGGGGACCTCAAGGCCATCATGAGTGCAATAGAGCTTTTCCACTGAGCACGGCATAAAATATGATGGGACCGTCCGCGTAAATGCAGTATGTCCAGGCCGCTTCAGCGTAGACAGGGTGCTTCATCGCCTCCATGGCGTAAAACTCATCCGCTTTCAAAGCAGCGTTAAAGCGTACGAGGAACGCTTCGTCTTCTCCGAAATGAACCTGTCAAGTCACGCAGTGAACCTGACATCTGACTCCTGACAAAAAGTGCTGCACGGCTACCCAGACGATGGCTTGAAAGATGGCAGACCACTCGGGACGCGCCCCACAGTATGATGGCAGATCTCTGCATTTAATGCAGAGGATTTGATTAAATATCATCGAACCGTCGTTTACTGACATCCCCTCAGCGGAGACTACTTTTACGCATACAAGGGGATACGCTGCCTTGTTTTACACAGGCAAACGCAAACTATTTACGCTCCGCGGAAGACAAACAGACTGCTACGTCAAAAGCTGCTCTTCGTACAGGGCTTGAGGCACGTCTCTGCACCTAATGCTCAGAACATTGGCAGGCCCTCGGAACACGTCTCTGCAATTAATGATGATGGCGGATCTCTGCATTTAATGCGAAAGATTTGATTATATCTCCAAGAGCCGTGATTTCGGCTAAAGATGTCCACATCACCTCGGCTTCTATGTCCATTCAGCTTTTGTGACTACTCGGCCTCTACGACCACTCTGGCACGTTACGCGGCGGCTTCTACGCCCATTCAGCTTCTGTGCCCGCTCGACTTCTACGCCTCGTCACCTTCTATGCTCGTTCGGCTTCTATGCTCATTCGGCCTTCTGTGCTTATTCGGCTTCTATGCCATCAGGCTTCTACGCCTACTCGGCTTCTATGCCTACTTGGCTTCTACGCCATGGTGACAGACATTTGGCTTCTATGCCAACCTCTTCTACATGATGGATACCTACCTATGTGGCTTCTACGCCGTAATCTTCGTAGCGATTATACGCGTTTTGTCCCTTAGTTGGACCCGCATCATACGCTCATTCAAAAGATCATCTATACGCAGGCTTTGGTTATTTTAACCGTTGTGTAAAAGGGTGCTGTACTTTCTACTACTCGGTTTCCACACCGATTGAATGGTCACTGTCACCAAAACTCTATAAATAGAGACCTCTATCAACAGAGGAACAGGTCGACAAATTGGAGGGTCGAAGAAATTAAGGTCGAACTTCCAAGAAAGATCGAACCAGAGGTCAAGAGAGAGAGAGAGAGAACCCGGAGCGCAGGCAAAGAGTAGGGATCGACGACTTTGGCATCGTACATCCATCCTATTTTGCAACCTTCGAAGCTGCTTTCTGTCTTCTACGACACTTCTTCATCATCGTGTGGTCCAAGAGCTAAAGTGATCGACTGTAGATCAGACACCTATAGTAATATTTACCCAGATTAAATAAATTATACTCCCACATCCTCGTATAGGATCAAATTTTACAAGTTTGTTTGTAAACCAAAGAAGGCAGGTTTTGTGTAAACCCCATCTTGAATACATCTTCATTCTTTTGTTTTCCACCACAAACAAGATGGCGACTCTGCTGGGGACATCTTTCTCTTCTGATGAGGAAGTAATTGCTCAACACGATGCGGTATCCGTGGGATCCGTGAAGAAGACACTGGTCGTCCAGTTCGACCAATCTGCCTACGAAGACATGCTTCGGACGGGGGGTAGCTCTTACTCTCTCTCTGTACAAAATAACAGAAAGGTGCGCAAGGTCTGGATGCCCAAGACATCCTCTACCATTCCTGTGGACTCTCCGATCTCTCCGACCAATGAGGTGGTAGCATTGCTCCCACCGTGCCCTGCACGTAAAATTCAGTCTCCCGCTACACGCGGTACAGACGAAACTTCGGGCAAAGCCTCAGCACTAACCCAGAAGTATCCACTGCGCTCTACGCGTAGAAACCATTCTCCCGCTACGCGCAGTACAGACAAAACTTCGGGCAAAGCCTCAGCGCTAACCCAGAAGTATCCACTGCGCTCTACGTGTAGAAACTAGTCTTCCGCTACGCGCTGTACAGACAAAACTTCGGGCAAAGCCCCAGCGCTAACCCAGAAGTATCCACTGCGCTCTACGCGTAGAAACCAGTCTCCCGCTACGCGCGGTACAGACAATCTTCGGCTATCGACTATCTTCTGATATAGGTTGCCATCTACACTTAACACCCGTACTTAGTCATAAGTACGCCAGCAGTGTTAAGTCCACCAAAAACTGCCATGTCCATATCACCTCTGAGCAGACGTGTACCTCCATCTCCAAAGGAGTCACGATCAAAAGTTTGTCATGTTCATATCACCTCTGAATAAACTTTCGGCTATCCGCTATCTTCTGATATAGGTTGCCATCTACACTTAACACCCATACTTAACTCTAAGTACGCCAGTGGTGTTGAGTCCACAAAAACTGCCATGTCTATATTTACCTCTGAGCAGATGTATGCCTCTATCCCCGATAGAGTCACAACCCAGGCAGTTTGTCATGTTCATATTACCTCTGAACAAACCTTCCTAAATTCTGTTATCGATTATCATGTTCATATTACCTCTGATATCGATTGTCATCTCAACTTAGCACCCGTACTTAACTCTAAGTACGCCAGTGGTGTTGAGTCCACAAAAACTGCCATGTCCATATTTACCTCTGAGCAGATGTATGCCTCTATCCCCGATAGAGTCACAACCCAGGGAGTTTGTCATATTCATATTACCTCTGAACAAACCTTCCTAAATTTGGCTATCGATTATCATGTTCATATTACCTCTGATATCGATTGTCATCTCAACTTAGCACCCGTACTTAACTCTAAGTACGCCAGTGGTGTTGAGTCCACAAAAACTGCCATGTCCATATTTACCTCTGAGCAGATGTATGCCTCTATCCCCGATAGAGTCACAATCCAGGGAGTTTGTCATGTTCATATTACCGCTGAATAAACCTTTCTAAATTTGGCTATCGATTATCATGTTCATATTACCTCTGATATCGATTGTCATCTCAACTTAGCACCCGTACTTAACTCTAAGTACGCCAGTGGTGTTGAGTCCACAAAAACTGCCATATCCATATTACCTTTGGCAGGGCTTGTCCCCAAACCTATTATTTGCACTCTCGTGCGCAACAAATGATAGGTCCACAAAAAATTCCCCTGTGGAATGCCCATAATAGAAAGTAGTACATGGCAACTATTCTTCAACGTCGCCTCCAGGACTGGTTCCAAGGGAAACGTGGTTTCAGGGGTAGGAATCGTCCTGGTTACTCCCGGTAAACTCGTCACCCATCAAGCATACTCTCTAAACAAGCCCTGTTCCAATAATATGGCAGAGTACAAACGCTCTACTAATCGGGCTCCAAGTCGCTAAAGAGCTGGGGGTCGAATCTTTGGAAGCTTTTGGTGATTCTCTGCTTATCGTCAATCAAGTCAGAGGAATATATGAAGTCCGAAATCCAGACCTCATCTCCTATCACCGAGCAACGGTCGAGATAGCCGTGACATTCAAGGGGTTCTTCCTAGAGCATGTACCTCGATCTCAGAATCTGGAAGCCGATGCCCTAGCCAGTCTAGCTGCCGATTTAGCTACTCCTATAAGAAGGTAGAATTCGGTAATCCTTCTTAACAGAGATCTATTTTGCGTGAAGAACAAAGCTCACATCGAACGCAGTTACGCTATGAACACCGATCCTCCTACGAGAGATTGGAGAAGTCCCTTTATAGATTTTGTGGCATACGGAATCTTGCCGGAGGACCCTAAAGAAGCAGCATCCGTCAAAAGATGATCATTATGCTTCTACTTCGATGCATCTTCACAATGCCTATATCGCCGGACCTACGACGGACTGCTATTGAGATGTCTCTCTAGATGATGAAGCACAGCAGATTATCCGCGAAGCTCACGACGGCGTATGCGGGGCGCATCAACCCGGTCCTAAGCTACAAGATCGTATCAGGAGAATGGGCTATTACTGGCCTACTATGATCGCGGACGCAATCCAGTATGCTAAACGATGCAAGGCCTGTCAGGTCCATGCAGACTTCATACACCAGCCGTCTGAACATCTACATCTTACGGTTGCATCCTGGCCTTTCGAAGCATGGGGTATGGATATCATTGGTCCTATTCACCCGTCTTCTTCCAGAGGTCACCAGTTCATACTGGCCATCACGGATTACTTCTCCAAATTGGCAGAGGCGATCCCTCTCGTCGGTGGGATGCTCAACTCAGAATGGGGTTCGCCCTGTCCAACCGGAGGTACTCCTGCTTGGGCAGAAGAACGAGAAGAGGAATCAATCTTCTTTCCCTTAGAGGAGGAGGATTGCTTAGAGGCCATTACTGAAAACTTTGAAGACTCAGAGAAGACTCGGAGAAGAGCTCGAACAGTCGGAGGCTTTCTTTCGCAGAAGACGGATGAAAAGTTTTTCTCTCAGAAAACTTGGGATATATAGAGTTCGGATGGACTCCTCGGACCCCGAACCAAATCTCCTAATTAATATTCGGTTATGATTGGGTCCTACGTCAGCCTATTATTCAGAGAAGGTGGACAGTCAGCGAATTCGAAAAGTTTTTCGCGCAAAGCAGGTCAGCAGTTCTTACGCTAAGGAGCTTTCTACGCCCGACAGCAACAGATCTACGGTTTCTCGCTCGCAAGCTATAAGTCTATGGTTTTACGCCCGGATGCCTTTGTGCTCGGTAGCTTTTATGCTCGAGAGGCCACAATCCTACGACTTCATGCCAGAAGATAACAAATTGATGATCTCACGCTCGATGGCGCTTAGTTTACGCTCAGAAGCAACAAACCCGCGACTTCACGCTCGAATTTTTTTTCTTTTCAGAAGCTACAAATCCACAGTTCTACGCTAAGGAGCTTTCTACGCTCGACGGCTACGAATCTACGGCTTTACGTTCGACGGCTACAAGTCAGGTTTTACGCCCAGATGCCTTTGTGCTCGGTAGCTTTTATGCTCGAGAGGCTACAAACCTACGACTTCACGCTCAGGAACTACAAGTCTATGATTTCATGCTCTATGGTGTTTAGTTTATGCTCAGAAGCTGCAGACTAATGATTTCACGCTCCACGACTTCCCGCACATCTGAAGGATACGTCGGCCAGATCATGCGTACATCTGAACGGTCCTCAAAAGCGGTCAATTGCAAAGAGTTCACATAGAGGATACTCGTTCTTGACCTCAAGATATACCAAGTACCCGAAGCATACAGAGTTCAACATTGAAAAACTACTCTTCTTTATGGGTCAATTCAAAGTTCATCTAGACTCCAGTCTGAATATTTCGTCTATCAAGATGGCAACTCAGTTTGACAGCCATTTCTCGACCCTGTTCCTAGGGATTTTTTGAGAAATCATTCTTGAAGATGATGTCTAAACAAAGGAATTCTGTTCATCAGAAGCAGCAGTTCAGAATTTTACGCGGTTCCTCACTCCTAAAACAGCAGGAGCGGTTCATGCTTAATTCAAAGTGTTCCAAATTCCGAAGAAATTTGAAAGCTTTGAAGGGGGTCTTGTAGAAGCATAAAAAATACGCTGGATAGCTCTACGCAACATGGTGATGCAGGGCAGCGTAAGCAGGGGACCTCAAGGCCATCAAGAGTGCAACGTAGCTTTTCTACTGAGCACGGCATAAAATATGATGGGACCGTCCGTGTAAATGCAGTATGTCCAGGCCGCTTCAGCGTAGACGGGGTGCTTCATCGCCTCTATGGCGTAAAACTCATCCACTTTCAAAGCAGCGTTAAAGCGTACGAGGAACGCTTCGTCTTCCCCGAAATGAACCTGTCAAGTCACGCAGTGAACCTGACATCTGACTCCTGACAAAAAGTGCTGCACGGCTACCCAGATGATGGCTGAAAAGATGGCAGACCATTCGGGATGCGCCCCACAGTATGATGGCGGATCTCTGCATTTAATGCAGAGGATTTGATTAAATATCACCGAACCGTCGTTTATTGACATTCCCTCAGCGGAGACTACTTTTACGCATACAAGGGGATACGCTGCCTTGTTTTACACAGGCAAACGTGAACTATTTACGCTCCGCGGAAGACAAACAGACTGCCACGTCAAAAGCTGCTCTTCGTACAGGGCTTGAGGCACGTCTCTGCACCTAATGATCAGAACGGTGGCAGGCCCTCGGAACACGTCTCTGCAATTAATGATGATGGCGGATCTCTGCATTTAATGCGAGAGATTTGATTATATCTCCAAGAGCCGTGATTTCGGCTAAAGACGTCCACATCACCTCGGCTTCTACGCCCATTCAGCTTTTGTGACTGCTCGGCCTCTACGACCACTCTGGCACGTTACGCGGCGGCTTCTACACCCATTCAGCTTCTGTGCCCGCTCGACTTCTATGCCTCGTCAGCTTCTATACTCGTTCGACTTCTATGCTCATTCGGCCTTCTGTGCTTATTCGGCTTCTATGCCATCAGGCTTCTACGCCTACTCGGCTTCTATGCCTACTTGGCTTCTACGCCATGGTGACAGACATTTGGCTTCTATGCCAACCTCTTCTACATGATGGATACCTACCTACGTGGCTTCTACGCCATGATCTTCGTAGCGATTATACGCGTTTTGTCCCTTAGTTGGACCCGCGTCACACACTCATTCAAAAGATCATCTATACGCAGGCTTTGGTTATTTTAACCGTTGTGTAAAAGGGTACTGTACTTTCCATTACTCGGTTTCCACCTCGATTGAGTGGTCACTGTTACCAAAACTCTATAAATAGAGACCTCTATCAACAGAGGAACAGGTCGACAAATTAGAGGGTCAAAGAAATTAAGGTCGAACTTCCAAGAAAGATCGAACCAGAGGTCAAGAGAGAGAGATAGAGAGAGAGAGAACCCGGAGCACAAGCAAAGAGTAGGGATCGGCGACTTTGGCATCGTACATCCATCCTCTTTTGCAACCTTCGAAGCTGTTTCCTGTCTTCTACGGCACTTCTTCATCATCGTGTGGTCCAAGGGCTAAAGTGATCGACTGCAGATCAGACACCTATAGCAATATTTACCCAGATTAAATAAATTATACTCCCACATCCTCGTATAGGATGATCAAATTGTACAAGTTTGTTTGTAAACCAAAGAAGGCGGGTTTCGTGTAAACCCCATCTTGAATACATCTTTATTCTTTCGTTTTCTACCACAAACAACACCATTTTACCAGGCACCACAGCAGCAGAGACAGTTACAGCAATCTTTCTGCCACTTCTGTAAGAAGTTCGGCTACATCTGGGAAGTTTGTAGGAAGAGGTTGGAAGTTTGTTTGTATTATGGTACTGAGGGGCATCAGCTGAGGGAGTGCCCTTCCAATCCTCATTGTGCAGTTCAGGGAGAAGATTCAGCTCCGAGGACACAGGCGAGACCACCTGCAGTACAGTCGAGGGGACCGCTTCTGACCTAGCAGCATCGTTATGCCCAATATCAGCAGCAGAAAGGTGCACGTTAGGGACGAGCGTTTGCTATCACCGTCGAGGAGAATGAGCCCATCGGAGATGTCATCGCAGGTTCTATTCTTCTTGATTCCATTCCAGCTTTATCTTTGTTTGATAGTGGTGCTTTCCATATTTTTGTATATATTTCTTTTGCTCTGAAGCATGGTTTGGTAGCCGAGTCTTTGCTTAGGACTTGCAAGATCATGACCGAGGGAGACATTATCCTAGTTAATGATATTTGCAAGTATCAAAGAGTTACTTTGGGAGGCCAGGAGTTGAGTACGTGTCTACTTGTAATGCCACTTCCGAGTTATGACATTGTACTCGGGATAGATTTGTTGAGTAGGCACTATACTAGCATAGATTGTAGAGGACGTAGAGTTTTGTTTGGTTCGCTAGGAGAGCTAGAGTTAGAGTTTGCTAGAGGACCTACAAAGCAGGGAGAAGACATTATTTGTGGAGCTATGGTGGAAGATAAAGAGTTGTCGCATCCCTTGATAGCAGAGTTCTTGGATGTGTTTTCTGATAAATTGTTAGGATTGCCACCAGATCGCGATGTTGAATTCTCTATAGACTTGGTGCCAGGTGCAGAACCAATTTTACAGGATGTCTATAGAGTAAACAACAGTGAGCTGGTCGAGCTGAATAAGCAGGTGGACGAATTGCAGGATAAGGGGTTTATCAGATCGAGTTCTTCACCGTGGGGAGTCCTGGTATTGTTTGTACCGAAGAAGGATGGATCGGTGCCATGTGCATTGATTACAGGGTATTGAATAATCTCACTATCAAGAATAAGTACCTTTACCACATATTGATGACTTGTTCGATCAGTTGAGTGGTGCCAAGGTATTTTCTAAGATAGACTTGAGATCAGGCTACCACCAGGTGAAAGTGAAGCCGGAGGATATAACGAAGACTGCTTTTAGAACTCGGTATGGTCAGTACGAGTTTATGCTGATGCCATTTGGGTTGACTAATGCTCGGCCGGTATTTATGAACTTGATGAATAAAGTATTCCATCAGTACCTTGACAAGTTCGTGGTGGTGTTCATCGACGACATACTCATATACTCGAAGACACCGGAGGAGCACGAGGAGCATTTGCGAATTGTGTTGAATGTGCTGAGAAATGAGAAGCTGTATGGGAAGCTGTCCAAGTATGAGTTCTTCCAGGACAAGATGGAGTTCTTGGGGCATGTTGTGACTGGTGAGGGTATTTCAGTGGATCCGAAGAAGATCGCAGCAATAGAGTCTTGGAAGACCCCGAGTTCGGTAACAGAGATTAGGAGTTTCTTGGGATTGGTAGGCTACTACAGGAAGTTTGTGCAAGATTTTTCGAGGATTGTCGAGCCGATGACCGGACTCACCAGGAAGAATATAGATTTTGTTTGGACAGAGGATTGCCAGGTTGCTTTTAAGGAATTAAAGAAGAGGTTGACGTATGCTCCTATTTTGACGTTGCCATCAGGGTCTGGAGGTTTTACTATTTATAGTGATGCATCGGAGAAAGGTTTGGGTTGTGTTCTTCAGCAGAATGGGAAAGTGATTGCCTATGCATCCAGGCAATTGCGTCCTCATGAGAAGAACTATCCTACCCATGATTTAGAGTTGGCAGCAGTCATCTTTCCCTAAAGTTGTGGAAACACTATTTGTACTGAGAGCGTGTGGATATCTTCACAGACCACAAGAGCTTGAAGTACGTTTTTACATAGAAGGAGTTGAACATGAGGCAGCATCGATGGCTGGAACTGATAAAGGATTTTGACATCTCTTTGCAGTATCATCCTGAGAAAGCTAATGTAGTTGCTGATGCTTTAAGCAGGTATCTAGTAGCTATGTTCTTGACGCAGGATCGATATTTATTGGAGGACTTGGAGAGCTTGGGCATTGAGGTGATAGTTCATGGTTTTGCTATACAGATGTGGGGATTGCAGATATATTCAGAGTTGATGGACAGGATCAAGGTAGCCCAGTATGAGGATGTATCTCTAAGATGCATCAGAGCTCAGGTGAGAGCATAATTGGAGGATGAGTTCACCATTGCCGAGGATGGATCTTTACGGCATGGTATTAGATTGTGTGTGCCTAGTGGAGAGCTACGTGAAGAGGTATTGCAGGAAGCGCATCACTCTCAGTATTCCATACATTCAGGTGCCAACAAGATGTATCGGGATATGCGAGAGAGTATGTAGTGGTATGGCATGAAGAGGAAAGTGGCACAGTTTGTATCCAGATACTTAGTGTGCCAGCAGGTGAAAGCCGAGAGGCAGAGGCCAGGAGGTTTATTTCAGCTATTACCTATTCTAGAGTGAAAGTGGGAGCACATTACTATAGATTTTGTGTCCGAACTTCCACGATCTCCAGGAGAAAAAGATGCAATTTGGGTCATCATTGATAGGTTGACCAAGTCGGCCCACCTTTTGCCTTTTAAGGTGGGTTTGTCTATGGAGAAGCTGACAGAGATGTATGTGAGGCAGATCGTCAGGATACATGGAGTTTCCGTCAGCATAGTCTCAGATCAGGATAGTCGTTTCATTTGTCATTTTTGGAGGAGTTTGCAGGCGAGTTTGGGCACTCAGCTCAAGTTCAGTACTGCATATCATCCCCATACAGATTGGCAGTCAGAGAGGACAATTCAGACTCTCGAGGATATGTTGTGCACTTGTATACTAGATTTTGTGGGTTCTTGGGAGGACCATCTCCATTTGGTAGTGTTTGCTTACAACAACAGCTACCAGACTAGTATAGAGATGTAACCATTTGAGGCTCTGTACGGTCGGAGATGTCGTACTCCCTTGTCATGGGACAATATTGGAGAGAGAGAGTTTTTCTTGGGCCATAGATGGTTGTGGATGCAGTAGAGAAGGTTCAGTTGATCAGAGACAGACTTTGAGTGGCGCAAGACAGACAGCAGCATTGGGCCGATAGCCACCGGAGACCTTTGGAGTTTGAGGTATAGTTTTAGATTTTTGTTTTGTGCTTGTTATTGGTTATTTGTTATAGATTAATTTCTTAGGTGGTGTTTTATTCTATGTGGGTGGTTTGGTATTTCTGAGGATTTTTCCGACACGAGGCATGATTCGCTTTCGGTGGAGACGGGAAGCTTAGTCCGTGATTCGTTGGACATTTTACTATTCTAGAAAGGGTCGGTACAGTTGCTTATAGACTAGACTTGTCACATGTATTGGAGGGAGTATAAAATGTGTTTCACGTGTCACAGTTGAGATGGTACGTGGCGGATCCTATTAGTGTGTTGGATCACTCAGAGATAGAGGTGGGCCCTACTCTTAGCTATCCAGAGCAGCTAGTTGAGATTCTGGATCAGAGAAAGAAGGTGCTGAGGAACTAGACTATTCCTTTGGTACACGTCGCATGGAGGCATCACTCTCCAGGGGAGTCTACCTAGGAGAGAGAGGATGAAATACGAGAGCGTTATCCATATTTGTTTGTTCCTTGAGGTATATTCTTTCATAGTTATGTTCTATTCTTTCTATTATGTTCTGTCCTTTTGTTCTATTCTATTATTTTTTAGGGTTAGTTTTCGTCTTTGAATTTCGAGGACGAAATTATTTAAGGAGGGTAGACTTGTCACTACCATATTTTCTAGGAAAGGGTATTTTAGTTATTTCATAATTAATTAAATTTTGTACATGTTAGATAATTATTTGTTGTATTATTTAATTATTGTTAGATATAATTTATTTATTTTGGACTTGTGTTAGTGGACCTAACTAGTTTAGTTTAGACTCATGGACCAACATGTATTAATTGCTAGAATTTAGCCCAACTAGAAGCCCATTAATGAAGAGGATGATTAATTTAATTAAACCATTATACTAGAACCTTCCCTCCTTAATTATTTTCTTCATTAGAGGCCCCAAGGGGTATAATGGACATTACATAGTGGCTTGAGGAAGGGGCAAGGGGGCCGGCCTATTAAAGAGGGGGGGGGGAGGAGTTTCTTTCTTCTCTTTTTATTTGAAATCTAAATCTAGAATTTCTCTCAACCAAATTTCTTCATTCCACATCATTTTCCTACCAAATTTTACCCTAATTCCTTTCCAAATCACCATTGGAGACTAGTGGAGCAAGGATCTAGAAGGAGGAAGCAAGGATCTACAAAGAGGAGCAATGATCTACAAATTGGAGACCAATTTTATCATATTTGGAGGTTGTATTGAGAATCCATCTTCTAATAGGTACAATTTAGTTTTTCTCCTTAATTTAGGTTATAAATCTGATAATTAACTATGAGAAATCAATCCATATGCATAGGCTACCCATAGGATTTGGTTTTGAGTTCATATGAGGCATATTGAGAAAGTTATGGTGCTTTTTGTGTCAATTTTGGAAGAATTCTGAGATTGAAACTTGTTGTGTTTGTCAATTGGTCATATAGATCAATTTGACATGTGTTTGTATGTTTGGGGCTAGTGTCATGTCCATAATTGGGTACATATATGTCGTATCCCAATAATTTGGTGATACATGTTGATTTGGGAGTTTTTTCTCCGATACGGGACTTTGTGCATGTCATATTTTGATACGAACAAGTAGATTTGTGTTTGACTCTTCGTATTGTTCATAAATAATATATTAGACTTGCTCGTGTCCTTCGGGGTACGTTTGGATGTGTGGTGGACTCGTGTCGCAAGCGTATCATAGATCTATTGTGATACGTGTGCGATGCATTCCACTTGTTTGTTGCATTTTATTTCTAGATCTATTTTCTATTGTTCTTTGTCATTATAATATGTAATTATATATATATATATATATATATATATCTTATTATGTATATATATATATATTAATATGTGTTAGTATATTATATATCTATATACCTATATGTTATATATATATATATATATATATATATATATATATATACATATTAATATATATATATATATATATATATATATATATATATATATATATATATATATATATATATATATATATATATATATATATATATATGTATATGTAGCTATACTACTTCATATGTAATAGCTATTAAATAAGTAGTGTATATATATAGTTAATGTTATATATATATACTTGTATGTTATGTTATATATATATTTGCATGTTATATATATATATATATATATATATATATATATATATATATATATATATATATATATATATATATATATATATATATATATATGATACTATATCTATAACTATGTGGGTATGCTATACTATATGTATACAATTGTGGATATGTATATATATACATATGGATGAGCATGTAAATATATAAATATATAGTTGATATATATTAGTGTATATATATTGGTGTATATGGTAGTAGTGTGTATGTGCTATTGTATAAGAGAGGGGGGCTCAACACTTATAGCGACAACATCAGCAATAATAGCAACAGCCATAGCAATAATAGCAACAACAACAACAACATTATTAGCGAAAGCAGCAGCTACAACAACAGCAGTAGTAGCATTAGCGACAACAACAACAACAGAAATAACGATGACAGCAGTAACCGCAATAGCAGCAACAATATTAGCACACATCAACAGCATTAGCGACGGCAGCAACAGCATTCAGTGACAGTAGCAGCAGCAATAGCGACAGCAGCAGCAAATGCAAGCTCAAGGGAGCAGCAGCGTGTATCGAGGAGGGCTAACAAGTTGTAAGTTAGCTAGTTGGGTTAGTAGTATATGTTTTGGTTAGTATAATAGTTAGTTAGATGTGGATAATAGTTGGTAACTATACATATATCTAAGTATGGTGAGGTATTAGTAAGTATCTATATGTATGATAAGGTATTAGTTAGATTCTTAAACTATATATATATATATATATATATATATATATCATAAGTATTGTATTGTAGGTTAAGTATCTATGTATTAGTATAGTTAGTTGTTTAACATATGGTTAATAGTGGGTAGTTAGTATATATGAGGATTCGACAATTACCTTGAGATACCAAGGTAAGTATCAAGGTATTTGAGGATACCCAAGGTATTGAGTTTGGATATCAAGATGGAGGTTTAGTGGTGCGATACCGAGTTGGTTCAAAACCAAGGTATCTATTTAGTATTTGTGATTATGATTTATATATTTAATATTGCTTGAATGTACATATGTGATATTTTATATCTCTTGTTTGCGTATCCTGAGATACGGTATCTTAGTATCTTAGATTTAGCTTGTATGACCTAGATTCTTAGTGTATGAACCCAACATCTTTGAGATAGACTCATGCAACCAAGAAATAGGTAGTTTGACCAAGTTTGACCGGTTTGACTTAGAGTTGACCTAGTTTGACTATTTTGACTTAGAAATGGCTCTTTGACCTAGACGTTGACTAGTTTAACTTATTTTCTTTTCAAAATCTCGTATTGATGTTAAATTCTATATCTAGGTCTTTGAGGTACCGTATCAGACATCTGTGAGACTATTCACCGGACTTCAGGCGAGTACATTCTCTAATAGTTTCTCATTTATGATATCCTCTATGTTTATTGTATTTAGTGTAGATATCCATGTTTTCTTGACACGATGGTTACATGGATTGGTATATCCGGATCTCGTCATGAGATGTTATTCCTTGGTATATGGTGTATCTTGTGCAAGCCTTGTTTTATTGTTCTTCTTGTACATGTACGGACACTGATTCTCGGGAAGACTAGCTATCTTCTTGGAGAATCTCGTGCCATACCGTACCATGATTGGATCTACTATACCAGTCGGGGTGGAGAGTATTTTAGTATAGATATGTGATTATACCCTCCTTGTGCATATCTTGTTCCTTGTGAGTGTTGATCATACACCGCACGTATGATTAACCAGGCTATTTACTCTTGTACAAGTTTCTAAGCCGATCACATGTTAAGCTAGTACTCACACACTTAGTCATTAGTATTCTTGTTCATTGTCATATTATTTATTATTATATTTATTCTAGTATTTTTTTATTGTATATCTCTTGTATCTATTATTACATCTTGTATATTCACATCTATTTACTGTTACATAGTTTTTATCATTGATTAGAACTACTGTTAGAGATGTACTCTGCTCCTTTCCTGACTGGGTATATTTTTCCCAGATGATACTTAGGAGTGGTACCCTACACATTACGGACCTCAGGATGTTGTGGGCTTAGAGTCGAAGACCCTGGCTTAAGAGGGACTTATCCCGACTGAGACAGATGACCCGGGACTTGTAGCTTCTTAGTATTCTTTTGTAGTAGATTTGCCTTTAGCTTATTTGTTAGTATTTCTCCAGACTCAGTGATGTTATTATTTGACTCATGAGTTGTATGTGACTATTCTTTTCTTTATCGTATTCGTGCGCATTTCCATCTTAGATCTGTGATCGAGTATATTAATATTGTTGGTGGTTTATTATATTATTAGATAGATTACCCAAACAACATTCTACCGCAGATTCTACGGCGTAGGCTGGGCGTTGTTCCTGACTTGCATTCCTACATCGGGTGCCGGTCGAGACACGTAGATACGAACATTTGGACCTATCTCACTCGTGAAAGCGCCAGGTTCCAACCTGCGAAGAGAATAAGAAAACGATTCCTTAGTCGCCGCTTCTCTCTTCAGTTTAGAGTTCAAACGAATGCGGTTGACTTGGGCTCCCTTTTGGTCTGGGGTCAGGGTGCCCAACATCTTCGTTGGGAGGGACACCATATTTTAGGCCGACAAAAGCAAGTGGCGCTCCATCATAGGTATATATATCTTCATCCCTCCAGAGGAGAAGGTCCAACTCTCATTTTTCTTTACTATCATAGTATCCAAGATAGTGAGAGCATCCCCAAACAGGAAAATGGGCATCAAATAAGAAACGTCCTTCAAACCCTCAATCGGCCTAGAGTTTAACTGGCTAAGAGAACGAAGACTGGTCTGTTATTAACTTCATTCTCGCCTCAGATTGACCCTTATTTATCTGGGCCTGGATATTTGCCACTATGTGGTCGAACCTTACGCCCAGTGCAACTTGAGCATGACACACAAGCACCTCCCCTGACAGAGCTACGGCTAAAATTACTGCAAAACCAGAAATAAGAATACGGTTGTTTGATAATAAATGAAAGAAATAAAACTAGGTTTATACGAAACCCTCTCTTTGGTTTACAAACAAGAAGTACAATTAATCCTATACGAGGATGTCAATTCAAAATTTAATTTGGGTAAAATATTGCTATAGGAGTCTGATCTGCGGTCGATCACTTTGTCCCTTGGACCACACGATGATGAAGAAGTGCTGTAGAAGACAGAAAAGCTTCAAAGATTACAAAGGGGAGTGAATGCTCGATGCCAAAAATCGTCGATCACTACTCTCTGTCTGTGCTCTTCTCTCTCTGTTCTTCGATCTTTCGACCTCGGACCTCCATGGATGGAGGTCTCTATTTATAGAGTTTAGTGACAGTAACCGTCCAGTCGGTGTAGAAGCCGGACAATGGAGAGTGTGGCACTTTTTACATGGCAGTTATAATAACTGCCATCCACGTATAAATGATCTTCTGAATCCACGTGTGACGCGTGTCCCATTATGAGGTAACGCGTATAACTGCTGCGAAGATCACGGCATGCAAGCCACGTAGGTAACTGCCCCTCCCGTAGAAAAGGTTGGCGTAGAAGCCAATGACTGTCACCATGGCGTAGAAACCAAATAGTTATTAAGTTGGTGTAGAAGCCAAGTAGGCGTAGAAGCCCAGTAGGCGTAGAAGCCTGATGCTGTCTGGATAGGTAGCTAGCGTAAGGACAGCTGGTTATCCTTGCTTGACTGAGGTCTTGAGCGTATTCTGGACCAAATAGCCTTATCATGCACCAATACAAATATAGCCTGAGTTGGCGTATTCCGAGGAGATAGCATACGCGTACTCCTATAGTTGAAAGTAGCCAGGTCGGCGTATTTCAAGGAGATAGCGTACAGCGTGCTCCTATAGCTGAAAATAGCCTGATGGCATAATCATGCAAAGGTGATGATGTGGACATATTAGCCGTAATTATGGCTTACCTAGTCTTTGAAAGTAGAACCAAATCTCATGCATTAAATGCAGAGATCTGCCCCTATCGCGCGCATTAACTGCAGAGACGTGCCTCGAGCTCTGTATGAAGAGCAGCTTTTGACGTGGCGGTCCGTTTGTCTCTTGCTGAGAGTAAAAGCTCACATCTTCCTGTATAAAACTAGGCAGCGTATTCCCTTGAATGCATAAAAGCAATTTGTATCAAGGAAATGTCACTAAACGACGGTTTGGATCTCTGTGCCGCACCATCATTACAGCCGTCGTTTGGATAGTCGTACGGTATTCTTTGTCAGGAGTCAGGTTCACTGCATGATCTGACAGGTTCAGTCGAGGAATACGAAGAGTTCCCGTACAACTTCCCACTGTATTAAAACAAACAGGTTTTATGCCAAAGTGGCGATGTAACAACCTTTTTACGCTGAAGCAGTCTGAAAATACTGCATTACGCGGGTTGTTCTGGAGCTATGTTTTACGCTGTACTAGCGATGAAGCTCTGTTGTACGCCAATGGCTCTAAAGTCATGTCTTACGCCACACAGCACTGAAACTCTGCTTTACGCGAGTTTTATGCATACTGCGTATAATTCTGCAGCGTATTTTTTATGCTTCTATAAGACCCCTTCAAAGTTTTCAAATTCCTCGTAATTTGAAACACTTTGAATGAAGCATGAAACGATCAAGTCTGACTCGTTCCTCGAGGCTGATTTCTCGGCGGATTTTTAGGGGTTTGTTGGGATTCGGTGTGTTCTCTTTTGCCTATATAAAGGCTGATGAGTTAACCTGTTCTTCCCATAATTTCTTTACCACACAGAGATGGTTGCCGAGATTCGTCGAGTCGACTTGAGGAAGAAGAAGATCATGTTCTTCCAGCATGTAAGGAGCCAAAAAAGAAGGCATCTTCGAGCAAATGTCCTCTGCAACGATGGATCATGGAAGGATATCATATCTTTCTTTGCTCGGGATGATCAGCAATTTTATATGGTGATTCGTCCAGGAGAGAGAAAGGGTCACATTTGACCACACAGCTTGCAAGCTGTATTTTCTCCCGTTACGACGGTGGACGAGGGCAGACAAACTGGCCACGTCTTCCAATATTGAGTTGGTTCTGAACCCCAACTAAATCTGTCATGGCGTATAGAGGGTAGGCTCTTGAATAATTTAGACAAGCCCAGTTTTGTATCCTCCCACCATTAATTATTTTTTTGTTAATCGGCCGCGAAAATCGATTAACTGCTGAAGAAGACAGAAAAAGATCTCCACCAATATGAGAACCTGGCATAACAGATTCTTGGCATGATATTTTAAATAAAAAATAAGAAACCCTTTGTAGCAAAAGGGTTTCCATCATATGTAATCATGAAGATAAAAAAAACCCTTTGTAAACTGGATTTTCATCATATGTAATCATGATTAATATAATTGTCTTCTTTTACGCATATGATGATTTGCCATATTTTGCTGTGGTAAAGTCTGAATAGTGTGCAGATTTGACACGTCTGAATAACTTTACGCCGACTTCGATAAAAAGAACATTTGGTCTTGTCCCGTCTTTTACGCGTAACTAAAGATGCGTAGAAAGCTGCTTAGCATTTAAGTCGAATATTCGAACTATCCTGCTATTTTGAACGAGAAGTTGCATAGAATTCTGAACTGTCACTTCTCTGATAAGAAAAATCCTTGTTCAGACCATCATCTTCAAGAATGATTTTCCGAAAATCCCTTGAAATAGGGCAAGAAATGGCTGTCAAAACTGACTATGCTTGAACTGTAAAGAAACGATTCTGACTGGACTTGGGATAAACTTCCAATCGATCCAAGAAGAAGAGTTATTTTCCATGCTGAACTCTGTATGTTTTGGGTACTTGGAATATTTTGTGGCCAGGAAGGAGCATCTTCTGCGTAAACCCTCGTAATTGGCCGTCTTGAGAATTGTTCGGATATAAGCATACTCTGGCCTGCGTATTCTAAGATATGCGGAAAGTCATAGATCCTTAGTATAGATTTGTAACTTCTGAGCATAAGATCATAGATTTGTAGCCTCCGAGCGTAAAAGCTGTTGAGCGTGAAATCGTAGATTTATAGCTTCTGAGTGTGAAGTCGTAGGTTTGTAGCCTCTCGAGCGTAAAAGCTACCGAGCATAAAAGCATTCGAGCGTAAAACCATAGACTTACAGCCTCTGAGCGTAAAACCGTAGATTTGTAGCCTCCGAGCGTAAAAAGCTCCTTAGCGTAAAATCGTAGATCTGCTCTGCGCAAAAATTTTGAATCCACTGACTGTCCGTCTTCCCTAAATGATAGGCTGAGGTGATTTCGAATCATAACAAAATATTAAATATCGAATTTGGTTAGGGATTCGAGGAGTCATCCAGACTCTATAAATACCCCAAGGCCTTTAGAGAAGAAAACCCTTCATCTGTCTTTTGCAAAAACCCTTTGTTCCCTTTGAGAGCTCTTCTTCGTCTCTTCTTTTGAGAACTCTGAGTTTTAGCCATGGCACCGAAACCAACTTCCACCTCTAAGGGAAAGAAAGCTGCCTCTTCTTCTCGCTCTTCTGCTCAAGCACGAGCGACTCCCATTGGGCTGAATGAACCTCGCTCTGAATGAGTCGTCCCACCGTCAAGCTGTGCACCAGGCGTTATAGGTAAAGCTTTTGGGACGACAAAAACGAAGAAAATCCTTCGCACACGTTGTACGTGAACGCGCTAAGTCATCTTCTGTGCTGAAAGCCTCTTCGAGGAAGATGATGCACAGAGATATTTTATCATTTACGCTCACATTCCTAATGTGTCAGCGTAAAACTCCATATTTTTGCAGTCTGGCGTAAAAGCTTTGACTGTCGAAATTTGGCGTATACTACAAACTTTGAGTGTTACGTTTTGGAAGAAAATTTTGGCGTAACAACTCAAATTTTGACAGTCTGGCGTAAAAACACAGACTGTCAGATTTTTGTGTATACTGCCAATCTTGAATTTTATGCCTCGGAAATATGTTCTAGCGTAAAAACTCAAATTTTTACAGTCTTGGCGTAAAAGTATAGACTGCTAATCTTTGGCGTAAGCTGCAAGACTGTAATGTCTAGTGTAGAAACTGACTTGTTCTTCTTGTATTTTGTAGTTGACTTGCAGATACCTCTGTTGGCTGCGGTGATGGGTTCTGCTGCTGGGATGCTGAACTCCAATTACCTAAAAGATTTGTCCCATGTGACATTCGCTATTTCTGGAACCCAGTATCCTGAAGGAAGGGGAAGTCTGATATCGTCTCAAGGAGAACGAATGCTGTTGAGCATGATCAACAGGGAGCCCCTGACATATATAGATGGGGCCAAATATATAAAACCAGCTTTCCTCTTCGGGGATATGATTGATAAACAATCCCAAACGAAGCCCAAGAAGGAAAACTGGGTTTTTACTGCTGGGGGCATGGTCATGTACCTGCCTAGGATGCCGAGAGATTATCCTATCTCGGCATTCTTCCATGCCACGCATCCTAGAAAGATGTCGTGGACCCTGACCCCTAATCTTCACGGCCAGCCGAGGAAGATATTTTATCAGAAAGGATCAGACCAAGGATTATTTGTGAGCCGCCCTTCAGGCCCTGTAATGCCTTTCAGGGGATTATTTCCGGGCAGTGTCCAGAGTGAAGATACTTCACTGCTCCAACCAGTCCAATTACCAACTTTCTGCAATGACTTCATGGGGCATGGAGGAGTATACCCCAAGGTTAATCCTCAGACCAACGGGTGGCTTACCCTTGTAAATCTTCGATGGGCTCGTTTAGCTGCCTGGTCCCTGAAGCATTTTTAGACTGAGCTGGAGAGCATTGGTCTGTTTGCTGCTGTGAGTGCTACCAGTGTTGGGTTGCCTCCTAACCCCAACCTATTTTTGGCTTTGATGGAGCGGTATATCTCGCTCACTGGGACTTTTGCCACTCCGCTAGGGGAGTTAGGATTGGCCCTTCACGAGATGGCAGAGATTTCAAGACTGCCAATGGGGGATACTCCTTATGAAGAGTATGTTTCCACAAACAGAAAGCTGAGGGATACAAACCCTCGGGTAGTGGCAGTGTACCAGGAGCTAATAAGCCATTATCTAGCGTGTACCACCTTCTATAATGAGCCCTCTGATTTGGCTCATACCAACAAATGGGCGTCCTATCTCTTCTTTTATCAGGCCAGGGATGCTAAGCCAGACAAAGTTGTGGATAGCAGGGATAAGCCTTTGAGCCTTCTGAGCGTGCTTAATGCTCAAGTAGTCGATGATCTTATTGAAGATGCTGGGGCTTCAGATCAGGTTCTCGATGAGGAGATAGGGAGTTATCCTGCAGGCACTAAAGCCTACAGTTATATGAGGCATTGCCGCAGGCCTCTGTCAAGGGAAGATCAATTGGCTGGCTTCCTCTCTATATGGCTACGCCGATTGGTAGTACCTGGCATTGTATCTTCGGATCGCATTCATCGTAACACCTTATGGTCTGCAGTACGTTTGGTGTTTGGGGCAAGACTAGGCCTGCTCCCTGCCATGGTATGCCGGATACAAGCTGGCCTGAGGGCCATTACTGATGGGCTGCTTGCAAACGAAACACGACGTGACAACTTTCCCAGGGTAGAATTACCGTTCCTATATCTGATGGGATGGTTAATTCTTCATAACCCCAGGGTGATATCTTCCGGCTCTGCCAGTAGTTCGGGAAATAATTTCTTGTTGAATTATAAGAATTCTACCTGGAACATGACCACCATCGTAGACTGTCAACGAGCATTAAATTTTTTTCATAGTTGGAAGCTCTTCTGTATCGTCCCTACTGTATATATCAATCAACAAGGGACGAGACTTCAGGATTCAGGTGAAGGGAAGACCGTTCTTTCTCCTGAAGCTTTTTATTGGTTGGTCTGCATTAGACCTTCCTATTTGTTGTACAAAAGTGAAGACCATTGCTTCTTGGAGCCATATCTGCCTAGTCGGTTCACCAAACAGTTTGGGTATGACCAATTGCATGTGGAAAATGCCATCACGAGCTTCAAGTCTAGAGGTGGACTTATTCATGGAGCGAAAGGATGACGTTACTTCATAATGGGTTGTACTGGAGCAACCTTTACTGTGCCCGCGACTTCTCTCTCCATGGAGTTGTGCATCCTCCATTCGTATGCCCAGTTTTATGTGGCCATCAATACCTTCCATCGCGATTTTGATATGCATTAAAGTTTTAGGATGCCCTCTCATAAGTCCGCTGGAAGAAAGGAAGTCCCATCAGTTTCCTCTGACGAGGGTGAAGACTCTGTCGATCCAGATGAGTTTTTGTTGATAGTACCGAGAGGCGTAATACCTCCGCCTACAGAGCCTCTTGTTATCCCCAGTAAGCGAAGGGCTCCTATTCTGAAAGAGACTTTTCCTCTCAAGAAAAAGAAGACTGTTAGTGGTCCTGTCAGGACTTCCAGCCATGAGGCTCCTAGGAGTGAGCCTGCTGTTTCCCCGTTGGGGATAATTTTTTGACTAGAGGTCCTTCGCCTATTAGAGAGGGAACCTCCACAGTTCCGACTGGCAGTGCCGGAGATTCTTTGCTCGAGGCTGCTGTCGCTGCTATCGCTTTAGGTAGCACTACGAGATCGCCTTCGAGGCCGAGCAAAATAAGATTGCATATACCTTTCTCTATACCAGTAACGGGAGTAACCCCTGCCGCGTCTGTAAGTATATCCAGCGAGATTCCACCTGACGAGCCTCGAGTGGATCTTGGTGAAAACCTGGAAGAATACCTGCCAGTGTCATTTGGCGTACCCCCTTCTCCAGGTATGACAGCTCGCTTAACATCATTAAGAAATGATTTAGCTGTACTGGCTGCAGACGCGACATATATACCATCGGCCATGGGTAAATATCGTCTTTATGACTCTTTTAGAAAAATTAACATCAGGTTGATATTAACTTTCTCTCGTCTTCTTTTCAGGGGAAGACATCTACGGGGAGGGTAGCGTCGACGCAACTTTTGGCTTTGTTGCAGCTCCTGCCGATGAAATAGCGGTGCCCGACTTTGAAGGGGCAACATTTTTGGGTGCTGGCTCGCCCAATACAGTCCCGATATCTTCAGAGGAGAATAAGCCTGTCATCACAACTATGCCTTCTTTGAGTATGTCAGCCACTTCGACCGTTGTTGGTGCCTCTACTTTTGTCGCGCCATCTGCTGAAGCGATGACTGTGACGATACCCTCTGCAGTCGTTCCTGGAAGGAGATTCGCCGATTTGCAGCCACTCCCAGTGTCCATTCGGATTTTGCTATGATAGTTGAGCAGTATACTAGTATTTTTTATACCACTTTGAAAATGCTGATATCAATGGTACTGGAGAAGAATCTAGGCTTCGAGGCTCTGAGGAGGTCCTTCCAGTTTATAATAGTACCGATCAGAGATTTCAACGATGCTGGAAGAGTTGATGCGCTGGAGCAAATAGTTAATAGTTTAGAACAATCTATTAACAATTATTTGCAACTATCCCAAGGCAGCATTGATGACCTGATTCAGGCTGAATATGAATCCTTGACTGCAAGGCTTATTGGGGAGATGGAAACTCTGAGCAAATCCATCGAAGCTCAGCATCAAGAGATGAATGAAGAGCATACCGTATTGGAGTATGTCATTCCCTAGCTGGCTGAGTGCGAGGCCGAATATGAGGAGGAGGCAGCGAGGGTCCGCCAATTAAAAGATGAACTCGCTCAGGCAGAGGAGAGGGCTCTTGCCTCATCGATAGCTAGAGATGTGTTGAAAGACTGACTGGAAGCGGCTCAGCAGAACCTGGCCCGTGTGGGTATCATCCACGCAGATTTTGTACATGCTCGGTCTGAAATATCTGCCTTAAACAATGAGGAGGCAAGGTTGGAGCAGGCTCGAGCTACAGTTTTGAGCTCCAGGAATGAGAAGATGGCCCACTGGCACAACAGACCCGTGATTTGACTGCTCCTCCCCAATGATGTACTTTTTGCTTTTATTTATAATTTGCTCTTTCCGGAGATAACAAAGAGACTTTATCTAACTTTGGTGGACCCATTATTTTTTTAATATAAATGATAGGTTAGGGTGAAAGTGATATCATAGGTGATATGGACGTGATATCCCTTCGGTAAGCTTCAGCTGGACATATCTATTCAGAGGTTATATGGACATGATAGAATATGTTCCAACTAAATTTGTGTACAAAACACTATCAGAGGTAATATGGACGTGATAGGTTTTGAAGTTCCAAATTAGTTAAACATATCTATTCAGAGGTTATATGGACATGATAGAGTATGATCCAAGTAGTTCTTTTAGACGTAGTATTGTTAGAATGAGATCTTTACCATACTCGATTTGAGCAAAGGAGATTAAGCATAGTACCTCTTCAGGAATTTGTTGTTGATAGGAGCCATTATCAGATCTCCATTAGGCTTGGCTAATTTGTAGGCGCCATTTGAGAACGTAGTCTCGATCACATAAGGGCCTTCCCATTTGGGCTGGAATTTACCCTTGCTCTTGTGAGTAATGATCATTGGCCTCTTCACAGCTAAAACTAGCTCGCCAACTTTGAACACTCTTTCCTTCACTTTTTGATTAAAAGCTCTGAAAATGCGTGCCTGGTAGAACGCGATGCGCTGTTGGGCTTGAAGGTGTTTCTCGTCTAATCCTTCTAGCTCTTGAAGCCTTAGTCGATCATTATTTTCCTGAGTCAACTCATTAGCCATTGCTATTCTGAGTGACAGAATTTGGATTTCAATTGGGAGAACTGCTTCACTCCTGTAAACCAATGAGAATGGGGTACAACCCATCGGTGCTCGTACCGTGGTACGGTATGCCCAGAGACATTCTCCTAGCTTCTCGTTCCAATCTCTTTCGTTCGAAGAGACGAACTTTTTTAAGAGTTTGATAATGGTTTTGTTGAAAGCTTCAGCCAAACCATTAGCAGCAGGATTGTATGCCGTAAAGGCCATATTTTGTATCCGATTTTTATCGTAAAATTGGTGAAATGCTTGGCTGATGAATTGAGGCCCATTGTCATGAATTATTCTTCGGGGTATTCCGAAGCGATAAATGACATAATGCTTGATGAAGCTGATCACGTTGGATGTCTTTACCTCAGCAAGAAGGATCGCCTCTGCCTATTTGGAGAAATACTCGGTGATGGCCAATATGAACCGATGATCTCTGGAAGAAAATGGGTGAATAGGACTAATGATATCCATACCCCATGCTTCAAAAGGCCAGGATGCAACCGTAGGATGTAAATGTTCAGAAGGCTGATGTATAAAATCTGCATGAACCTGACAGGCTTTGCATCGTCTTGCATATTTTATTGCATCTGTGATCATAGTGGGCCAGTAATAGCCCATCCTCCTGATATGATCCTGTAGCGCTCCGCATACGCCATCGTGAGCTTCACGGACAATCCGCTGTGCATCATCATCGGAGAGACATCATAATAACAGTCCATCGTAGGTTCGGCGATATAGACATTGTGAAGACGCATCAAAATAGAAGCGTAATGATCGCCTTTTGATGGATACTGCTTCTTTAGGATCCTCTGGTAAGATTCCGTATGCCACAAAATCTATAAAAGGGACTTCTCCAGTCTCTCTTGGGAGGATCTGTGTTCACAGCGTAGCTGCGTTCTATGTGAAAGTTATTTTTTACACAGAATAAATCTCTGTTAAGAAGGATCACCGAATTCTGCCTTCTTATAGGAATAGCTAAATCTGCAGCTAGACTGGCTAGGGAATCAGCTTCCAAATTTTGAGATCGAGGCACATGCTCTAGGAAGAACCCTTTGAAAGACATGGCTATCTCAATCGTTGCTTGGTGATAAGGAATGAGGTCTGGATTGCAGACTTTATATATTCCTCTGACCTGATTGACTATCAGCAGAGAATCACCGAAAGCTTCCAGGTATTCGACATCCAATTCTTTAGCGACTTGAAGCCCGATTAGTATAGCATTATACTCTGCCACGTTATTAGAGCAGGGTTCGCTAAGAGAATATGTCCGATAGATGACGAGTTTATCAGGAGTGACCAGGACAATTCCTACTCCTGAAACCATGTATCCCTTGAGACCGATCCTGGAAGCACCATCGAAGAATAGCTGCCATGTATCATTCTCCATTGCGGAATTATATTCTGCAACCTCGTCGGGAATGTCCTCGTATAATTTGGAGGTATCCGAAATCGGATGAGCAGCTAGGAAATCAGCCAATGCCTGGCCTTTGATGGACTTCTGAGGGACATACACCATATCATATGGTGTTAATAACATCGCCCAAGTCGCGAGTCAAAAATTGAGAACACTTGGCTTGTTCATCAATACCCGAAGAGGATTGATCCTGGAGATTATATGAATAGTCTGGCCTGTGACATAATGTCGCATTTTCTGAATGGCGAACATTAGGGCCAACCTTTCTTTTTCTACTGGATTGTACCAATGTTCAGCTCCGACCATCATCCTGCTTAAATAGTAGATAGTCTATTCATGACCCTCCTCGTTCTTCTGTACAAGGAGAGCTCCTAGAGAATGATCCATTGCTCGAACATACAACAAAAATGGTCTTTCTATGACAGGAGGCACCAGAACTGGAGGATTAGTAAGGTAGTGTTTGATATCATTAAATGCTTGTTGACAGGCTTCGTCCCATACGAAGGATACACCTTTCTTCATGAGACGAGAAAAAGGCTGACATCTCCCAGAAAGGTTGGATATAAATCTCCGGATATAAGCCAGACGACCTTGAAATCCCCTGAGTTCCCTCAGATTACGGGGTGGTCGCATTTCTAAGATGGCCTTGACTTTATCAGGGTCCACTTGAATGCCTTTAGCGGTAATGACAAATCCCAGGAATTTGCCACTGGATACACCAAGAAAGGACTTTGTAGGATTTATTTTGAGTTGGTGTTGGCTCATCAACTCAAATACTGTCTTCAAGTCTTGGATGTGATTATCCTTGAGGCAGCTTTTGACAGCTATATCGTCTACATAATATTCCACTATTTTGCGTAGGTGCTCATGGAATATGTTACTCATGGCTCATTGGTATATAGCCCCGGCATTCTTCAGTCCGAAGGGCATAACTGTATAGCAATATACCCCCAGGGGCATCCGGAAGGCAGTATGCTTTTCATCTTCAGGATGCATCTTGATTTGGTTGTATCCTAAAAATTCGTCCATGAAAGACATGCGCTCGAAACCGCACGTATTGTCGATCATGACGTCTGTAATGGGAAGAGGGAACTCATCCTTGGGGCAGGCTGCATTCAGATCTCGGTAATCGATGCAAACATGTACTTTCCCACTTTTCTTCATGACTGGGACAACATTGGCGACCCAGTCAGGATATTATTCTTCCCGGATGAACCCGCATGCTATCAACTTCTTGATTTCAGCTTCAATGGCGTCCATCCTATCCGGACGAAACCAGCGTTGATGCTACTTTATAGGCTTCGAATTGGGCAGTATGTTGAGTTTATGAGTAGCCACTTTTGGATCAAGACCTGGCATATCCTCATAATTCTACGCAAAAACGTCGATATATTCTTTTATCAGCTGGATTATTTCTTCCCTTTCTTCTTCGGAAAGATTGTTACTGATAAATATCGGCTTTGGTGAAGTTTCATCTCCAATATCGATCTGGATAACTTTATCTTCAGTGGGGGGTTCTCTCTGCTCGAACTGGAGTTCCCACTGTGTATCTATTTGCTGAGCCCAAGAGTCATTCTCAAACGGTTCAGATTCTTGTTCGTCTGCTTCGAAGAAATCTGTAAATACTATATTTACTGATAATGCTCGTTCGAGATCATCATATGAGCCGGAGGTCGACGAGCCATCTTGAGAAGAGAAAAAGATATTCTTATTTGACTCAGAAGTTGTAAAGGAAGTGGCATACCCTAACCCAAAATGAGTTCGTTGACAGTAGGGATTCCCGTGCAACGGCATTCGCTTGCCTTTCCCATAGTTAAGACCTGGTTCCAGCTTCAAGTCATAACCTATACTTTGCATAATCTTCAAAGCTTGCGGGCTATATCTGTGAACCTGCATTTTACCAGCATCATCATTGGGAGAATCCTCTTGTACAGTCGGTTCATTGCGCATGCGACCGAAGACTATTGGATGCTGACTGCTGCATGCAGGCGGGACAATAAAGATAGAATCCTTATGTGGCCCATATGTCGTGATGACATTAGATGGTGACGCTACTTCCCATACATTCGGATGATAGAAATCTATAACTTTCAAGAATTTTTGTGCTATAGGTTCTATATCGTTATGGGGGGAGGATTCCTGATTTGGAATTTGAGCGTCAATGTACTGGAAAAGAGGATCTTTATTATTGTCAGAAACCACATTCCTGGTTATATTTACATCAGTCGGCTGCTTGTTATGCCGAAGGTTGATGACCAAAGGTGGAGGCTTCTGGTTCAAAGTGATCACTAGAGGATCATCCCCTTTTTCTGACTTGGTTTTGTTTAGGTGGATAGCCATGGGTTCCATGACTTTTGGACGAGTAGTTCGCCCTTTCACCTCGATTGACAGAGGTTGCTCGACAGAGGGTTCTTCTGGCTCCTGGTGGGATTCCTCCTCTGTCTTGCCTGACACCTCCTCCATGTAGTCTTGGGTATATAACATGGCATCAGAGTAGTAGGATTCTACTCCTTTAAACGAATTAAGGTCAGCAAACTCTGTTTGTACTGTTCCTTGGGCATCTATATATTTGAAGCATTGATGTAGAGTCGAAGGAACGATGTTGTGATCATGGATCCATGGTCTGCCCAGCAGAATGTTATAGGACACCTCTGAATCAATGACATAGCATGTAGCCACTGATCTGAGGTCACCAATCTGGATCCTTAGACGAATCTTTCCCAACGGCTTACTTTTCCTGGCGTTGAACCCCACGATTGTAGTGGTGGTGTAAGCCAATTTGCTGGTAGGAATCCTCAGCGGTCTGAGCAGACTATGAGGAATGATACTTATCGATGATCCCGGATCTATGTGAATCCGGTCGACCTCCATGGAACCAACGTATCCGGTGTAATAGAGGGGTCTGTCATGCTTGTTATGTTTCAACAGCATATCATCTTGAGTGAAAGTGATATTCGGGACCACCTCCATCACACTATAGAATTGAGGACATGCCACAGGTTCCTCATCAAGGGACTTGAGCTGGGTCAAGTATGCATCCGCCTACATTAATGCTTCACTCAGGGCTTGACGAGTGTCTTTGGAGATCCTAAGTAGTTCAAAAATGGACAACCTGGCTGGTGTATTAGCCAATTGGGCCAGGATGTCGAAGTTATACGGCTTCTCCAAACCTTTGTTTTGAATATTCTTTAAAGGTTTATCAAAGCGCACTTCTTTTTTCTTGCCCTTGTCCGTCGCAGTTGGTCTAGAAGGACTTGTCGCTGGTATAACAGGTTCCGCTTCTGAAGGCTTGGCAGCTGAAGTGTCTGCCGGTACATCTTCCTGACTTCCTCCATAGTCCTTGAGGTAGGCTTTCCCTGAACGGGTTCCAGTAGCCAAAACCTCTTCTTCTGATGTCGAGGATACCGCAACCATATGACATGGTTTACGCTTCGAGTTCTTTTTAGACTTAGCCTTAGCAGCTTGAGTCTCTTCCTCGATCTCTGATACCAGGTCTGGATGGACCCACATAATCTCGCCACGCTGGGTAGTTAGGGGTACCAGGTCATGATTTTGACCCCTGGCTGAAGGAAGATTAACAATGTTCATCGTTGTCTGGGGCATAGGTACAACACCATCCAGAACTTGTTGAGGAGGCAGATTGCCAAATTGAAGAGAGATCATGTTGGCGGTGACCGTCTTCTCGCTATTGCGCAGAGTGATGGCCTTAGTGTCGATCAACTCCTGGATTTTCCTCTTTAGTACATAGCACGCCTTTGTGGGATGATGTATGTACCTATGGAAAATGTAGTACTTGGGGTTGTTGGTACTGTCGACTTCATTAGGCCGCTTTACCCCTGGAAGGGTAATCTTTCCGCTTTTGACTAGACACTCGAATATGCTCGGAATATCGTCGTCATCAAAAGAATATACTTCAATGGGCCTAAAAAGTCCCAGTTTTTGTCTGTGTGGTTGCCGCAGTCTTTTTCCTGGACGTATTGATCGCCAGAGCTTCTTTTTCTTTAGACCCACGAGGATGGTCGCTGTTGGAGGATGACCTCTTGCCTCTATCAGAGGTAGATATCATAATTCTATTATCACGCGCCTTCCGACTGTTGTCTTCAGCGGCTACCGCTGAGATGATAAACGAGGGCCAATCATAGAACTGATATGGTCCTGTGAACACCGAGATCACTGGAAGAAGATTCTTCCTGCAAATGTCTGCCAATGCCGAGTCTGGAACTCTGGGAGGCATTTGCAAAGTGGCTTGACGAAAACGTTCGATGAAAGTGCGAACGTTCTCTTTCTCTTTCTGCTTTACTTCGATGAGAGAGGACATAGACATGTCCATCCCTCCTTCATAGAATCGCACAAAGAACAGACTTGAAATCTTCAAAGGAAGTAATGCAGTTGTCCGCAAGACTACGGTACCACTGATAAGCCACTCCCGAGAGACAGCCTTTGAACACTCGAGTAAGAAGGGCGTCATTCCCTTACAATAACACCGTCATCATACTGAAGTAGTTCATGTACTGGCTCGGTGATATCTTTTCCTTAAACAAAGCCATAGTCTGTGGTTTGTATTTAGGAGGAAAAGGGATCTCATCCCAGATAGCTGGGTAAGGCTGGTTGATTCCCAATTTCTTGAACTGATCCTTATATTTTAAGGCATCAAATTGGGCTTTCAATTCCTGCACTGCCTGCATCGAATCTCCAGCCGGAAGAGGGACCGCGGAGTGATGAGAGATCGGTTGTATTGTAACTCCAACTGGAGGCAATACATTCTCTGAGTTAGGAAGTGGAGGAGCTGCTGACTCTTAATTTAGAGCAGGCTCCTGATTTGCATTGGATGGTGGTAAGTCCACCCCCACACATATCTGAGTCGGAGGGACCGATGCTTAAGCTATAGCAGCTGTGTGTTGGGTCAGCATCATCTGGTGCATATTCTCCATCATGGACTGCATCTCTTTCAGAGATGTCTCCAACACAGCGATGCGTTGCTCAGTACTTCCTGATGTGGAAGCCTCTTCGCGTTCATCTCCAATGGCATAGACTCCCATTTCTCTGGATGTCATTGAAGGGTTAGTTTAGGTCTCTGTAGAAGTTGACTCTATACTTTCAGCATCTGATTCGGGAAACTGGCGACCCCCAGTGTCGGAATCAGAAGAATACGAAGCCGGTTGTCGTGACCTCGAACGGGTATTTTGGAACACCCCAGCTTCAATGTTCTCAAGGAGTCTATCTAATCTCCTTTGGCTTGGAGTTCTAGAGGGATGACGTCTTGAATTTGACCTTCCTCTAGAAATATGTGAAGCCATATTCACTGATGCAAATGTAGGCTCTTCTTCCTAGAAAGACAGAAAGTAGTTTAACCGGTCAAAAACTGACCGTTTTGCTTCAGAACAGCAATAATTAACTACAATTCTATGGCTATTATAACAATGCTCCCTAGGGGGCGTAATAGACATGTTGGAAGATCCCCTATCTTTGCGTTTCTGGATCAAAAATTTATGCAAGTCAGGAGGATTAACAGAAGAAGAAGAAGGCTTGTTCCTCCTGTTTACATCAGTTGGCATACGGATATTGGGAACCATAACTTTTCCCCTGCCACCCGTATATAAAAGTTCACCATATGAGTAGCAGATGATCCCCGAAGAGCGTATCTCTCCGTAAACTGGGCCTTCTTTACACAGAGGGGCTTAACCTGGCGTAGTCTAGGATTTTGCTCAGGCTGGCGTAAAACCGAGGAAGTCCTCAATTGGCCATCATCTTCTCGCGTAATCTGGAGAGCGAGCAGATTCTTCTCCTGATGGCGTAAAGGCCGAGAAGTTGAGAAATCCGCCACTTGTTTTTCCTTGCGTAGATTGCAGGGACCATCTGCTATTCCACGGAGGAAAGATGCATTTTTACGCGCGGAGCGCGTTTGGAATTTCTGAATTGGCGCTGAGGCATTATCAAAAATTTTGTCTACCACGTCACAGACGGGAGATTGAATTTTACGCGCAGAGCGCGAAGCAGACTTCTGGATTAGCACTGAGGCATAACCAGAAGCTTTGTCTTCCATGTCACAGATGGGAGACAGAGTTTTATATGCAGAGCGTGGAGTAGACTTCAGGACTAGACTGAGGTATTGCCAGAAGTTTTGTCTGCCACGTCACAGACGGGAGACAGAGTTTTACGCGCGGGGCGTGCAGGTTGCGAAGCTACAACCTTGTTGGTCGGAGAAACCAGAGAGTCGGCAGGAATGGTAGGGGATGTCCGGGGCATCCACACCTTATGCAGTTTCCTGTTGTCTTGGACAGAGAGGGAGTGAGAGCTACCCCCTGCTCGAAGCATGTCTTCGTAGGCTGACTGGTCAAATTGGACGACCAAGATCTTCTTTATTGATCCTACTGATACTACATCGTGTTGAGTAATTGCTTTCTCGTCAGATGAGAAAGAGGTCCCCAGCAGAGTCGCCATCTTGTGTTTGATAATAAACAAAAGAAATGAAACTAGGTTTATACGATACCCTCTCTTTGGTTTACAAACAAGAAGTACAATTAATCATATACGAGGATGTCAAGTACAAAATTTAATCTGGGTAAAATATTGCTATAGGAGTCTGATCTGCGGTCGATTACTTTGTCCCTTGGACCACACGATGATGAAGAAGTGCTGTAAAAGACGGAAAAGCTTTAAAGATTGCAAAGGGGAGTGGATGCTCGATGCCAAAAATCATCAATCACTACTCTCTGTCTGTGCTCTTCTCTCTCTGTTCTTCGATCTTTCGACCTCAATTTTTTGACCTCGGACCTCCGTGGACGGAGGTCTCTATTTATAGAGTTTAGTGACAGTAACCGTCCAGTCAGCGTAGAAGCCGGACAGTGGAGAGTGTGACATTTTTTACGCGGCAGTTATAATAACTGTCACCTACGTATAAATAATCTTCTGAATCCGCGTGTGACGCGTGTCCCATTATGAGGTAACGCGTATAACTGCTGCGAAGATCATGACATGCAAGCCATGTAGGTAACTGCCCCTCACGTAGAAAAGGTTGGCGTATAAGCCAATGACTGTCACCATGGTGTAGAAGCCAAATAGTTGTTAAGTTGGTGTAGAAGCCAAGTAGGCGTAGAAGCCTGATGCTATCTGGATAGGTAGCTAGCGTAAGGACAGCTGGTTATCCTTGCTTGACTGAGGTCTTGAGCGTATTCTGAACCAAATAGCCTTATCACGCACCAATGCAAATATAGCCTGAGTTGGCGTATTCCAAGGAGATAGCATACGGCGTACTCCTATAGTTGAAAGTAGCCAGGTCAGCGTATTTCAAGGAGATAGCGTACAACGTGCTCCTATAGCTGAAAATAGCCTGATGGCGTAATCATACAGAGGTGATGATGTGGACGTATTAGCCGTAATTATGGCTCACCCATTCTTTGAAAGTAGAACCAAATCTCGTGCATTAAATGCAGAGATCTGCCCCCATCGCGCGTATTAACTGCAGAGACGTGCCTCGAGCTCTGTATGAAGAGCAGCTTTTGACGTGGCGGTCCGTTTGTCTCTTGCTGAGCGTAAAAGCTCACATCTGCCTGTATAAAATTAGGCAGCGTATTCCCTTGAATGCGTAAAAGCAATTTGTATCAAGGAAATATCACTAAATGACGGTCTGGGTCTCTGTGCCGCACCATCATTACAGCCGTCGTCTAGATAGTCGTGCGGTACTCTTTGTCAGGAGTCAGGTTTACTGCATGATCTGACAGGTTTACTCGAGGAATACGAAGAGTTTCCCGTACAACTTCCCACTGTATTAAAACAAACAGGTTTTACGCCAAAGTGGCGATATAACAACCTTTTTACGCTAAAGCAGTCTGGAAATACTGTATTATGCGGGTTGTTCTGGAGCTATGTTTTACGTTGTACTAGCGATGAAGCTCTGTTGTACGCCAATGGCTCTAAAGTCATCTCTTACGCCACACAGTACTGAAACTCTGCTTTACGCGAGTTTTATGTATACTGCATATAATTCTGCAGCGTATTTTTCATGCTTCTACAACGGTTAGAGCCATCGGGATGGCATGCGCATCAGAAATAAACTTGAGCGCATAAAGGGACGCATATGATGCATGCGGCCTAGTCACGAACATGACCTCCATGCGGTATAGTCACAACATGACCTCCATGCGATCGAGTCACAACAAGACCTCCATATGATCGAGTTAAGACCATCACATTAGGTTAAAATATGACCCGCACATAAAATATGTTGTATGATTATATGGACGGGTCCGTATATGCTCTAATCATGCAGAAGACCGTACACAGAGTGTCCAGACATCTTTACTCCTTCCCCCCCAAAATCTTACCTGGGATAGGCGTTTGAACGTCCTCATGAAAAGAGAAAGAATTCTCCTTGGTGCTAGGTGCGAAAGCCAGGCGTTTCCCCTTATCGATCTTTCTCACGGGAACAAAGGATGAAGCCTTGGGCGTGTCACCCTGATCTCCTACAGGATTGGCCATCCCCGCTAGGCGTGAATCACCGCACCAGCGCTCACGCAGGACGATCGTTCCCATCAGGACGTGATACTACGCGAGCAAAAGTTGTGACCGCGCAAGACAATATTCCAAACAGGCAATAAAATAGCTAAGCCACAGAGTCGCACAGATAGTCCGAATGTAGCGGAATAAGAATCGAACAAGTGATTAGTAACAAGTTCACAAAGTTGTCAATAACGAAAGAAGTGAATAACACAAATATAGAAGTAAAACAAGCACTTTATTGATATTGAACAAGTATTACAAGTGACGTTATGCTGAGATTAAAGGTGTGCGAAATAGCTTAAAACATTAAATGATACATAGGCGATATTCCAACATTATGTCTTATATATGCGCTTCAGCTCTGGACGCAACGCTCCAAGGCTCCAGAGCGAACTCCATGCCTTAGTTCGCACGAAGGGGTTTCCGTACCGAATGAGGTTCTCCCGTACCCTATAAGCAATCTGGTAGGTAATCAGTACATGAATACACTGGTGGGGAGGCTTCTCACATGCTCGACAAATCTAAATACGTTATGTAGGTTCACCATCTATTAAGTTATCTTTCTAGTCTTGCCTTAGGATTAGTTTTATGGCATAATGTACAATCCTAACTCGTGTGGCAGTGCGTCATGCGACATAAAAAGAAAAACGACGATACTTACCAAATTACCATTCGTCCTTCCCTGTCCAAGGTAAACCAAGTTAAACCAAGCACGAGTATATATAATAAAATTCGAGAGAAATCGCATAAGCAAACACAAGTATCACGAGCGGGGTTCTGACTCGGGGGCACGAGTTACACATATTAATAGACGGGTTGCAGAAGATTGTCCAAGTGTGTTATACAAGATGTCTTAGGTGTTCAAATATATACAAGTGTGCACAGATGTCTAATACTCATATATGTTCAAGTGTTCCATATTACCAGATGTGATGCAATGACTCGTACGCGGATTGCCGCTAAGCGATGATGACTTATCTATATGAACATGAGTCGCTGTCATAGCCATAAAGGACGAGTTATAGTCATTGAAGAGGATGGTGTGCAACGAAAGTACATAAGATACATCATACCATCCCGTCCAGCATACGAGACTATAACGAGGTTTTGCCCAGATCGGATCGGCCCCAGTGCCCCGGAGACCGTCCATAGAACGAGATTCAAAAATCTTCCTTGTGCACCAAGTTGTCAGCGACTATGCAAGTCTTAGGTCTTCCAGATTCACGAGATTCATGACATGACATGTTCAATCTTGATTCTTGTTCTGAACGAGTATTGCTCCACGAGCTGTGATTCTTACTTCCTTGACATTATTCTTGTTCAGATTTCAACTTGACTTGATGTATTCTTCTAGTTCGGGAAATGCCTTGGCGACCCAACGATCCCGGATACTTTCAGGTTCATACTTGCCCAGAATGACTATTTGATAGTCTTTTGGCTAAACTAGATGAATGCAAAACAAGATAGTGTTACCGGGGGTCGTGGCATGAATTTATGTGACGAGCATAACGAATATGTAAAGCAAGCAAGCACTAAAATAGTGTTGAAATTTAAGCATAAGAAAATATAGTGTATAGTCTACTTTAGAATATAAGCCTTTACGTTAGCACGGGTCTAAGGGGTAGTGCGAGGAGTGAAAGCGTACATGGGCATATCGGGCTGTATATTCTATAATACGAGCAGTATAAACATATGAAGCAGTATACTACGAAGAGTATATATGAGCTACTCGAAGCATTAATGGAGTCTACTAGCACGAAGCTAAGGTAGCATGCGAGGGTCTAACTCATGTTTTATTTCCATGTTCTAATACAAGCAATACAAGATGGGATTATTTCCTTAGCTAGGTGCGTTGTATTCTTTATTAGCATTGAAGGGGTGATTCACCTAGCGACTAGCATGTATTATCCATATTTTTAAGTGTGCAGGCAAAGCAAAGCAAAGACAAGTTCATCGTAGCCACCCACCTTAGCGATGATTCGCCTCGGTCGAGCGATACTCCGAGCGGGCTTTTGAAAGTGTCACACCCCAGTCCCAAAATACGTAGGACTAGGAATACTTAAGCATGCCAGCCGTATGGATATGGCAACTCCAACATATGAAAACCAAAATCCACATGTACGCTGTAATATGAATATCAATCCACAAGTGGTATAAACATATGTCACAAGTCACAGGGTATAATCTAAATCTCATCCACGAAAATTAAATATAAATAAATAACCACTGTCTATGAAACTAGATCTCAATATAAGTATCTAAGGATGATAGTTGGATGGAAACAAATCCACTACCAACTCGAATGTAAAGGTATAACACAATAAACACAATATAGGAATACCAACTAACAATCATGGGGTTCGGAGAGAAGACATCCTCAAAATATATGTAACCATCCGAATCTGTGCTCCTGTAAATACTCAATAACAGATACACCTGGAAGGGGACCAGGTCCTCAGAGGGACGTAACAAGATACAAAAAAGCAACCCAATTTGAATACAGTGAACATACATAATGTTTGAAAATAAATAAGTACGCTGTACAAGACAATCTATATGAATACAAATAAGGACAACTTTTCGACGTATGGGCAAGGGTAGGCTACTCAATCTAAGCCTCACAACTCACACACCCGCCAGTGGATATCAAAAATCGTCATACCTCGGGGGTAGCGACCAGCGTGACTCTACAGAAATCGATATACCTCGGGGGTAGCGACCAGCGCGACACACACCCGTAGTGCAAACTATATACTACGGTTTACCAGAGTGGTTAAAAGCCCATACGCCTAATGATTGTCCTCTCATGATACTAGGTGTCAAGTGTAACACCCCATTCCGTTCAAGCGGACTGCCATCTCAAACGACAATAGTGCAACTGTTCCGACCTGCTTTGCCTCAAACGAGAAGCAAAGGATATCCAGACTTATCCCTACAGGAATCCAGCTTAGGCTTTCAGAGGCTCGCTTGACGTATAGCTCTACCGAGGCGAATCATCGCTAAGGTGGGTGGCTACGGTAAACTTGTCTTTGCTTAGCCAGCACACATAAAACATGGATATTTCATACTAGTCGCTAGGTGAATCACCCCTGCATGCTAATAAGAATCCAACGCACCTAGCTAAGGGAATAATCCCAACTCATTGCTTATGCTAGAACATAGAAATGAAACATTGTTTATATATGTTCAGACCCTCGCATGCTACCCTAGAACGTGTTGCTCGGGAAGTCCCCTAACGATCTCACTCCTCGGCTTACCTTCGGGCCTGAGCTAACGTGAATATTGTATTTATACAAGGGCATGCTTGTCTGCTTGTATGTTGCCTTGTTTTCATCCAAACCTCGGAAGACTACTAAGTAGTCGTTCTGTGCCTGAATAAACCTGCATGTATCCGGGACCGCTAGGTCACCAAGGCAATCTCCGCCCAGGGGAAATGCATCAAGGCAAAAGTCATTCACTGAACAAAATGAATCATGCAATACTGCTTGTCTTGTACTCACGTAGCCTCCGGGCGGATATTCATGTAGCCTCCAGGCGGATAACGTAGCCTTCGGGCGAATGATTGTTAATGTAGCCTTCGGGCGAATGAATGTTAATGTTCGATTACGGACAACTTGCGCACAAGGTATAGTTCCTGCGTGTCACTACCACGTTCCGAAAATAGGGGTATTTTTAACTTTTTACAATATTTAATATTATTATAGTTATAATTAATTAATTGCATGATAGTATATTTAATTAAATAACTGTGTGATGTGTACTTTAATATATTATATTATAGACAGTGTTCATTTGTGTTTGTGATGGTAGACTTGACCTAGAAGCCAGTAGATGAGCACCTGTCGAAATTATGGAATTTTGAGGTTAATTGTTTTATTTTAGAATTAATTTATTGGAGGTGTAATTAATTACTGTATTTTATTTAATTATTGCGCATTGCCTTTGCTTCGATATTTGGAGCGCTATCCTGACTTTTGTCTTCCAACAAATTTTACAATCTTGCCCTAGACATGCCCGCCTTCCATTCTGCTATTTTTGCAGCTCGTAATTTTGCTCCCTGTGCATTATTTCTGGCCGCACAAAAATCGTCGCGGACGTTATTTAATAAATTCCTATTTTTGTATCGTTGTGCGTTCCAATCAAAAATTGGAGGCAATTTTGACCTATTTTTCGTGCAGCCCAAATTAGGGTAATATTCTGTTCTGAGTCTACTTCATTATTGGTATTGATGACCTGAACTGATTTTAGCCCCATGTACTCCTAATTAATGGTTGAACACAACTTGTATTTATTTCCATTTAAATTGAGGATACTATTTTATCTGATTCTGAAATCCCAATTTATTCCAGTGCCCTGCTATTTTGGCCCACACCAAACTTACAGCGCCCCCTGACCCTACAAAACACCGGACCCCGAATCGCCCGCCAAATTTTCGTCATTTCATGTGTCTGCGCAAATACCAAATTTAAGGGGGTTAATTTGCAAATTGGCATTTGTGTCAACACCTCATTGTTTAAAACAATGAGGGAGCCTATTAATAATTTAATTTTTATCACCCTCATCCCCACATGAACATTTCTTCATGTCAAATCTGGACCCCTCATTTAAAGGGGGTCAATCACAGCCCTTCATTCACACCCTCTCTCTCCCTATTTAAAATCTTGTACCCTCAAACCCTAATCCCAAGAAACCTAGGTTTTCCCCCACCTCACAAGCCTCCATCCTCTCTCCTACGTTGAAAAACTTCTTCCTTTCCTTCTCCTCTTTCCTTCTTCTCTTTTCTTCTTCTTTTTTTTCTTCCCTTCTTCTTTTTCTTTAATTTTTGAATTCAAGGGGGGGGGGGAAACACTGTTCATCATCCCCCCTAACTGTTCAGCCCGGCGGCTCCCCATCAGTCCGGCGCTACCCCTCCGGTCCGGCGGACTACACCCCGACCCCTGTGCACGCCGACTGCTCCTCCCACTATCAGCCCGCAACTCCCCATTCCCGGCCGGTGCTGTTCTCCTCCCCTGCGAGCATCCCGACCATTCCCCCTGTGCTCCGGCGACCGAGCCCTTCCCGCGGCCGCCGAGATCTCCCTCCGTCACCGACCCAGCCGAGTCCCCAGCAGCCTCACCGCCGTACCCCCGCTGCAGTCCTCCTCCACCTGTGCAGCCATCTCCGGCAGCAACAAGCCGGCCGAGCACCGCTGCTCGTTCTCCCAACCGAGCCTGCATGCCGGCGGCTGCAACTTCTCCCTCTGCGTACTCCCTCTCCGGCGTGGTCAGTCCACCGCGACTCCGGCGGCCTACTCCCCTCCCATTGCTCATCACCACCACCATCAACTCCATTCACCACCACCACTTCCATCATCAAACACCCGGCCATTGCTCCGGTGGACTCCCGGCGGCCGCTGCTCCCCGGCGGCCAGCACAGTACTCCGACCCCAACCTCTGTTAACAGTAAGTCTTCTTCTTCTTCCCTCTCTTTCTTTCTTTATATATATATATATGTATGTATATATAATTAATTGTATGAAAGTATGTATGTAGGTATTAATGTATATGTATGGTTAAATAATATGTACATGTATGGTTAATTTATGTATAGTATGTATATTATGTATAAATGTATATAATTAGTATATATATTTGTATGTGTAGTAGTATATATTAATTATTGTGTAGATTTATATATATGTATATAACTGCGTAAATACATATGCGTGTAATTGTGTGTGTGTATATGTGTACATATATATATATATATATATATCTATGAATATAGTGTATTTTCTATGTTTGTATATAGTATACATATTTGGTTTATGCACAAACATATATATATGTATATATTTAAATCAATTTTTATATATTTTTGGTATATACTTAGTATATATTTGTTATATATATATTGGTATATATGTATACAAACATTTTAGTATATATATGTACAAATGTATTCTGGTGTGTGCGTGTGTTTCATTTAATATATATATGTATTTTGGTATAAAAAAATATATATATAATGTTTGGTTTATGTATATATATTTTGTATATATATACTTAGTATATTTTCAAATATGTATAATGAGTATTAGTGTATGTACTACTATATATATATATTTGTACATACATTTATATACTTTCAATATATATATATGATTGATATATATAAATACGTGTTCTGCTATGTGTATTAAATATGTATTATTTTGGTATATTTCATATAGAATACATGTAATAAATTACATATTTTGGTATAAATGTATAAATATATATATTCTTATATTGGGACTTATGTACACTTTTCATAAACAAATAATTTATACTTTCACTATGTACATACAGTTATACCTATTTTGTATACTTTGGAATAACAATATATATGTATTATGTTTAAATTATTAACAGTATGTTTAATTGGTATATATATATGGTAGGTATTAATGATTAAAAACATGTAATGTGTCTATCTACTAGGTGATCCTAGGTGACCAATAGCATACCCAGAGAAGTCCCGAACTCAGTGTTTTAGACTGTGTTAGCGTAGCTTCTGATGTGGTTTTGCTTGTGTTATGTTTATAGGACTGTTGGTTTACCCAGGGGATACTCTGGAACAGGACATCAATAATTACCAGCCAAGGACCCAAGGCGAGTACATTCTCTGATTAGTTTCTAATTTATGATATCTTCTATGTTTACTGTATCTAGTGTAGATATCCATGCTCTTGACACGTTGGTTACACGGATTGGTATACACGGATCTCGTCATGAGATGTTATTCCTTATTCATGGTGTAGCTTGTACAAGACTTGTTTTCTTGTTATCTTGTGCATGTACAGACACTGATTTCCGGGGAGACTGCTACCTCCCTAGGGAATCTCGTGCCATAGCGTACCATGATTGGATCTACTATACCAGTCGGGGGTGGGGAGTATTTTAGTGTAGATATGTGATCATACCCAACTTTATATGTACCATAGCTCACCCCACATCTCACGTTGGGTGCGGCCTGACCCTCTCCATGCTTCATAGCTGTTACGTGTGATTAGCCTGACCTCTCCATGCATCATAGCTAACCAACGGTTAGCCTGACCTTCCATGAATCATAGCTAATCACATGTAACCAGCCTGATCAAGTTCCCAAGCCGATCACATGTTAAAGCTAGTACTCATACACTTAGTCATAGGTTCTTGCTCATGGACATATTGTTTCTTCTCCTGCATTTACTTACAGTATTTCCAGTATTTTTTTTATTTCTCGTACCTATACATGCTTCTGGGATATTTCTATCTAGAACTGCTACATAGTTTATATCATTAATATAGAACTACTATTTAGAGATGTACTTTGCTCCTTCCTGACTGGAAAATATTTTTCCAGATTGTGACCTTAGTAGACTTGGTTCCGACACTTGAGTATTGGAAGTTAATGATTGCAGGTATGATTATTTTTGTCGTTAGACTTGTCTTGTATTTCTTGCTTGCCTTGATATCCCATCGTGCTTTAGTTTATGTGATTGAGTATTTCTAGCATTATTTTATGATATCCACGTCTCCTTATGGAGTTGGATATTCACGTGAGTTTGATTAGATAGTTACATGACCTAGACAGCGTTCTACCGCCGATGCTGTGGCGTAGGCTGGACGTACCCACGCACTCGTGGCCCTAAACCGGGTGCGGGTCGTGACACGTTTTTATTGGTGGCCCATGCAGGTCGGACTTCGCGAGTTGTGCGATGTCGTAGTAGTGTGGCATCCTTGTTATACTACTGCGTGCCTGCGATAGGATATAGGACCTAGGATACTAGGATGAGAGAGGATACTCAATCACAAATTCTTGAGAGATTTCTGGGACGACCCCTTGAGAATCTTATTATAATTTCCAATTTAAATCTTTTCCTTGTTTTCGTCCGCTCTCGCTTGTTGTTACTGAACTTGATTCTTGTTGAGCAGTTATTAAATTAAATTCTTGGTATCATTGTTGAGTTTGATTCTTGTTGACCAGTTGTTAACTTTAATTCCTGGTATCGTTGTTGAGTTGATTTTAAATTGAGATAAATTTTATGGACTAAAATTTACGGTATCATCTGATGACATATACTGATGAGGACAGTGAGAAAGGTAAAAACGTCTACTTTGGTTATGGAACCTAGAGTTTATCGCAGCCATATTAGCTGTCGTGACGAGAACGTAGGAACCTAACTTGGATGTACATACTTTAGTTATGAGATTTAGAGTTTCTCGCAGCCATACCGGTTGGCGTGGCGAGTATTCTAGATGACATGATTATAGGGTTGCATACCTTAGTTACGGAACCTGTCGTTTATCGCATCTATGCTTACTGGCGTGGCGAGGATTCTGTGTGTCATGATTTCTGACAGACGTGTATGATTATCAGGTTGTATCTTAAATTGGTTCTTAAAATATTATCTCAAGACTTATCTATTTCTGTTATTCTAGGACTTTGTTCCATCGCTTCTTTTCTTTACTAGCAATAAAGATACCTTCTGCCCTCAATCCAATTCCTTTTGAACTTCTATTCCTTTAGGGTTCCTTGTTAAGTATGATAATTAGTGACTTGTAATTATGTCTGTGTCTTGAGTATTAGTATTGACTGAGTGTTGCTTGCGAGTTTGTAAGTGTTTCCTAGTTGGACATGTGATCAGTAGGCCTTGATCTAGAATTAACCCATAGCATAGTACCTTGTAACAATGGTTCTAGGATAAGGTCATTAGAGACTGTGAGTAGAAGGAGAGTATAGAGTATCAGTGATAGTTCAAGGGTTAGTATCAGAGCCAACATACCCGTCCTGGATAATCATGATTATGCAATTGGATGATCTACGTGAACAATTAAGTATCCAGGAATTGTGTTAAGGATTTATGGAGCATGATGTTCAATTTGATGATTGATATCGGAAGTATTAAAGGTAAGGAAATATATACGCATAAAGAGTTAACGAGGTGTCATGGGTAGAGAAATATCGGAATTGGTAATGAAAATGGTGAGTCGTATCACAGATCAGTTTAACAGGCTGTAAAAGGTTAAAGGGAAATACCTATACATCAATCGAGATAAAGAACCATACACATGCCCATGAGGGTAAAGAAACATGAGTATTATAGAAGGTACAGGTAAACAGGAGTCTAATGAGCTTGATGAGATGATTCATTAATGAAGCTAGTAATATAATACCAAGAGTGCCAATGATTCTATATCAAGGATTATTAAAAATGGTGCTAGTAACAGTAAGCACTCAGTGTGATGATAATTAGATGATATACCAGTTGACATAAATTGAAATCACGAAAGAAAACACAGTTGATGATAACTTTGATCATTGGAGGTAATAGTACAAGTGATTCAGGCAGTACAATTTTAGTACACAATTATAGACACTAGATGCATTGAGTGCACCTTGAGTATCAGAGACCGTGAGCACTGATATATACATTGTGGAGTTATAAATTCAAAGGTGGAAATAAGATTTTAATTTTTAAAATAATAGAGGAGTTGAGATTATGTCATTAAATTTTGAGGATTTCAAATATGAATTCAATAAACATGGTTAAGGCTACATAGATTTTTAGAGTAATGAAATTTTATTTCGATGTTGAGTATCTGATTTTGAGGAAGTATATACATTTTACTTTAAAGTTGTTCGAGAAGTTAAACCTTGACGATTATTTTTAGGATTAACTTTATGGTAGATAAGAGATGAATATTAATATATGAGTAGATGATATACATGTGTAAGGATCTGATGACTTGGGTATGATTGAGATCTCACTGCCAACTGACTTGGGTGTCAATCTAGGGTTGTATTAGAGAGAGCAGTACTTAGTATAGTGTGTTGCAATTGATATGCACTTGAGTGATAAGAATGACTAGTATCAACTATTGCAGTAGGTAAGGAAGCTAGCAGTGAGTATGCTTGTAGTAGAGTGTGGTACCTAAAGAGATAGAGGTATCAAACTTTCCATGCCTCATTTGACCTATAATCGTGTTAGAGGTTCTTGGTATCAGATTTTGGTATTAATAGACAGGTGTGTGCGATATGGATGTATGCATGGATCTTGTGGATTTATGATTAGTTGATATGGGTACCAGTGTACAGGAATAAGAATTAGTTAGTGAATGTGCTAGAGTTAAGTATTTGTTAGAGATAGAAGATACCGCAAGAAATATGTTAGCAGGTTCTTTCTCATGTTGTTTTGTCTTCTGATTGATTGATTCCCTAGTACCGTGGTTGTATTCGTGATTTCTTGTTAGAGTGTAGTTGGTAGTACACCATGACAAAAGACATCATATTCCCCTTAGGTTGCATGTTGTATGATTGTAGGGAAGATTTTTCTTGAACCATGATTATTAGGGTTGACCTTGACGAAGATCTACGAAGGAGTTATGACTTGACAAGAGAGACAAGATGATTAAAATTCGAGGAAACACCAATTTAAATAGAGGGATAAGAATTTAACATGGCAGGATTTATGATGTATAAATTCCAGGAAGATTATGACATGCTTAAATTGGTTATTAAATTTGGGAAATTTTGGGAGATTATCAACATACTTATTTGATTGCAAGTTATGAACTTTCAAAATGTTATACTTTGATTTGGAGAATCCTTAAGTATCGCATTGTAAAGTATTTGAGGGAAGAGAAAACCGAGAAATAAAAAATTTGGTGGACTAATGTTAAATTCAAACTTTTTGAACGAGATTACATTTTTGCATTGATTAAAATCAAGTTAGAGGAGTGGGTATTAAATTCCGAGTATTGAATTATTAAGTAAAAACTTTCAGGAAATTTTTGATAAAAATGGACTTTAATTCTATTTCGAGGATTTTTCAGGAATACAAATAATACAGAATTTTTAAAAATTGTGAAAAGACATCGTGGATTATTACCTGATTTCGTGGATGATGAATTTAAATTTTGAGGGAAATAATAATGTGTATGATTAAATGCTACTATGAGTATTTTAAATTTCGAGGACGAAATTCTTTTAAGGTGGGTAGACTTGTCACTACCACATTCCGAAAACAGGGGTATTTTCGACTTTTTACAATATTTAATATTATTGTAGTTATAATTAATTAATTGCATGATAGTATATTTAATTAAATAACTGTGTGATGTGTACTTTAATATATTATATTATAGACAGTGTTCATTTGTGTTTGTGATGGTAGACTTGACCTAGAAGCTAGTAGATGAGCACCTGTCGGAATTATGGAATTTTGAGGTTAATTGTTTTATTTTAGAATTAATTTATTGGAGGTGTAATTAATTACTGTATTTTATTTAATTATTGCGCATTGCCTTTGCTTCGATATTTGGAGCGCTATCCTGACTTTTGTCTTCCAACAAATTTTACAATCTTGCCCTAGACATGCCCGCCTTCCATTCTGCTATTTTTGCAGCTCGTAATTTTGCTTCCTGTGCATTATTTCTGGCCGCACAAAAATCGTCGCGGACGTTATTTAATAAATTCCTATTTTTGTATCGTTGTGCGTTCCAATCAAAAATTGGAGGCAATCTTGACCTATTTTTCGTGCGGCCCAAATTAGGGTAATATTCTGTTCTGAGTCTACTTCATTATTGGTATTGATGACCTGAACTGATTTTGGCCCCATGTACTCCTAATTAATGGTTGAACATAACTTGCATTTATTTCCATTTAAATTGAGGATACTATTTTATCTGATTCTGAAATCCCAATTTATTCCAGTGCCCTGCTATTTTGGCCCACACCAAACTTACAGCGCCCCCTGACCCTACAAAACATCGGACCCCGAATCGCCAGCCAAATTTTCGTTATTTCATGTGTCTGCGCAAATACCAAATTTAAGGGGGTTAATTTGCAAATTGGCATTTGTGTCAACACCTCATTGTTTAAAACAATGAGGGAGCCTATTAATAATTTAATTTTTATCACCCTCATCCCCACATGAACATTTCTTCATGTCAAATCTGGACCCCTCATTTAAAGGGGGTCAATCACAGCCCTTCATTCACACCCTCTCTCTCCCTATTTAAAATCTTGTACCCTCAAACCCTAATCCCAAGAAACCTAGGTTTTTCCCCACCTCACAAGCCTCCATCCTCTCTCCTACGTTGAAAAACTTCTTCCTTTCCTTCTCCTCTTTCCTTCTTCTCTTTTCTTCTTCTTCTTTTTCTTCCCTTCTTCTTTTTCTTTAATTTTTGAATTCAAGGGGGGAGGGGAAACACTGTTCATCATCCCCCCTAACTGTTCAGCCCGGCGGCTCCCCATCAGTCCGGCGCTGCCACTCCGGTCCGGCGGACTGCACCCCGACCCCTGTGCACGCCGACTGCTCCTCCCACCATCAGCCCGCAACTCCCCATTCCCGGCCGGTGCTGTTCTCCTCCCCGGCGAGCATCCCGACCATTCCCCCTGTGCTCCGGCGACCGAGCCCTTCCCGCGGCGGCCGAGATCTCCCTCCGTCACCGACCCAGCCGAGTCCCCCGCAGCCTCACCGCCGTACCCCCGCTGCAGTCCTCCTCCACCTGTGCAGCCATCTCCGGCAGCAACAAGCCGGCCGAGCACCGCTGCTCGTTCTCCCAACCGAGCCTGCACGCCGGCGGCTGCAACTTCTCCCTCTGCGTACTCCCTTCCGGCGTGGTCAGTCCACCGTGACTCCGACGGCCTACTCCCCTCCCATTGCTCATCACCACCACCATCAACTCCATTCACCACCACCACTTTCATCATCAAACACCCGGCCATTGCTCCGGTGGACTCCCGGCGGCCGCTGCTCCCCGGCGGCCAGCACAGTACTCCGACCCCAACCTCTGTTAACAGTAAGTCTTCTTCTTCTTCTCCCCTCTCTTTCTTTCTTTATATATATATATGTATGTATATATAATTAATTGTATGAAAGTATGTATGTAGGTATTCATGTATATGTATGGTTAAATAATATGTACATGTATGGTTAATTTATGTATAGTATGTATATTATGTATAAATGTATATAATTAGTATATATATTTGTATGTGTAGTAGTATATATTAATTATTGTGTAGATTTATATATATGTATATAACTGCGTAAATACGTATGCGTGTAATTGTGTGTGTATATGTGTACATATATATATATATATATATATATATATATATATATATATATATATCTATGAATATAGTGTATTTTCTATGTTTGTATATAGTATACATATTTGGTTTATGCACAAACATATATATATGTATATATTTAAATCAATTTTTATATATTTTTGGTATATACTTAGTATATATTTGTTATATATATATTGGTATATATGTATAAAAACATTTTAGTATATATATGTACAAACGTATTCTGGTGTGTGCGTGTGTTTCATTTAATATATATATGTATTTTGGTATAAAAAAAAAAATATAATGTTTGGTTTATGTATATATATTTTGTATATATATACTTAGTATATTTTCAAATATGTATAATGAGTATTAGTGTATGTACTACTATATATATATATTTGTACATACATTTATATACTTTCAATATATATATGATTGATATATATAAATACGTGTTCTGCTATGTGTATTAAATATGTATTATTTTGGTATATTTTATATAGAATACATGTAATAAATTACGTATTTTGGTATAAATGTATAAATATATATATTCTTATATTGGGACTTATGTACACTTTTCATAAACAAATAATTTATACTTCCACTATGTACATACAGTTATACCTATTTTGTATACTTTGGAATAACAATATATATGTATTATGTTTAAATTATTAACAGTATGTTTAATTGGTATATATATATATGGTAGGTATTAATGATTAAAAACAGGTAATGTGTCTATCTACTAGGTGATCCTAGGTGACCAGTAGCATACCCAGAGAAGTCCCGAACTCAGTGTTTTAGACTGTGTTAGCGTAGCTTCTAATGTGGTTTTGCTTGTGTTATGTTTATAGGACTGTTGGTTTACCTAGGGGATACTCTGGAACAGGACATCAATAATTACCAGCCAAGGACCCAAGGCGAGTATATTCTCTGATTAGTTTCTAATTTATGATATCTCCTATGTTCACTGTATCTAGTGTAGATATCCATGCTCTTGACACGTTGGTTACACGGATTGGTATACACGGATCTCGTCATGAGATATTATTCCTTATTCATGGTGTAGCTTGTACAAGACTTGTTTCCTTGTTATCTTGTGCATGTACAGACACTGATTTCCGGGGAGACTGCTACCTCCCTAGGGAATCCCGTGCCATAGCGTACCATGATTGGATCTACTATACCAGTCGGGGGTGGAGAGTATTTTAGTGTAGATATGTGATCATACCCAACTTTATATGCACCATAGCTCACCCCACATCTCACGTCGGGTGCGACCTGACCCTCTCCATGCTTCATAGCTGTTACGTGTGATTAGCCTGACCTCTCCATGCATCATAGCTAACCAACGGTTAGCCTGACCTTCCATGAATCATAGCTAATCACATGTAACCAGCCTGATCAAGTTCCCAAGCCGATCACATGTTAAAGCTAGTACTCATACACTTAGTCATAGGTTCTTGCTCATGGACATATTGTTTCTTCTCCTGCATTTACTTACAGTATTTCCAGTATTTCTTTTATTTCTCGTACCTATACATGCTTCTGGGATATTTCCATCTAGAATTGCTACATAGTTTATATCATTAATATAGAACTACTATTTAGAGATGTACTTTGCTCCTTCCTGACTGGAAAATATTTTTCCAGATTGTGACCTTAGTAGACTTGGTTCCGATACTTGAGTATTGGAAGTTAATGATTGCAGGTATGATTATTTTTGTCGTTAGACTTGTCTTGTATTTCTTGCTTGCCTTGATATCCCATCGTGCTTAGTTTATGTGATTGAGTATTTCTAGCATTATTTTATGATATCTACGTCTCCTTATGGAGTTGGATATTCACGTGAGTTTGATTAGATAGTTACATGACCTAGACAGCGTTCTACCGCCGATGCTGCGGCGTAGGCTGGACGTACCCACGCACTCGTGCCCCTAAACCGGGTGCGGGTCGTGACACTGCGGGCGGCTGCTGGGGCACTGGCACCGTTCCGACTCCGGACGGAACTCACATTTAGTCTCACGTACTTGGACGGGATGGTATACGGTACCTCACGTACTTGCACATAGCAAACCATCTTCTTCACAGACTAGTGTCCTTTATGGCATACGCCAGTGATCGCCTTGTAATGTTAGCCTATGCATGCTTGCTTGTAAAATAAAGAGATAAATCAAGTCATCCTCGCTTAACGGCTATCCGCGTGCGAGACATTGTATCGCAAGAAACAATAACTGAACACCTGAACGATTATGTTATAACGATTCTCGTGAATGCATATGTTATGCCTCCTGAATGTTTATACTTGCCCGTGCTTGAATTAATAATGTTTGCCTTGGACAGGGAAGGTAAAATGGTAAGTGGGTAAGTCTTATCGTGTTTCCTCTCATGTCGCACGGCGCACTGCCACACGAGTTAGGCTATTCAATGTTTGCATAAAACTGATCCTAAGGCAACTAGAAAGATAACTTAATAGTTGGTGCACAGAACCTGTATTACGTGTTTGGATTTGTCGAGCGGGCGAGTAGCTTTCCCACCAGTTCATTCAATGTACTGATAATCCACCAGTTTGTATGCAGGGTGTGGGAGAACCTCGTTCGGTGCGGATGCTTCCTTCATGCGTGCTAAGGCGTGGACATCACTCTGAAGCAGCGGTGCATCCGGAACTAAAGCACATATACAAGACATAATATTGGACATCGCCTGTACAATCATTCCACAATTGTAGCCACTTGGCACGCTTTTACTATTTCAGAGAGAGAGGCTTGAGCGACTTATAATCTGCGACATCACGCCTGAATGGGTCAAAGCGATCGTTCCGCGGGAGCACTGGCGCGATGATTCTCGCCTAGCGGGAACGGTCGATTTGCCTGTGGGAGATCGGGGTGTGACATCAAGTGTGTGTCAATATATCTAATATATATAGTAATGTCTGAACGAACTACACATGCAATGAATATAACTGAACGAGACTACACAGGCAATGAATAAACAGAAATATAAATAGCATGCAAAGTACTGTAAATAATTTGGCAAGGTATCTTGCTTGGTAAGAAAGCTGCAAGGTGTACTGTCCAGAAGTCAAGCACACAGGATCAGAAGTTACGGCCTCAGAACAAATGTCTCCGGATGCTGAAATAGATATCACCAATATTCCCAGAATAAGCAAAATAGCTAGAAAGCACTTTCCTTTCGTCCAATTTGGACACAGGGGCAAAACGGTAATTTCGGGTAAAAGTGGGGTCCACGTGTGGCCCACTTTGCATCGAAAAATGTGCCAAGGGTAACAGTCTCTAAATGGGACAAATTATAGGTCAAACAAACTCTATATGTCAATATGAACCCAACGGTATGTCCAAATGTGGATTCCGATGAGCCGAACACAATTTTGTCTAAAAAGTCAACCGTAGGGCCCGCCAATTGACGACTTGGTCAACTGTCTCAGAATTGCATGAAAATTGGGTCACAGGACCAGCGCATTACCACGAGTCCAGTGGCGCAAGTTTCTTTCCAATCTGACGAATGTGCACAAAATGCGTGCGACTTCCGCAAAAGTTATGACACGGGATTTGTCCGCGGATACGGGCTGATTTCGGCGCGCACACGTGTCCGAATCAGCTTCCGCGAACTCTCACATATCCGATTATGCTGCGCGCACCATTTGGTATACTTGGTATATGGCGGGGCGGTCCCGTTTGGCGGGGCGTGCTTCGTTTCACAACTTTTGGAAATCTGGAAAAAGTGTGTTCGCAGGGTTTTCGAACAAATTAAATTCTGTCTACAGCAGTTAATAATCTAGGATTATTTAACAAAAATTAAACTAGATCAAGTGGTCCATACATACCAAAAATAATCATCGAATTCGGATCTCTGTGATGGGAGATACGAACTCAGAAACATGGGTGATAACCGCAGTTTTCTGCGATCCCAGAATTCGGTCTATTTCTGCCAACTTTGGCGCTGTTTTCGCCTATGGTTACGCATTGTTCGAGGTCTACTATCACACAAATATGGAAGAGGGTTAAGGGGTGAGCATACCGGTCAAGACAGGGTGGCGTTTGGTTGAGCGAGGCGACGAAAAACTACTTTGGAACACAGGTACCTCGCTGCGAAAATCTGTAATGCGCGGGGTCGCGGTCGTCGGGATTGGTTTGGACGGCCTGGCGGGGTTCTTCGGCTGCGGTTGTAGCGCTCTCTAGGTCTAATGGGAAGAGGAAGGGTTTGGATGATTTAGGTTTAGGGTTTTAGATGAATTAATGATATATATATATATATATATATATATATATATATATATATATATATATATATATATATATATATATATATATATATATATATAAGAGAGGAGAGAGGGGATGTCGGTTTGCACCCGCGGGCTAGGGGGGTCTGCTTTTGCTTGGTGCTGTGTGTGGGATTTTGCTACAAAGGAAGGGGTCTGTGGGATTTTGTGGGCTGCATATTTGTTATGGGGGGCGTTTGCTACAAAGCAGTGGGTAGGTAGTAGTTGGTTTGTTTTGGGTAGAATAGGAAAATAGTTTTTTTCCTTTTCTTTTCTTTTCTTTTATATATATATATATATATATATATATATATATATATATATATATATATATATATATATATATATATATATATATATACACGTATATACTAATAGAAAAAAATCTAAAATTATATTAATGCACACCATTAAGCTAGCAACTGCTCAAGGGGTCTCCTACATGAAATAAATTCCAAAAAATTTCTGAGGTCCCATAAATCTCCTAAGTGCACCAACACCGAAAATAAAAATTAATAAAAATCTATTTCTCATAATTAGCACATAATTACTATAATTAAATTAATAAAAAAATAAAATAATAATAATAATAAAAAATACGGTTTCTAGGAATAGGGGTTTTACATTCTACCCAACTTATAAAAAATTTGTCCTCGAAATTAAAATTAAGCCACGGTAGAAAGCAAGGATGGTATAAGATTTGGTTTAAAAGAGGGGCGATGTTGCGTGCTGCACATTCCAAAAATTATGGGAAAAATCTACATGAACGAAAAATAGGTTTCTTCATGTGTCATGTCAATAGTGTGGACCCCTAAATGCTCTTTTGCATAAAATTGCCCAACCATTGAAACGTTGCACAAATATCGGAATGGAAGATGGGCATGTCTAGGACAAGGATGTGGAAGTTGTAGGAAGGCAGTGGCTAGTGTAGTGCTCCAATTATCGAAGCACGGTAAGGTGTGCTAAGTGATATAATATTGGAATAAAAAAACCGTGTTCTATTTCTACTTGGATTCAAACTAGCCCTAGTCTCACTATCTAAGCCAAGTAGGTCTAATTTTGGGTGAGGGGTTCACAATCTACCGAACTTAAAATTTATCCATCTATCATCTAAGGCTATACATCTAGGAAAACTATTCCTCAATTTATTTAATCATGTTATTCAATCCTCAGAACTTTAACACCAAATATATCATATATGATATGCCTTTAATTGCGAAAATAATCATCAAGTATTGTGATTAGCCTATGGGGTGTATCTAGTACTATATGTATATCAAACTTATACTAAGCACGATGTTTCATCTTTCTGAAATAAGGAAAGACGGAGATCAATAATAAAGGGTTCAAGGGAGGGGTAATAGAATAGAAGTATGGGGATCAAGGCGTTTAAGAATTCAAATAAGAATTGTCAAGGCAGTTGTGGATTGAAATCCTATTTGGTAAATCCTTATTCGCATGCTCGTATCAGTATAGTTATGTAATTGATACGATCCGCTCAGACATATCTAGAGGGCAAGTACATATGTCTACTAGTCAACTATATATCTCGATCTACGTAAAGTAGTATTGTGAAGGGCGAATCAAGCGCACTAAGGTTAGCTAGACCTTAATACACCGATTCTGATTAGGCAATTGTATCATTGTGTGTACTCAATAATACATATGTCATGAGCAAGCTCGATAAAAGAATAAGCTTGCAAAAACTAGGCTACAATAGCAGCATAAATCAAGGTAGTACAGGAAATAGAAGTACGCTAGATTATGATGAAAGAAGGTACATAATAATTCAAGTTCACAAAAGATAAGACTCCATAATCTCTACAGTTGTCATACTAATTCCTTGTCTAAGTCGATAGTCGACAAAGTAGGGATATAGCCTCTAAGTTCTACAGTCTGAAAAATACTGTCGTCCTAAGCTAGCATACAGTTAATATCATTCAGTTACACTTCAATAATAGGTCAAAAGACTATGTGATACTATGTTGTGAGGTATACTACCCAACTTATAACAATAAACTAGTACTGTAATCGTCTTAAGGATACCGTAGAAACTCCTGTTAAGGTCTATGAGAAGGGGGTCTTGGTACTTATTAGGGTATCATCTTTCATTACAAAGGTCATGGTCGTCCTAAGTCTTAGTTTTCGTGCAAGTGTCAATAGTAAGAATAAAAAAGTTACTGGCCTTCAAGAGGAAAGAGGATGTAACTTGTATCGAGGTATGGTACAAGTTACGCGATTTAAAACTAAGGGATAATCATTGGGTCACAATCTACAAGAACAACTCAAACTTATCAATCTCTAACTACCAAGCACAAAATTTTTAAATTCAAGACTACAACTATAATCCTAGCAATGTGTCCTTAACACAGAATAAACCACCTGGCCTACAATCAGAAGTGTCAGATGGCACGAGTTGAAAGATGAAGAATAGAGGAACAAAATTTTAGTCATTGCGCAATTAGCGAACGTTAAGGTCGCAGAGGAACAACATATGAAATTAAAATAGAGGGCTCTAGATAGCATCATGGTTTTCTAAGGGGGAGTGGTATTCTAGTTTCTATGTTCGAGGTATGATCAAGGAAAAAGTGTTTGATTATATTCCTCTAGGCTTCCTAAGGTGCTGTCTACTAATAATAAGACAATGATCTAAGTTTATAATTCTAATGTCATCTCACTATAAAAGTTAGGTTTAGTCCAATTGTTAAATCTTGGATCTCTATATGTTCCTTTATGATAGGGTCAAACACTATGGTAAAACTTCTAACTAACTCTAGTAGCGTCTATACTACTCTCAAGTCTTCATAACTATGTCAAGGGTAATGGTCGATCAATCTATAGGTAAGGAATTCTAGGATTCACTAGATATTCTAAACTTAGTGGTGTGTCAACACTCTGGTTGTACCCTTAATAGGAATGTTACCCTACTTATCATCTAGCAACAGGGACTTCTATATTCTAGGAGAGGGCTATACTCAAGGACTATCAGGGAAGTACAGGAATCAAGCAGGATGCAATTATTCAAATAGAATGGATTGGAAGGAGAGAGAATCATAGTCAATTGTGGATGAGATTCTATACTCTATTCCTAGGTGCAGGCTTGTTCCGTACAATAATGTAACCGAGACAATATGCTCTCGACCTGCATGGACCACCACAGAAAGTCTAAGTCTAAACTCCTGAAGGGCCAAGCCTGAAATTATTTGTCTCAAGCAAATCTTCTCGTTGAGCAAAGTGGGTCGGGTCATCGCACTAGCGCCATTTGAATCGGCTCTCCGCTTGAGCGGAATGGGTCATTACAGGGCACCATGGTAGATGGTCAGAGAAGGTGATCGGAGCAGGAAAAAAGTCACAGATGAAGGGAGAAGAGAACTTAGCAAGGCAAAAAAGTTATCTCTCTCCCCCGAGACTCCTATTTATAGGTTGCCAAAGAGATAATGGCAGCCCCCTCGGTTCCCGCGTCTAGCTGCCAGTCTCTTCGGTAGACGGTTGGGTTCTTGAGACAACCTTACCTTCATAACCGTTAGCTTGGGATCCGTATGAAGAGGCAGGTCAAAATCTTAGGAGATTTGCTCCAAATTGAGACAAATATGTCAGTCAAAGCAGAAGTGATAGCCTGGAAGCGCTCATCCATGCGGCCCGCGACTAAGCGGTCCCAATGTTTATGCAATATTATATCCATGCGATCAAAGTGCTTTTCCTCCATGCTTCTTATTTAAAGTATTTCAAACTTGTCAGTTTGAAAACTTTGAAGGGGGTCTTGTAGAAGCATAAAAAATATGCATCTATGCGTCCAACAACCATGCGCCCCAAAGTAAAGCTCAGAAGAGACTGGGCCACAAAATTATCCTGCGGCCTAATAAGGCAACATCCATGCGTCCCAATCAGCCGAAGAAGCTTTGGCCGCAGATGGACCTGATATAGCATCCTAGCAACATGATCGTCTCTGACACAGAATTCTGACAAATAAAATTTTTTGAATGCCTCAAAATACGTGAACACACTAAATGACAAAAGTCTCATGTCATCATAGAACTTCGCTCTCGATGGATGGGCAGAGCCACGTGTATAACACAACTGGCCTCATACGTCCCAGACTCCATGTATTCCATGCGTCTCTGGCCCATAGGTCCCAGAATCCATGTGTTCTATACATATCTGGCCTCATATGTTCCAAGCCCTATGTGTCTATGGCCCCATGCATCCTAGACTCCATACGTCCCATGCTTCTATGGCCACATGTGTTTCAGACTCCATGAAAACAAAATCTTGCTATTAAGACAGGAGTGATTCTCTCCAACCAAGTGCGGACCATGTGTCAAGATGACCAAGTCACGCCCACAAAGGACGAGAACCACATGTTCGCCATTAAAATTGATTACTTTAATAACAAATAGAAAAAAGTACAGAGAGGTCCTAGACAGACAATCTAAGTACAATTTTTTGATTATGGGGGGTGACGATGAAGAAGGAGTACTATGGCGTCTCCTTTACTCTATTGACGATCCCACACGTGAGTGAGGGGTGCTCTCTTCTCCTCTTTCTCTCTTGAGCTTGGGTGCACATATGCAGCTCTTTGGGAGTGTATGGTCTCTCTTTCTCTGAAGCAGAAAAAGTTAAACTTTAGAACGTTCAAGTTGCTCCTATTTATAGCCATTGTGCTGATGGGCAATGGGTGTCGTAAATGCCTCTGTACTGTGGCCGCATAAGGCTCCTTCAACAAAATACGGTTGCAACTGTCGTCGTATGCCATTGGCTGATTGCCACATGATCTTGGTTAAGATATACTGTTGAAGAGATCTCGGGGTTATTATCAACTCGTTGTGGGCGTGACTTGGTCAGTTGGACACATAGTCAGCACCAACTATGCGAAGTTCTCTGCAGTTGTAATGGGAAGATCTTATGAGCTAAAGGCCGCATAGCAACTTGGCTGCATATTATCGCGGTCGAATACGAGCTCTCATTTGGCCTTTGGTCGTCTGGACACTCTGGCCTCATATTAGCGAGGTCGTATGGGTCTTGTAGCCGTATACGTGTTCTTATTTAGGCCTTGGTCGAATGGACACTCTGGCTGTATGGTGGCGAGGTCGCATGGGTCTTGTAGCTATATACGTGCTCTCGTTTGGGCCTTGGTCGAATGGACACTCTGGCCGCATGTTGGCGAGATCGCATAGGGCATAGCCGCATACGAGGGAACACGTAGCATGATACATTTGTCGAAGCAATTAATGCATTGATGTGACTTGCTATATTTTCCTGAGACATCATCTTCATGAGTCTCGAAGCATCTCAGAGTGATGAGTAATGTGTCAGAGCTTTTGACAGACATCAAAATCTGTGTCAGGGGGTCATTATGCGGCCTAGGAACTCGTCTCAAGTTCAACACTGCATATCATCCACAGACTGATGGTCAGTCAGAGCACACGATACAAATATTAGAGGATATGTTGAGAGCGTGCATGATTGATTTTGGAGGATCTTGGGAGGACCACCTACACTTGGTGGAATTCTCCTACAATAACAGTTATCAGACCGGCATACAGATGGCACCTTATGAGGCACTGTACGGCAGGAAATATAGGTTGCCAGTTTGTTGGAGTGACATGGGAGAGCGTCAGATACTTGGTCCAGAGTTGGTGACACAGACAGTAGAGAAGGTCAAGCAGATTCAGAGCCACCTGCGTGCAGCACAGGACAGACAAAAATACTAGGCAGATGCGCACTGCATGTCACGCTCCGATCTTCCGCAGGCAAATCGGCCGTTCCCGCTAGGCGGGAATCACCCTCGCCAGCGCTCCCGCGGAACGATCGCTTAACCCATCCGGGTATGATGACGCACAAGCGTGATCCACGCCCGTGCAAGGCCATGGTTCATTGGCTGGCGGCAAGAGTTCTAAGCCACAGAGTCGCACAGATTGTCCGACTGCAGCAGAGTCATGAACGCATAGGCGATCGGTAACAGGTTCACTGAGTCGATAATATAGCGGAAGCATTGAAACACAAGTTTGAAGTAAAGCAAGCTCTTTTATTGACATGAGCAAGTGTTACAGGCGGCGTATAGTCGAGATTACAAGTCGCTCAAGCCTCTCTCTCTGAAACAGTAAAAGCGTGCCAAGTGGCTACAACTATGGAATGAATGTACAGGCGATGGTCAGGCGACGCTATAACATTATGTCTTGTATATGTGCTTCAGTCCCGGATGCACCGTTGCAAGGCTTCAGAGGAAACTCCTGGCTTTAGCACGTACGAAGGAGGCATCCGCACCGAACGAGGTTCTCCCGCACCCTGCATACAAACTGGTGGATTATCAGTACATTAAATGCACTGGTGGGGAAGCTACTCGCCCGCTCGACAAATCCAAACACGTAATACAGGTTCCGTGCACAACTATTAAGTTGTCTTTCTAGTTGCCTTAGGATCAGTTTCATGCAGATATTGAATAGCCTAACGTGTTGGGCAGTGCGCCGTGCGATGTTTGAGGAAACACAGCGAGACTTACCAACTTACCATTTATCCTTCCCTGTCCAAGGCAAACATTGTTAATTTAAGCAGGGGCATGTATAAACATTCAGGAGGCATAGCATATGCAAATAAGAGTATTTATTTCAAGATCGTTCAGGTGTTTAGTTGCTCTTGATGCGATACAGTGCCTCGCACACGGATAGCCGCTAAGCGAGGATAAATTGTTTATCTTTCGTTTACAAGCAAGCATGCAACAAGTTCAATACAAGGCGATCACTAGCGTATGCCATATGGACGGTATAGTTTAGACGAGATAGTTTGCAACAAAGAACAAGAGGCGCTGCAAGCCATTCCGACGAACAAGAGACTACTTAGTCTAGACGAGAATGCTTTGCAACAAAGTACAAGATGTCACGACCCAATTCCATAGAATCACTTGAGGCGTCCCCCGAATCGTGACCGCCGTGCGGGCCTGGAGTTGCGCCCGCACAAGGCTTTAATAATTTGCATAGCAAGCACATATTCAGAGTACACAGATAAATTAAAACATAGATTTATAACATAGAAAAGTTCTTTTTATTGATAATGAACATCTATTACAAACTCCTGAACGAGTCAGCTAATATGCCGAACGGCTTACAAAAGGGTTGACTCAAAATGAGATAGCAGTCCTGTACATTACATCCTTTTATAAACTCAAAACGATAAAGACCTCCAGGCTGGAGGATAGCTTTGCCACGGAGCTGCATTTGTGTATGAAGAGTTGCAGCTTCTGGCTTCAAAAGGCTTCGAGGCGCGGTGAAGATGCGCCAACATCTTGGACTGGATCGGGTAGACGACTTCGGCACCTCGCTCGGTTCGCCTTGGTACGGAGAACCTGTTTCAACGAGGGTCAGCATATCGAAACATGATGGTGAAGGCGAGCTAGCCGAACTATACCAATCAACACGTTGTTTAGTGAAGCATGCATATTTTTGTGGGTTTCTATCTTGCCTTAGTTCATTTACAAGTAATCAGCATATAGAATTTACTGAAATGAACGTGCCACCGTTCGGTGGATTTTACCTGACCGTCTGAATTACCTGCACAATACTTACCATGCCTTCCCTGAAACGAAGACACAAGTTAGTATGCAACAGGTTTAAATATACACAGGGATCACTGGCTTGATGCCACAAAGGGACGGTTTATAGTCTCGGGACAAGAATGTTATGCAACGCAGGTGGCGAGCCCCGCTACATAGCATCCCGTCCATGACAAACGACTATACGAACTCTTCCGCCCGGATCGGATCGGCCCCAGTGCCCTGGCGGCCGTCCGCGGAAGTCAAAATACCTTATGCACAAGTTGTCCGTGATCGAGCACATTTAGTTCGAATTATTTCACACGAATTTACAAACGAATTTTGAACGAATAGGAGCAAGCTCCATAGCCAAACAGTTTTGCATAGTTTTACTAACAGTTTGTTTCATAACAAGCATATATTTCCATACTTAGCATGATTCATAGAACAGTTATAAACGAACTAGCATACAGGATGATAACCGTTCATAAGTTTAGTTAACAAGCAATATTTCCAAGTCTATTCCCTTTTTATCTTGATCTCTTTTATTTTTACTTGGTATCGTTTGATCGGGGCGAAGGAGTGAGGCTTGGAAGCAAGGCTAGTTAATCGGGTTGGTAGCCACTCACTTAGATTTTTGGAAAGAAGAAGGAAAGAGGCGCTTCACGACTCCGCTCGTAAGCCACATACTGCTCGTTCACCTGCATACGAACAGCTCGATTAATACTTCTTCCTCTCTTTCCAATCTCGGAATAGAAGTGCAAGTCAATGAACGAAAACAATAAAAACCATCAAAACCGTTCAAGGAAAACAAGCAAATCCCAAAACTAACTCAAAGCACGAAAGCAATAAGCGACATCGAAAATCGAGGCAATAAAAGATAGCAGCAGAGAGGTCCCTCCTGACTCTGCCGCTAAGCCGATCCTTGGGGCACAGTCCACTGAATATGGGAATCGATTCCGAAGAAACAAATCCATAACGAGGACGAGTTCTTAATTCAATCTATCCTGATCGAACGATACCGTCTTGTGTTTCTTAGCCGCGCTCCTCGAATAGGAGGAACGGGGCGCTACACAAGAGGCGCTGCAAGCCATTCCGCCGAACAAGAGACTATTTAGTCTAGACGAGAATGCTTTGCAACAAAGTACAAGAGGCGCTGCAAGCTATTTCGCCGAACAAAAGACTAAGAACAATTTGTCTCGCCCGGACCGGGTCGATGCCAGTGCCCTAGCATCGCCCGCGAGACCGTTTCCCTGTGCACTGGTTGTCCATGATCGAACGGGGCCTTGATTGGGGGCAACAAGAGTACAAGACAAGAGGCAAGCTGTTGAGGCAACAATAGTACAAGACAAGATGCATTGCCTGTTTCGTTGTTCAGTGACTGTCTTTTGCCTTGATGCAATTCTCCTGGGGCGGAGATTGCCTTGGTGACCTAGCGGTCCCGAATACTTGCAGGTTCGTTCAGGCACGGAACAACTACGTAGTAGTCTTCCGGGGTTTGGATAAAAATACGGTAACAATCAAGCAGACAAGCATGTGTTTCTAAGGGAACATAAGTAGGCACGTTGCTCGGACCCGAAGGTAAGCCGAGGGATAAAACCGTTAAGGGACTTAGCATGCGAGGGTCTGAACATATAAGCAGTATTTCATTTCCATGTTCTAAAAAGCAATATGAGTTGGGATTATTCCCTTAGCTAGGTGCGTTGGATTTATTAGCATGCAGGGGGTGATTCACCTAGCGACTAGCATGTATCATTTCAGATTTTATGTGTGCTGGCTAAGCAAAGACAAGTTCACCGTAGCCACCCACCTTAGCGATAATTCGCCTCGGTAGAGCGATACGTCTGAGCGAGCCTCTGAAAGTCCAAGCCGGATTCCTGTAGGGACAAGTCTGGATATTTTTTGCTTCTCTTTTGAGGCAAAGCAGGTCGGGACAGCTGCACGATTGCCGTTTGAGACGGCAGTCCGCTTGAGTGGAACGGGGTGTTACATCCTACCTAACTTAGAAAAAGTCTCGTCCTCGAGACTTACTAAGGACAAGCAGTAATCTAGGGTTGAGGCAATCCTAGACAAGTCGTTTTACTTGTTTCATTTGGATATTCACTTGCACAAGCTTTGAAATCAGCATATCGCTTAGACTGGATCGTGGGCACTTTCGAAGGGCCCCTCTAGCGTGAATACGTCAACCAGCTTAGTGATAGCGAAGTCTCAGCACTCGAGTTTCACCTTTTCTTAAGTCTTGGATGGTGCACTAGTTCAAGGCATCCCTCGAATAGATGCATTCAACCAAACTTAGGGTTAGTAAAAATTGGACAAGCTACTAGCGATACTCTCAAGGGTTCACACAGGTTGGAACAAAGGCCACTCGCAGCATACAACCAGACAAGCAATCATATCATTCAAAACGTATTTTGAAAGTATTTAGACTTATTGTTGGAACATCCCATCGAGGCATTGAGAGAGAGCGTGCACATAACCCACGAACGAGCTTTCGAAATAGAGATATCGAATCGAAGTCCAAAGGCGTAGAAGCCAGGCTCTGATACCAACATGTCACGCCCCGATCTCCCGCAGGCAAATCGGCCGTTCCCGCTAGGCGGGAATCATCCTCGCCAGCGCTCCCGCAGAACGATCGCTTAACCCATCCGGGCATGATGCCGCACGAGCGTGATCCACGCCCGTGCAAGGCCATGGTTCATTGGCTGGCGGCAAGAGTTCTAAGCCACAGAGTCGCACAGATTATCCGAGTGCAGCAGAGTTATGAACGCATAGGCGATCGGTAACAGGTTCACTGAGTCGACAATATAGCGGAAGCATTGAAACATAAGTTTGAAGTAAAGCAAGCTCTTTTATTGACATGAGCAAGTGTTACAGGCGGCATAAAGCCGAGATTACAAGTCGCTCAAGCCTCTCTCTCTGAAACAGTAAAAGCGTGCCAAGTGGCTACAACTATGGAATGAATGTACAGGCGATGGTCAGGCGACGCTCCAACATTATGTCTTGTATATGTGCTTCAGTCCCGGACGCACCGTTACAAGGCTTCAGAGGAAACTCCTGGCCTTAGCACGTACGAAGGAGGCATCCGCACCGAACGAGGTTCTTCCGCACCCTGCATACAAACTGGTGGATTATCAGTACATTGAATGCACTGGTGGGGAAGCTACTCGCCCGCTCGACAAATCCAAACACGTAATACAGGTTCCGTGCACAACTATTAAGTTGTCTTTCTAGTTGCCTTAGGATCAGTTTCATGCAGATATTGAATAGCCTAACGTGTCGGGCAGTGCGCCGTGCGATGTTTGAGGAAACACGGCAAGACTTACCAACTTACCATTTATCCTTCCCTGTCCAAGGCAAACATTGTTAATTTAAGCAGGGGCATGTATAAACATTCAGGAGGCATAGCATATGCAAACAAGAGTATTTATTTCAAGATCGTTCAGGTGTTTAGTTGCTCTTGATGCGATACAGTGCCTCGCACGCGGATAGCCGCTAAGCGAGAATGAATTGTTTATCTTTCATTTACAAGCAAGCATGCAACAAGTTCAATACAAGGCGATCACTGGCGTATGCCATATGGACGGTATAGTCTAGACGAGATGGTTTGCAACAAAGAACAAGAGGTGCTGCAAGCCATTCCGACGAACAAGAGACTATTTAGTCTAGACGAGAATGCTTTGCAACAAAGTATAAGAGGCGCTGCAAGCTATTCCGCCGAACAAGAGACTATTTAGTCTAGACGAGAATGCTTTGCAACAAAGTACAAGAGGCGCTGCAAGCCATTCCGTCGAACAAGAGACTAAGAACAATTTGTCTCGCCCGGACCGGGTCGATGCCATTGCCCCAACATCGCCCGCGAGACCGTTTCCCTGTACACTGGTTGTCCATGATCGAACGGGGCCTTGGTTGGGGGCAACAAGAGTACAAGACAAGAGTACAAGATAAGAGGCAAGCTGTTGAGGCAATAATAGTACAAGACAAGATGCATTGCCTGTTTCGTTGTTCAGTGACTGTCTTTTGCCTTGATGCAATTCTCCTGGGGCGGAGATTGCCTTGGTGACCTAGCGGTCCCGAATACTTGCAGGTTCGTTCAGGCACGGAACGACTACGTAGTAGTCTTCCGGGGTTTGGATAAAAATACGGTAACAATCAAGCAAACAAGCATGCGTTTCTAAGGGAACATAAGCAGGCACGTTGCTCGGACCCGAAGGTAAGCCGAGGGATAAAACCGTTAAGGGACTTAGCATGCGAGGGTCTGAACATATAAGCAGTATTTTATTTCCATGTTCTAAAAAGCAATATGAGTTGGGATTATTCCCTTAGCTAGGTGCGTTGGATTTATTAGCATGCAGGGGGTGATTCACCTAACGACTAGCATGTATCATTCTAGATTTTATGTGTGCTGGCTAAGCAAAGACAAGTTCACCGTAGCCACCCACCTTAGCGATGATTCGCCTCGGTAGAGCGATACGTCTGAGCGAGCCTCTGAAAGTCCAAGCCGGATTCCTGTAGGGACAAGTCTGGATATCTTTTGCTTCTCTTTTGAGGCAAAGCAGGTCGGGACAGCTGCACGATTGCCGTTTGAGACGGCAGTCCGCTTGAGCGGAACGGGGTGTTACACTGCAGACCATCGGAATTCAAGGAGGGTGACCATGTATTTTTGAGGATATCTCCCTCTCGTGGTACCATCAGATTCGGAGGCAGAGGCAAGCTGAGTCCGAGGTACATCGGACCTTTTGACATTTTGGAACGAGTTGGCGAAGTGGCTTACCGTCTGGCATTACCTCCATCATTAGAGGGAGTACATAACGTATTTCATGTATCGCAGCTGAGAAGATATGTCGCAGACCCTAGCCACGTGCTTGATCATTCGGAGATTACATTCGGGCCCAGTCTGTCTTACGTAGAGCAGCCAGTTGAGATTCTCGATCGCAGCGAGAAGACTTTGAGAGGGCAGATAATTCGACTGGTCAGAGTGGCATGGAAGCACCATTCACCAGGCGAGTCTACTTGGGAGAGCGGTAATTCTATTCGGCAGTGATTCCCGTACTTATTTGAGGAGCAAGGTACGAATTTACGTACGGTATTTGATTATTAGTTGTTTTAAAATTCTTTTAGATATTATCGTGCTTTACTTTTAATTTCGGGGACGAAATTTTTCTAACTTGGGAAGAATGTAAACCCCCTCGATTTATTCTATAGATAGTTAGGGTAGATTTGGAAAATTTTGGTTTTTTTGCTAGCAGATGTCGAGGTTTAGAGTGGAGATAATTTATCTGGTATTTAAATCATTTTAATTAAAACCCTTGGCGCGCCCTGGTATTCCTAAATTAATCGGAGCCCAATATCATCCCGTAAATTCCATCGGGCTATTGTACTTTCGACTTGACTCGCCAAATTAGGCACTGGACATTTCTATCTCTTAAAATCAGTTTCCATTGTGCTCTAAAGTAATTGCACAATTTTCCGAATCCGAAATCCATATTTAATTCCGTGTCGGACACTTGTGTCGTTACCCTAAATTTTGAGATACTAACTTAACCCGTTGAGCCGGACCAACTAAAGGGTCCAAGACTGACTCCAAGCCTCCACCATTTTTGGCCTTTGCGTCATTTCCGAATTTTGACCCCAAGTGCCCCCAATTAATTTAAATTCGCGGGACATTTTATTTCTATTTAAAATGGAGATACCAACTTTGTAAATCCTATTTTTAATCCTAAATTAATCCCAATGCCTTTCTAATTAAACCCGTGCCTAGCGCACAACACCCCCTCGCCATGCAAATCATCAAACGCATTTTTCTCCACAATTTTCGTATTATTTTATGTGTTCATGCAATTTCCTGAATTTAAGGGACTTAGTTACAATTTAATAAAATTGGTGTCCTAACCTCATTGGTCTAGGCCAAATGGAGAAGCCCCCTCTACTTTGACCAAGTCAAGCCTCCCTCCCCCTTTCATTTTGGATAAAGAGTTTATTCCTTCATATGTAATCAGCTCCACCCATTTTTAATGGGCAAATCCTGACCACCCATTCTCACAACAACTCCCCTATTAAATGCCTCTTCAATGCACACATCCCAAGCAGGCCCTAATCCCCACATTTGGGAAACCCCCCTCTCTCTCTCCTTCCTCTTCCATTCCCAATCGAACTCCATACTTCTTCTTTCCTTCTTCTTCTTCCTTTGTTCTTCTCCTTCTTCCTTCCTTCATCACACTTGGAGACCAGGCTCCCAAATTCGGCCGAGCCCTCCGGTCAGCTGACTGTGCAAGCTACTCCGACCGCCCCCTCGGAGCACACGACATCACCCTACAGCAGCTCCCACGCCCAGCCCGGCTGTGCGACTCCCCGACTCCAGCCATGCGGCTCCCCATCAGTCAACGTAGCACATTCAAATTCGGCCGACTGAAGCTCTCCGGGGTCGACTGAAGCTCTCCGGCGCAGCTGCAACCCGCGGTTATTCACCCTGCTGCCCGACCGACGTCGAACCCCCGACTCCCCGCAGCTCGGCACTGCCACACCGGCGGCCGAGATATCCAACCTCCGGCTATAGCCATTGCTCTGATCGAGCTGCCACCTTCATTACTTCTTCCCCCACTGTTCCCGACTCTACCTTGCATTCTTCTCTGTGCCACCTAAACCTCCGGTCGAGCCTCCATGTTGTCGACTGTCGGAGCAACCCGACGAGCCCTCGACTGCCATGAAGCTTTCCCCCCGGTCATCGCTGCCACGAGCAACACCACCTGGCCTCCACAATCCACCATTACCACCGCGGTCAGATGTCGAACACCTCCATGTGGTCGACAAGCTCGACCATAGCAGCCCATCCAGAGCTCCTCCGTGGGGTTGACGAAACGACCACCTCCTCGTTCTCCTCCGGTCACCAACACCGATCCCCGACCATCACCCTGATGCACACTCCACCCTCTCGACTACCACACACCAATCCAACACCGCCTCCAGCAACCACCTCGCCGTCGAGGTATACCACTTTTCCCCCCACTAAAATTGATATATATATTGTTGGTGTTTAGTTAGGGTTTATGTTGATATAAGGTTTTGTGTGGAGGTAGTGTAGTAATGACTTTATGATTAATGATGGGTGACTAAAATTGTTAATGAAGGTTTAGAGTCTATTCTTACATAAGTAAATAAAATGGAATTAAAAGATATGCAAGGAATTTTAGGTTTATGAATGTTTTAAATATTCATTGAATTGGGTTATGAATTATATACATTGTTGTTGTGCATAAATTTAAACGCTTGAGGAAGGATGGTGCTATTAACTGAGTGATTAATACCAATGAGCAGATTAATTGATAAAAGGTAGAGGGATATTGATCCTTGGGTAAATATTGGGAGTTGTTTGAGGACATATATATATATATATATACGCATGTGGGTTTCTGTTGTTCTAGCTGTTGTAAACTATTGCTAAAAATTAATGATTATAAAGTGTTGATGGGCATTGGGAGCAGGTGCTCGATCATGAAATAGGTATAATATCAAATGATGAGACCGTGATTGAGGATGATATATGCGAACGTGCATGATGACGTCTGTTAATACCAGGGGGAATCTGAGGATTTATCATGGCTCGAACCACTGATAAACACCATAATGAACAGTAAGATTTGAGGATTTGGGTTGATGACATTATATTGGTGATTTAACGTATTAGATGTAACGCTCTTCTAGTCAACCCTCTAGCGTCGTGTCTATGTGTCTTGTAACTAAGTTGGTAGCTTATGATTAGACGTGGGTCACATCTTATTTTAGCCGCGTGATAGTTTATTGATTGAGTTGTATCTTGTTTCTAGGTACTGCAGGACCTGAGGACTTGGACGTGGAACCGGATCCCCGTCATCACCAGCCGGACGCAGGCAAGTATACATTGCCATCCTGTATTTCAGATTACAGATATTTGTTGTTCTTTTTGTACATTATGTACATATTTATGTTGACGTTCGATACTTCGCGTCCGGTTCACAACCGGGTGAAGACGTACGTCGTAACGCCTTAGAAGGATTGTTGGATGTTTCGTAGCATCCCGATATGCGTACCTGAGTATATCGACACCCCAGGACACACTCATACACTGTGATCATGCCAGATTCCTGTATCCTGATACTGACATCATGACCAGAGACTGGGACGACCTTAGGGTCGCGTCTGTTGAGTTATCTTCCGTGTGTCGAGACTGTTAGATAGAGGTTCAGGTTCAGCGCACCATCGTTGACCGTTTGGGAAGGGAAAGATAGTTACTAGACGCTTGGGCTCCTATGCACGCGCTTATATATGTATATGTAGTGATCATGTATTCTAGGGTAGTGTATCACCCGTGTGTCTCTGTGCTCGGAGCTACGGTACGCCCCGTGTGACTCTGTGTTCGGAGCTACGGTTTTATTTTGGACAGCCCACGCGTCGAACATTATCTTTAAACTGTGTCATACTTGTTTGGTTATGATAGAGTACCCTGTCGTTGCACTTGTACTTTCTGTTTACTTGGCATGTTGTATTTCTGTACCTTGTTACATCCCTCTGAGGACCTGGTTCCCTGCCAGTTTTGCAGCATAGATGATTACGGAGCATTTGGAGTTGCTGTTGGAGTTGCAGGTCCCGCGGGCATGGTACCAGGTACTCACATTATATCTACCGGCATTATGGTTATTTTATATTGTTTATTTCATCTTCTGTTGTAGCCTAGTTTTTATAGACTCATACTTCTTCTCGAGTCTATTCGAGTTAGTGTGTTATTGGGCGGCCGACTCTAGTACATATAGCTCTTTTTTGTATACTGTTGTACGTTATGGATTGAGACAGAGGTTTACATTTATGGGATATCTAGATTGTGTCCTTTATATTACAGCTTATACGTATTCGAGTCAGACCAGAGTCTGGTCGAATGCGTAGCTGGCGTGTCACGTATTTCTAGTCCTATATATTTTGGGACTGGGGCATGACAATTACAGAGGATCACGCGGATCGAGGTATCAGGTTTATCTCATTAACTGCTCAGTTCATTGCCTCGACCCCTTCACGCAATTTTGGAGCCTATAAATAGGCAGTCAGGGGGAGAGAGAGAACTTTTATCTCTTTGCTTTTTTTTTCTTTTCCTGCGAAGGATGCTGCAGGCTGCGACCCTTCTCACCGAGGAGTTTGTCAGGGGCGATCTTGATCCTTGGCCCCTGATTCCGGTGCTTTACTTGGAGGTAGGGGAGCACCGCGTTCTTCGTGTTAGGCTTCCATGGACACAGAGACACCCATGCACAGTCTTGCTGTGTGGACGAGAAATCGTCTAGAACACGTGCATACTTTTTACACAGCCTTGCCGCATGGATTAGAGAATCATCACGAACATGTGCCAGCTTTCTTCATTATTCAGTCGCATGGATAGGCAACCATCATGTGGCAACTAAGATCATGCCGCATAGATAAAGGCTCGACCTGGACATGTGACAACCATGACTCTGTCGTATGGATGGAAGTTTAATCCAGACATGCGACCACCATGGCTCCGCCGCTTGGAAGATACCTCATGCATCGACTAGGCTCTGTCGTATAGACGTCAACTTTGTCTTTATATGCTGATGTCATATGTTTTTCTTATGCAGGCTTTGTTCTCCCTTGTGCGGCTCATGATGGAGCATGAAAGGATATCATAACACCCATTGTTCGGGGTGAAGACCAACTTTATGTGGCAGTTCGCCAAGAACTGATCCAGGAGACGAGGACAGTTTGGCAAAAACTAATCCAGGAGACGAGGATGAACATCCCGCATCGTACGTTGAGCTGTCCTTGTTCATGCAGCGTGCCAGGTACGTTTCCCCCTTTTATGCGGTTTACTATCAGCCGGAAGACTGTGGGGTCGATGCCATAATTTAGATTAATTATCATTCATGTCATCGGTCTTCCTGCATAATTATAGAGCGCATGCTCCTGCTCCTCCCTTGCTATCCATCGGTATGGATCTTTTACATATACTGAGGTTTGCACTGTGGAGGGATGATGTAGAAAGCATTGAGTTTTGCAGCGGGCTCGACTTGTGTCAGTAGCGACGATAACACGGAGGGGCGCTTCTAATAAAAAAGGTTCGTATCAGCGAGACTTCATGGAAACCCTTAAAACGGGTTTCTATCATATGTACTCACGACCTTGAATACTACTGAAAAATCCTTGAATGTAATGGATTTCTATCATATGTACTTATGATCTTGAATATTAATAAAAAAAGTCTCACCTTTTTCAGAATTTTGTATATTGTGTATTTTTTGGTATTGTACTAGCGATAATATGAACGTAGTACAATATTGTAGCTTTGTAAGGATATCTCGCTGGGGGATCTTTGGTGGACTTATTGCTTTTTGTGCACTAGGGTGCAAGTAATAAGTTCAAAATAGGCCTTGTCAGAGGTGGTATGGATGTAGCAAGTTTGGTGGGCTTAACATCGTTGGCGCACTTAAATTTAAGAGCAGGTGATAAGTTGAGATGATGACTGGTGATAGTGGTAGGGAGAGGTTTGCTCAGAGGTCATTTGGACATGACACACTCTCGGGAGAGGATGTGGGGACGATAGTTCAGAGGTGACATAGACGTGAGCAGATCAATAGCCATACCGAGAGGTTAGGTACGATCCTGGTATTTTTGTGGAAGAAGAAGGAAGCAAGCCAGAAGTAGAATGGACGTGGCTGTTTGCTTCCATTGAGGACATCCCACTGAGAGATCTTTGGTGGACTAATTATTTGTTGCACACGTTGAGTGCAAATAATAAATTTGAAAATAATACCTATCAGAGGTAATATGGACGTGATAGGTTTTGTGGACTCATTATTTTTTTTGCATGTTAGTACAAGTAATATGTTTGAGACAAGCCCTGCCAGAGGTAATATGGACGTGGCAGTTTTTATGGACTTATTATTTGTTGGGCACGTTGAGTACAAATAATAAGTTCAAAAATAATCCCTATCAGAGGTAATATAAACGTGATAGGTTTTGTGGACCCATTACTTTTTGTGCATGTTGGTACAAGTAATAGGTTTAGAACAAGCTATGCTAGAGGTAATATGGATGTGACAGTTTTTGTGGACTTAACACCGCTGGTGTACCTTGGTGAGTACGGGTGATAAGTGGGGATGACAACTGATATCAGAGGTAATATGGACGTGATGATCGATAGCCAAAATCTGGGAGGTTCGCTCAGAGGTAATATGGACATGGTAAACTCAGCCAGGAAGAAATGTTAGGACGATAGTTCAGATATAATATTGACGTGAATCGATGTCCGAGAAACTCACTGAGGAGTGATTTACTGAGTGTGGTCTTTCAAAAACTGAAGATAGACCTGAGGATTGCTCTGCTGGGGAGATTGGTAGGACAACAGCTCAGAGGTAATATGAACATGGCTAGCGTCTAACGAGATTTATTTTTGAGTGGTTACTGCGGGAGTGTGCGAATGGACCTGAGGACTGCCCCATGAAGGGGATTTTGAGGATCCATCATCTGTTGCATATCCAAAACTCCTGGATACAGATGATGGCTTTTACAGAAATTTGTAAGGAAGAAAAAAATATTGTACATAGGTACTTGTTGGGGATGAAGAACCAAGAGTATAGAGATGTACATCTGGGTTATCCCGACTGGTGATGAGGGGAGTACAAGTCAAGTTTAGACGTAATACTTTTTTAGGAATTTATCGTTGATAGGCATCATAAGCAAGTCGCCATTGGGTTTCGTGAGCCGGTAGGCGCTGTTAGAGAATACCGATTCTAAAACGAACGAGCCTTCCCATTTGGTTAGAATTTGTTGGCCGTTTTATGGGTCATGACCATCGGTCTCCTTACGGTCAGGACGAGATCTCCCACCTGGAAGGTTCTCTCCTTGACCCATCTTTTGAAGGCTCCCGAGAGACGTGCTTGGTATAAATCAATGCGCTGTTGAGCTAAGAGACATTTCTCGTCGAGTGCTTTTAACTTTTGTAGCCATCGGCAGTGATTGTCGTTGACGGTTAATTTGTTAGAGAGGGCTACTCGGAGTGAAGGGATTTGGATCTCGAGTGGGAGGACCGCTTCGCTTTCGTACACCAGAGAGAAAGGCGTGTTGCCAGTAGCTGTTCGGACCGTTGTGCGGTAGGCCCAGAGACATTCACCCAACTTCTCGTTCCAGTCGCACTTTTGGAAGGCACAAACTTTTTGAGAAGTTTTATGATGGTCTTGTTAAAGGCTTCTGCCAGACTAGTCGCTGCTGGGTTATAAAAGTCGATGCTACATTCTGAATCCGATTTTTATCACAGAACCGGTAGAATGCATAGCTTGCAAACTGTGGACCATTATCATGGATGATCCTTTGTGGTAAGCCAAAGCGGTATATGACATGAAACTTGACGAAGATAATTACGTTCGATATTTTTACTTCAGCGAGTGGGACAGCTTTCGCCCATTTGGAGAAGTAATCGGTTATAGCGAGGATGAACCGATGTCCTTTAGAAGAAGGTGGATTGATCGATCCGATAATGTCCACCCCCCACGCTTCAAATGGCCAGGACGCAACAGTCTGGTGTAGGAACTCCGAGGATTGGTGGATGAAGGTTGTATGTATTTTGCACGCTTGGCACTTCCTTTCATAGTCGACGGCATCCGCTACCGTTATGGGCCTATAGTAGCCCAAACGTCGGAGACGATCCTGCAGCTTTGGACCGGGTTGGTGGGCACCGCAGATGCCATCGTGAGCTTTATGGAGGGTCTGCTTTACTTCTGTATTCGATAGATATCATAACAGAAGGCCATCGTAGGACCGACGACACAATATTTTGGTAGTTGTATCATAATAGAACCGGAAGGAACGTCTTTTGATCGATATTGCTTCCTTTGGGTTCTCAGGGAGAATTCCATAGACCGCGTAGTCAATGAATGGAAGCCTCCAGTCTTGGACATCAGTGTGTACTTTCGTCACGATTGTTATTGTTGGGATGTTTCTCCCTGTCATCTGCAACATGGATCTGTATTCCCAAGAGCCGGGCATCTTTAACCTTCTTCTCAGCGCCGACGACATTTATGATGAACGATGTCCAGTCTTTGAAGTAGGTGTCATCCATCCAGAGCCTGACTACAAGAAGTAGATTCTTCTGGCACATGTCCATCAGAGTGAATTCAGGACTACCCAGGGGTAGCTTCAGCATGGCTTGCCTATAGCGTTCGACGTATTCCCGTACAGGCTTCTTTTCCTTCTGCATGATGTCCAACAAGGAGGACATCATCATGTCACATCCTCTGTCATAGAATCGAACGAGGACGAGACTTTTAAGATCGTCGAATGATGATATGCAGTTGTCTTGGAGGCTGCAGAACCAATCGAAGGTGACCCCCGATAATGCTCCAACAAAGAGTTTGGTTATGATAGCATCACTGCGGAACAGATGCCCGCTTGCCGTCTCAAAGTAGCTCATGTACTGATGAGGATACGTCTTTCCTTCAAATGGATTTAAGTTGAAGGGCTTGTATTTAGGTGGATAGGGCATGTCTCTCCACTCAAGGGGATATAGTTGACGAATTTCGAGCTCGTACAGTGAGTCTCGGTTCCCCATTGAGTCCAAGCGGGCTCATAGTTCTCGCACCTCCCGTATTGCTTCCCGAGCCTCATCTACTGTGAAAGGAGTAGATAATTCGGGACTAATATGATTGCTATTAATGGGCGAAGCGGTGGCGTTTGAGTCTCAATTTGCTCCAGGATCTTGGCTAGCTTGTCCCGAGGTTCTTGGAGGTCGTGGGGCCATATTTGCCTTGATCTCCAGCATCGTCTGGGTTAAGGCTTACATCAACGCACTCATGGTGTGCATCATAGCCTTGAGGGTTTTGAGACACTGTCGATCGCTGGGGCCCTCGTGATCATCCCCCACCATGTATACTATTCTTATATGGGAGAAAGTCAATGGAACGGTAGACGTCGCACTTTTCGTCTCAGACTCTTGCAACGAATAGTCATCGGAGAAGGTTGTCAGTGTCGCATCCTTTTCGGACTCCGAGAGAACACTACCCCCAGCGTAGGAAGGTGCGTCTTCCTGGTGAGGGTGACTACCCCCAGGGATCTCGACATCTGTTTCTTGGGAATCATTGTCCCTTCGGAATATCGAATTATTGTAGAGTTCTGGGGGATTGCTACCCCCAGTTTGTAGGATCTCTAGGGGTCCTAAGGAAGGACCACCCCCAGCAGCTGACAGTTTTTTCTTGGAGCTCTGGAAAACCCTCTCTGTGGGTACTGCTGTCTGTCCTCCTTGGGCCTGCCTTCTCGACATGCTGGCCGAGAGTGAAGGGTTTGAGGTGCCAGACTTCCGACCTCCCCCGGTGGAGGGGAACTTCCAAGAGAAGTAGCATGAGGCGAAGGGCATATCCTCCTCCTCTAATTATTGTACCTATTTTTTGGGATATTCTATGGTAGGTGCCTGTGGTTGCAGCCGTTGGAACGCCGACTGCCTGTTTGTTGGCACTGCTGCTTTAGTACAGCAACAGTTGATGATGATGTTGGCACAGGGGTATCCTGGAGAGGATACCTCACATGTCATGGTTGCTTCTCTCACTTTGCGCTTGTGGTTGATCATGTTGCGCAAATCAAGCGAGGGCTGATCCACCTTTCTAACCTTATTATGAGCCCGGGTAGACCGAGCACATGGGTGTGTAGGTGTTGTCTTTGCTCCTTATCCTAGGGTTCGTACCAAAACTCTCCCCAAGTCATTAATAGAAGACTTTTGAGATTGACCATGTCCGTTTGCCACTATGGGCCGGACACATGGGTTGTTCTTGTACAACTTCACGTCAGGGGTTCACGTAACAGTTAGCGGACCATGCTGACGGCTGGCCGTATGAGCAGTTGCTTGAGCTTGGCGAGCTCGCACAGCCCTGGACTCATTCGATCTAGCACACACCGATGCGTAGTATGAAGAGTCCAAGTTCGCATCCTCCCCTTTCTCAATAAGACGCATGGAGTCAGCGCTGCGTAAGATTCGGTCAAAGACGAAGGTTTTGCTACTGTGTTGGCTGCATGTGAACTTTTGCCTACGGCCACCGATAGGTGCCACATGTGGACTTTTGCCTGCAGCTGTAGACTTATGTGACTTCTTCTTTTGCCGCATGGAGCTTGTCTGAGCCACCAAACTTTTGGCATCATAGTGTTTTTCTCTGCCAGAGTATGGTCGCTGAGCGTCTTTTTCAACTGCCGCATGAACATGGCCAGTCTGGTTGGACGCATAATGTGCATCTGCGGCAACGAGGAGAGAGGTGGGGAGCGCATGCTCCACAGTTGGGTGAGACACAATGGCCTTTGCTATCCAAGTTTTGTGAGTCTTCTTAGGCTTTTCTTGCCTTAGATAAGGGTTCACGCTGCCCTCGGAGAGCATATTCTCGAATGTTTGCTGGTTGAAGCGCACCACCAACATCCTTCGGGTTGAGCCCATCTTGGTCGCATCGGAATGCGTCACCATATTCTCATCAGAGGAGAAGTTGGTCCCCAGCAAGGTCACCATCTTGTTCGTCATTAAAATTGATTGCTTTAATAACAAACATAAGAACGTACAGAGAGGTCCTAGACATACAATCTAAGTATAAATTTTTGATTCTGGGACGTGGCGATGGACAAGGAGTGCTATGTCGTCTTCTTTACTCCATTGATGATCTGTTGCATGAGTGAGGGGTGCTCTCTTCTTTTCTCTTCTCTCTCTATCTTTCTCTCTCTCTCTCTTGCGCTTGGGTGCACGTACGCAAATCTCTGGGAGGGTATGGTCTCTCTCTCTCTCTGAAGTAGAAAAAATCGACTTTTAGAACGTTCAAGTTGCTCCTATTTATATCCATCGTGCTGATGGGCTATGGGTGCCGCATATGCCTCTGTATGGTGGCCGCATAAGGCTCCTTCAACAGAATGCAGTTGCAACTATTGTCGCATGCCATGGGGCAATTGTCACGTGGTCTTGGTTGAAATATGTTGTTGAAGAGATCTTGGGGTTGTTATCAACCCGTTGTGGGCGTGACTTGGTCAGCTGGACACGTAGTTAGCACCAACTGTGCGAAGATCTCTGTATTTGTAACGGAAAAATCTTGTGAGCTGGAGGTCGCATAACAACTTGGCCGCATATTATCGAGGTCGCATACGAGCTCTCGTTTGGCCTTTGTTCGTCTGGACGCTTTGGCCGCATGTTGGCGAGGCCGTATGGGTCTTGTAGCCGCATACATGCTCTCGTTTGGGGGTTGGTCGAATGGATACTCTGGCTGCATGGTGGTGAGGCCGTATGGGTCTTGTAGCCGCATACTTGCTCTTGTTTGGGCCTTGGTCGAATGGACACTCTAGTCCTATGTTGGCGAGACCACATAGGGCATAGCCGCATACGAGGGAACACGTGCCATGGCACATTTGTCAAATCAATTAATAAATTGATATGACTTATTATTTTTTTCTGAGTCGTCGTCTTCACGAGTCTTGAAGCATCTCGGAGTGATGAGTGATGTGCCAGAGCTTCTGACAGACATCGAAATCTGTGTCAGGGGGTCCTTTTGCGGCCTCCCTGCTTTATAGTCGTTCAGGCCGCATATAGTATACTATGTGACTTTTTAATCTTTGGTTTGATCCGGCCACATGTAGCTTCTCTGCGGCTTCTTTGTTCTAGCCGCATGTGGCGTCTCTGCGGCTTGTTGAGGGGGCATGACATTTATGCGGCCTGCATAATTTTTTATGCTTCTACACCACCCAGATCTTTAGCAACAAAAAATCCCAATAAACGCCTATGTGACAGCCTGGCCCGCTCACGGTTACAGCTGTACCCTGTCAAGGAGGCACACGTGCCACCCTCTAGCATCCATGCGGCCTAACATATGTGCGTCCAAGGATGACTATATATACCTGGGTGGCCAGCCCAAACAAAAGAGGACGAACATATATGGGCCGCCAACACACAGAGAGAACATAAAGAGACGAGCAAAGAGAGAACATAAGCTTCTTCACCCTGTGTTGGATCGTCAACGGAGCAAAAGAGTCGCTGCACTTCTCAATCTCCATCGTCACACCCCAGATCAAAATATTGTACTTAGATAATTCTGTTTATGATTCTTTGTACTCTTTTTTCGTTCATTAAATACAAATTTTGCAAAAAATCATTTAATGGCGAACATAGACGACATGCTAATCCTAGCACGGATGAAGAATGTGTCACTAGAACAAAGATGTTCCTCTCATCTAAATTCAGTATAAAGAATATGGGAGATGCAGATGTCATCCTTGGGATTAAGATAATTCGGACGAAAGCTAGGCTTGCTCTTTCACAAGCTCACTACATGGAGAAAATGCTCACACGCTATGGATATCAGGATCTTCCAGGGATCTATATTCTATATTGGTGTGACAGGAAACTGAAGCCTAACCAAGGAAAAAGTGTCAGACAGTTGGAGTATTCTAGCATCACCGGGAGCTTGATGTATGCTACAAATGCCACTAGGCCTGACATTGCTTTTGCTGTGGGGATACTGAGGTGTTGAACACTGGAAATCTGTGAAGAGGGTGATGAGATACCTCAAGAAGACTCAGAAGTTTGTACTTTACTACAACGAAGATCCAGCAATAGTAAAAAGCTTCAGTGATGCTAGTTGGTGTTCAGAAGAAGAGAGCGAGAGATCCACAGGAGGATATATTTTCTCAATGGATGGAGCTGCTATATCGTGGAAGTCGAAGAAGTAGACTATGCTCTCACACTCATCAATGGAGTTTGAGTTCTATGCACTTGCGGCTGCAGCAAATGAAGCAGAGTGACTTTGGGAGCTCATGTACGATCTTCCAATAGTTGGTGCACAAATTTTGACTGTACCGATATACTACGACAACCAGGCAGCTGCAACAGTAGCATCTAATAATCTTTTTAATAAAAAGAAGATAATTATGCAGCTTTAGTACATAGCACTAAATAATTACATCAAGACTGGTTTCATTGCAGTGATGGATATTCGAAGTCAGGAGAACCTGGCGGATTCGTTCACTAAAGTTCTTAAGCGCCAGCTAGTCGAAGACGCAGCAGGTAAAATAGGCTTAAAGGATCTCTGATATTGTGTCTTTGTAATCCTACCATTAAGTTTTATGCTATTAGTTCAAAGAGAAATCTACTAGGCATCTAGCTTTTGGTTCAAGGGAGGACCACTGACTGAAAATATATCAGGTACAGTGGGTAGTCCTTATGGACAATGTGGGATACGTACCCGAAACCACTATAGTCTACTTTTTTGTTCTATAGAACAATTCTTGTCTAAGGATGGCTTCGACGCCTTAATGAGTTCTCGAACAGAGTGAATGTCCGACATGCGTTACAGGAAGCATGTGTAGTTCAGCACTACAAGGGACTTGTATCCCATGCTACAGTGGCGTGACACCAAGATGAGGTAAAAGATGTAAAGCCTCGGCTGTGAGCCATGTCACAGTAGCAGTAGCACCATAAAATAGGCAGATAGCCTAATGTTAAAAATACAGAGAGTTGTAGCACAATACTACTAAGAGGCCGGTGACCTCATGCTACAGTGGGTGACACCAAATAAGGTAATTAACCTCGGCTGTGAGTCATGTCACAGCGGCATAGCACCGTACAGAAGTGCAAGGCTTCATAATGAGATGTAGTACAACACTACTAAGAGTCCGGTGACCTCATGCTACAGTGGGTGACACCATAAGAGCTAGTTAATCTCGGCTGCAAGTCATGTCACAACGACGTAGCACCGCACAAAAGCACAATATTTTATGCTGGAAAATATTAAACTCTCTTAAAAGGAACTCACCTAAGTGTATGGACAGTGATATATGTCGTCTCTTGAGGATAAACTTGTAGACACCCAAGATACATACATCAAAACCATCTCAGCCCAGGGCCTTTAATGTGCGACCGAAGGCACAACTGATGTCATTGTGCGAGTGAAAAGAACATCAGTTATGGTTCAAAATTTAAGGCGTAGTCTATTCTTGTATCATACTGTTGTTTGAACCATGCGGGAAGATTCAAGTCGTGGGCGACATCTATCCTAATGCATGATGGGCAGTCACTGTGAGGAACGCTCGACCATATATTATGATATATGTGAGGGATTGTTGGTACTTTTCACTTTGCTTTGGGAGTTTTAGTCCCACATCGGAAAACCACCAATATGAATATCAATATATAGCTTTGCTTAGTTTTGGTATATGCACATGGGGTGGTGGCCCATGTGGGTTGACTTTCCTAGAGGGATTAAGTGTGAACCCCTTTATGACAATCTTAATTTTGTTACCATCTTTGGGAAGTTTCGCTTAGAGCTAAGCCTGACTCGGGCTCAAGGGCGCAAAGTGGCACTTTGTTGGCGCACTTAGCATGTCAGTATCGTCGTATGGCGCTCATACGTTCATTTTATGCGCGAGTTGCATGCACGGTTGCTTGCTCGGGCGCATGCTTCGTGGTGCTATTCGACCGAGGCGCTATGTGACCAGGTGCTATGCGACTTGGAGCTATGCGGCCTGGAGCTATGTGGTTAGGCGTTATGCAGCTATCGATCTTATTTGAGTGAGCCGTATGCGGAGGGCACAGGGTCTGCTGTTGGCGGCACATGCAGCGCATGGTTATCCATGCCATCCAGATTATGCGGCATATGCGACGCGAGGGTGTCTGTGCACAGTGGCTGCTGCTTTCGCTACTTGGTGGCGTTTGATGGCGTTGTCATGTGCAGCGTGACCGGCGGTGACGTATGCGGCTTTGGCGACGCATGCTGCTACGACTTAGCATGCGACAGAGTGTCAGATAGCGAATATGCGGCCTTGAGCTTTCTCAGGCCGCATAGGTGTTGTTCTCCTCTATTTATAGAGGAGCTTCTCTTTCTTTCATAGAAGAGAAAAAATATAGAGCACCAGAGCGATATGCGGCAGCACTGAGCACCTTTCCACAAAGTATTTTTGAGTGATCCGAAGGTGACCAAGAGTGTTCTAGAAGTTCTCGTGTGGACTTGCTGGATCCTGGGGTAGTTCGTTGTATAACGCGAATCTTGCCTTGAGCTATAGTAGTTTTTATCACCCCAGCAAGAAATTTCATTCTTTGTTTTTCTTTTCTTGTTCCTGTTCCTTCTCGTTGTACCGTCTGTGAACGTAAGCAGAAGAACGGTTTTATGATTCTTGTTGTATTTGTATTTTCTTTGGGTTGTCAGTTTGTAACCTCTTCATGATTTAGTGCTGCTGTGAAGTTGTGTGTCACTGTAGAGACGCTCTCGAATGACTCACAGTACACCAACTTTTGTAGAAGAACTTTTGAGTGAGTCTCTACTTTGTGGACCTCCTCTAATTTGATTTGGCTTCGGGACTAACAAAACTTTCAATCAGTGATTATTTTTTTTTCATATTTTCTTAAACCAAAAATGTTACAGCGGATATGATCCTTCGTAGAGCTGAACCAGAAAGAAAAATGTTCAATAACGCAATGGGGAATGTTCGATGTGTCCATGCTTCCTCAGCGCCAAGTTATTTGACAGGTTCGTTAGACATCAGCCCAAATCATTAAGATCCAATTATACAGAATTGCATCGTTGATTGAAGAAAGGTTCTTCACAAGATTGTGTAGGAGAAGAAGATAGCTTTCTTATATATAGGACTAGGGGTGAGTTTATTCGGTTTGAACCGAATCAAAATAATCAAAATCAAATAAATTAAAATTCTAAAAATTTAAATCGAATCGAAATTAGATATAATCAAAATTGAACCGAACCGAATAATCAATTCAGTTTATTCGGTTTGTCGGATTTAACTATTTATATTATTTAATAAGTCGGAGCCAAAGTTGACATCGTGGTTAAATTATATTAAAAATTGTCAAATTTTAACAAACATTTATGTATTTCAAAGTTGTAATCAAAATTGGACTATTGGATTAAATTATCAAAATTAGACTTCAAAATATATAAATATAATTGTTGTTTTTAAAATATATACAAAAATATACACATTTTTAATCATAATATATATATAGAATCGAGAGTAGTTACATTATTATATAAATCTGATTCGATTTTTGTTTTTGGACCGAATAATGCTCACCCCTGTACATGGTGTTATGATGACAGAAGAAGGAAGATGTATGTAGTGATGACTGCAAAGCTATATTTAATGAGAGGAACTGGAAAAGGGACCAAGTTTTAGATTATTGGTTACTTCATTTGGGATGGTGGAGGGCAAGGTTTAACATTTTAGTTTTAATGGAAATTAATTATGTAGCAATCGTTTATCAATTAGTATATGGGGGATTATTGCTTGAATTTTCTAGTGAAACACATGAGAGGCAAGAGGAAAGGGCCAGCTCAAGTTTAGGATGACATAAGAGTAAAACTTGGGTTGTTATAATGAAAAAGACATTGGGCTAACATGAGCAACAGTACTCTTCTTTTAAAAAAAAAAACAGTTTGGAAATTGGTTGAAGGTGGGAGATGATATACTAGTGTACTTTCTTGGTAAAATTTTACTATAGATTGAACCTTTTATGGGGAATGGAATGCACAAGAATGTCAGAGGACCTAGGTTGTATAGACAAAGACAAGAATTTAGACAATATAGATTCGGAATAATGATATTTTATAGAGAATTTATGGTACATATACATGTGAATACTATTACTTATACTGAGTATAAAATATTTCATCTATATATATATATCAAAGATGAAACATATTCAGTATACTGTGTCCCTAATCGCTTCAAAATAAATGCTATTTTCTACCATCTCAATTATATTTTGCATAATCACCACCATGTTTCAAGGTGTCTAATAGGTTGGGCGGTCCGAAATCCTATCCGAGTTTGGTTCGGTCAAATCAAAGCCGGGTCGACCTGGACCCGGTCAACAGGTCGGTTCGGTCCCGACCCATAGTAAACCTAGGTTTAGAATGGGTTTGGAAATGGACCCGATAGCCTGGTCCGGTCCGATCAAAAACATAAGTCGAACCAGGATTGTCACATCCGACCCAGTCAAATAGGCCCGGTCGGTGACCCGGGGCAGGCCCATTCTAGGTCCGGTGTTGAGAACTATCCCCCCCCCCCCCCCCCCCCCCCTCACAACCATATATACATTATTTTCGGGGGTAATTTACTAGAATACCCTCCAATATATTCGTTATTTATAATCTTGGAAGAGTATTTTTATGTTGAATTCTTATATTAAATTTAGAGATGTTATTACACACTATATTAATGTTAATCCAAATCTTAATACAAAATAATTGAGAATAATTTGTTAGTTGCTACATCAATTTATGATATTTTTAGAATTATTTTATAATATTACTTGTATTTATCCGGAGTTTATTATCCAACTTATCCTTTTAGTTTTAACAAAAGTTATTAACATGTATCATTTATTTGCAAAATATAAAAAGTTCATGGTTTTGATTATGTTATTTCTAAAATAAAAATAAAAATTATAAAATATTAGCATGAAATACCTCTTTTATATTGTTTGACTGCGATTTTTGATCATAAAATCAAATTTGATGGTGTATTTATATTGTTAGATGATTATTATGACAATATGAACGTTAAGGTGATTAGCTTAAAATTAAAAATTAAAGAACATTTAGATACTCTAATTAGTTTATATGAAGAAAAAGTTATATCGATTGAGTCGACCCAGTACAACCGTTAAGGTGGTAGTAGTAGTAGTAGTAGTAGTAGTAGTAGTAGTAGTTATGGTTTAATATCTAAGTTATCTCATGCTAATAGTATACTACAAATGAATAAACAAAAATAATATTCGCTACCAACTCAAGAATTATTTTTGTATCGATTTTTTATGATGAAAATGATGATGATTCTGGATCATATTTTTTCAATTTTAGAATGATAAAAAAGACAGAAAAAACTTATCATATACTTTCTTTTTTAGCACATGATCTTTCTAATGGACCTGGTGTCCATGATAGCATCGAAAATTTATTTTAGTGCATGCTCAAAAATGCTAAGCAAGAAGAGAAGCAAGATGTTGGCAGATATTTTGAAGTTTGTATTTGCGCTAAAGATTCGGTTCGTGTGGAAAAACGAACTCAACACTTCATAGATGAATGTGCCGACATTAATGAACCGAACTTTCAATCTCTTACTATGGACGATTCTACTGGAAGAAAAGGAGCTGGACAATGAATTTGACAGAAGACCGAAGACTCGAAAATCAAATTGTAAATAAAATCTTTAGTTTCATTTTATCAAAAAAAAAAAAAAAATTGTATCAAATTTCTAAATTTAATCAAATTAATAAAGTGCCTTGGATTACATTATTTATTTTCTTAAACCATTCTGTTTTTAGATTTTTTTTTTTTTAATTCAATCTGGGCCAACCCTGACCCGACCCTGAACCGACCCGAGACCAGCCCGGTCAGCCTGACCCACTACTTATCCGGGTCCGATTTCGGACTAGGTTTAGGTTTAGAGAGCTCGGGTCCGGCTCGTCTCCTTGTCGGATTAAGTTCGGCCCGGCTCAGAACCGGTCAAGTCCGATCAACACTGGATCTAGACTGTTTCAGATCGGCCCAGCCCGAAACACACCTTGAACCGTGCTCAACCATCTTTTGGGCTCCTTTGAAATGGATCGTTGTAATGGGCCAGAGAGTACGTGGGTTGAGGGAAAATTCAGAGAGCAACAGTGGCTTCCTTTTGAATAAGTATGCCTCCAATTGGGAGAGGACAAGCCCTTGGGTCATTTTATGCTTGAGCAAGCAGAGGAATTCATGGGGGGACTACCCAACAGGGATATCAATTTTCAAGATGGAGATGTGCACATGGTAAGAGCACGGTGGGACCCACTGAGGTTCCTCTTCGACACAAAAGAACAGAAGGAATCCCTCTGAAAAGTCGTGAGCCTGATTCTCTGAACCCATTCCTCGTCGTCCCCAGTAATCAACTGGCATGGGACTATGCTCTTATTTTACTTGTTGTTTTATGTCACCACCGAACTTGGGGACCTGCACTGAGGAATGCTACAACTACAATCAAATAATTATAACCCACTTACAACCGTCATGTGATATCTATGTGGCGGCCACGTGACGGCCACTCATTTGAGAAGGAGAAAGAGGTGCGATCCGATAGCTGTTCGGGTGGCCGCCACGTGGCAGAAATATCACGTGGCGGCCGTTAATTGGGAGAGAGGTGGGGCCGAATGTGGTCCACATAGCAGAGGGGTAGAGAGGGTTGTAAGAAGGTTGTAAACATTTGGTAGTAAACTTAGCATTTTTCTGCACTGTAAGCTCAACCAGATGCAGGAATCCCTTGACTTGTATTCGAATAATCTAGACTTGTATCCGAATAATATAGAAATTTGAACTAGGAATAGGATTTACTATTCTATAAAACGAGCTCCTACATTTTAAATGTAGAATCTAGAATGTGGAATAGGCCTTACTATAATGATGCTCTTAGGTCCATTCCAATTTATAGATTCTAGATTCAAAATGTAGGAGCTCAATTTGTAGAATAATAAAATTCATCCTAAGTTTCCACCCACATGAGCTATATGTTGGGTTTGAGAATTACATTAGCTATAGGTTGGACCTGAGAATTTTTAGATTCAGAATGTAGAAAATTATTTTGTAGAATAGAAAATCCCAATTTAGAATCCAAGTATAAATTTATATTAATTTTTTCATACATTATTTTTTGACCACACAATCCGATCTTTAGGACTAAAGCTCATTTTACCATTTTCTATTATTTTCTTACAAATCCAACACATTTTACATTTATCCTTTATATATATATATATATATATATATATATATATATATATATATATATATATTTAGATAAAAGTTTGAACTTTAGCACTGAAATATATATAATATATTTAGATAAAAGTTTGAACTTTAGCACTGAAACCAAAGGCAGGTCTTGGAGACACCTTGTATAATCATGCTCGAGCTTGTACATGTTGACCAGGGCCGGCCCTGAGCTCACAGGGGTCCGGGACGAATTTTTAAAATGATGTCCCATACATAATGTAAAAATAAAACAAAAGTAAATTAAAAAGTATGCCTCCACCAAGATTTGAACTAAGAACCTTTTGTGTGCAAGTCTAATGTAATAACCACTACACAACAATTGCTTTGTGATAAAAATAGTCCATGGTAAATACTAGTTCTATTTTCGGTACAAAATTATTTATATATTTAAACAAAAAAAAATTTTGGGCCCTTCTGGCCCATGGGGCCCTGGGCGGTCGCCCTGCCCGCCCTGGGCCAGGGCCGACCCTGCTTGTAACTCTGCATTTGAAATACAATAATGCTAAGTTTACTAACAAATGCTTACAACCTTCTTACAACCCTCTCACACTGCTGCTATGTGGGCCACCTCCGATTCCACTTCTTTTCAATGAACGATCGTCACGTAACGTTTCGGTCACATGGCGATCATCCGAACAGCCATCTAGTCCCACCTCTCCCTCTCCTCCAATGGACAATCGTTACGTGGATGCCACGTGTGCGTCACGTAACGGTTGTAAAAATGTTGTAAGCATAAAGTTGTAGGCATAGCACCATCCTTCTGAATCTGAGAAACGTCTATGACATGATACGAACACGGTAATAGGGGTGAGCAATGGTTCGGTTCGGTTCAAACCGAACCGAATATTCAAAAACCGATTGAACCGAAAAACCGATTTTTGCAAAACCGAAAACCGAACCGAATTTGTAAAGACCGAAAAAAACCGAACCGAATTAAATCGGTTCGGTTCTCGGTCGGTTCGGTTTTTTAGGTCCAAGTGGTGAGTGTATTCCAAATTCATAAAAACCGAAAAAAACCCAAACCTAACCGAGAAAAACCAAAATTGTGTACCAAAAATAACAATAAACTAATTTTATACCAAGTGGTAAGTGTATAGTGTATACCAAATTCATAAAAACCGGTTTATTTTTATTTTATAATGTAGTGATTCGGTTTTCGGTTCGGTTCGGGTTTCGGAATCCAAAACCAAAAACCGAACCGAAAATCAAAATTAATCCAATGATAAAACCGAAAACCGAACCGGTTGATTAAAAACCGAACCGAATTTCAATTTCGGTCCGGTTCGGTTCAATTTTCGGTTAAAAACCGAGAATTGCTCACCACTACACGGTAACATGGATCTATTGGTTTAGATGACAGCCGACATCAACATGTCAGTCTTGGCAGGAGAAAAATGACACTACAATGCATATTTTGATTATTCCTGTCCTTTGGAAATTGTATTTTGGGTATGATTTCACGAGGGAAACTCAGTGAAGCACACAATCCACAGTGATCCTCCATATATGGTTTTGTTAGCGAAATTCTGCTTAGTATATTACAGAAAGGCTAGTGTGTTCAAGGTCCATTAACGGCAAAAATAAAATAAAAGAAATAATGAACAGTAAAAAATATTTTAGGATTTCAATCCGAATCCAACAGTGAAATTCAGATCGACATTCGGCGTCCGCAAGTGTGGGCGCGTATTCGCATCCGTTACACACATCAAAATGGACTGGACGACAGCGACGACGCTCGCGTGTGGTCCACAGTACTAGTCCACAACAGCTTACAAGTAAAGATGAAAAATTATTATATGAGCAAGAGAGTGGTTTATATTTTCCAATACGAGGCTAAAGAGAAGGTGAACTATGGTTTTTTCAAACCCAAGTATACAACACTACGGGCCACCCTTAACTCAACAAAGTTGTGGTGGTTATCATGTTAGACTTATACAATAAAAATTCTTAGTTTAAATATAGACAACAACAATTTTTTTTTGATATATTTACTTTTATTTTAGTTTTTTCTTATGGACTTAATTTCGAGATTTCGTGTCTGTTCCTGTGAGTTGAGGGTCGGCCCTGCTATTATCTGACTGCTGTAAATATTTTCGAAGAAGCTTAGGTGTTTAAAGAGAGGAAATTGCAGATCTTAGTTTGACATGTGATGCCATATGGATGGTTTTGTTAGGCAAGTTGTCCATAGCATTTTAGTGTTATTAATACTTTGTATACATATGCACATATTTTGTACATATTTTATACTATTTGAAAAAGCGAATAATATTTTATTTTTTATTTTTTTTTCTATTGAGAAGAGTAAAATCTTTTAATTTTGTACATCTTGAAAAGAAAATAATAATATTTTTTAATTTTTTTATACGTAATTATCTAACTATTCATGTTAAATTTAATGAACAACTTTAAGTAGTAAACATAGATGAAAATATTTTAGGAACAAATTTTTTAACGATAATACTTCAACTTTTGTTATTATATAGTCGTATAGATTAAATTATCTTATACTGTGCAGTGTAACAATTTTCTTCCATATAGAAAATTAATATTCCAGGTCAGTTCATTGTTAACACTAATTACATTATATTCCCTTCAACATTGTATTCCCTTCAATTTATCATGCATGTTTTCACTGTTTGAGTGTCCAATGTAGCATTACTTTCTGTACAGATCCTTAGACATGCATGACCTGTTTTTAAACTATGAAATGAATTTAATAGTTGTGATGATGGTCCTCAGATATGCATCTCTCTTGATTGAATGAATCTAGATCTACCGACGTCTTGTATTTTTATTGCTTACTGCATTTGATTGGATAGGTATTTTTTTTTGATTGCTGTTACATGAACCGCAAAACGCGTGACCGCAAGTGACCCACATGTCAAGTGTGTCTGCCTTTGATTGGCTGAACGACTGTGCCAATAGAGGGGGGGGGAGGGGTTTGGTCGGGGGGTTGCTGACTGGTTGCGGTCACGCATTTTGCGGACAACATAGTGTTTTTCTTTTTCTTTTTCTTTTCCTCTTTGCCTATATGTCCAAATATGACATTGTTGTCAAAAGTTCCAATTATTTGGTTGTTTGAAAGTACGAGGAGGTATAAAAGTAAAATGAGTATGTTTTTGAGTTTCATGTTACATCTTATCTGTTGAAAGTAACTTTCAATGTTTGGATATGCAATCTTTTGTACTTGGAAGTGACCAAATTCACACTTCCGTATTTAGAATGATTATAAAAATGGTGGTAAAATAAAAAGTGCATTATAATAATAATTAAACCAAAATAATTTATTAACTAATTATTTTACTTTTTTAATTTATGTATATTACCAAATATTGATAACCTTAATTAAACAAAAAAAATATTTTATTTTTTAACCTGTGTATATTAACAAATAATTATTATCTAATTCAGATTTGCGTTAATGACGTAGTCCAAAATTTTGGAGGGTCCATAATTCCTAGCTACTGTTTAATAATACGGTCCATATTTAGCTAATCTACCAAATATAATATTAAGTTAAATTAATAATTAAACTTTATTACAAACTAGTGTAATTATTAAAAACTATTTAAAAAAAAGTGAGCTGCATTTATTAGAAATTTTTTTTTTGGCACTTCGACCCACATTGCGTTTGAAACACGGATGTCAAACCATCCAAATTGCAGTCTTTTAATGGCGGACAAAAATTGTACTGCAATATTTTGACATATTTATGTCAACACTTTCTCTGTTGGTCAAATAGCAGAAGTGGTACGTAAGCCATTCCCTCAGTTCACCTACACAAACTCAAATAGGAACTTGAAATAGGATTATGACAAGTGAATTATTTTGTTATATTTAGATTCTTGATTTTTTAGAAAATTACAATCAAAACATCATATACATGTGATACAACGGTCAATAATTGATGAGTTTGAAAAACTTAGTAACTCATGAGTTCTGGTAGGGTTTTTGCTTCTTTTATGCAAAAGCAGCCACTTTTAGAGAACCAAACATGCCCTTGGAGCAGTTCATTTTGAAGTTGTAGTCAGTGAATAAACAATCTGTGTGCATGATTAGTTAAATAGAAAGGATTCATAGTAGGTATGTAGTTATTTACACGGACTTGGAAAATAATTATAATTTAACTTAACTAATAGCTGTTTCTTTCATCTACTTACTGGTTTTCCCTTGGGATCTTTAGGATTAAAGATCTGCAACAAACTCCGGTTTAGGCTTGCAGGTATGGGTCATTAGAAAATCAGAAATTGTCGTCCTAGGGGATGAATTTTCATCCAATTACGACTGAAGAAAAAAAAGATAAAAAATTTATAAAAGAAGGAAAGACTCGCCAACTGAGTTGGCGAGTGGAAAAGAGAGAGAGAGGGGACCGCCAAACAAGTTGGCGGTTTGGGAGAGGGACTGCCGATTTAGTTGGCGGGTGGGAGAGAGAAGGGTTGGATTTAGTTTAATTTGGTTTGGTTTGATTTGATTTTTTTTTTTTTAAAGTTTAGTTTAATCTATTAATTAATTTGTTATTATCTATTAATTTGTATCTATATTAATTTGTTACTTTCTATATTAATTTGTTATTATCTATACTAATATTTATCATCAATATTATATATATTTTTTCTTAATAAGGTATTATTTTTTTGTTATTTTATTAAGAAGTTGATACTATATTTAAAATTTAATCTCTACTATTATAGTGATACAAATTTAATCTATACTATTATAGTTATTGTATCAACTTCTTAATAAAATAACAAAATTAATAAAATAATACCTTATTAAGAAAAAAAATATAATATTGATGATAAATATTAGTATAGATAATAACAAATTAATATAGAAAGTAACAAATTAATATAGATACAAATTAATAGATAATAACAAATTAACTAATAGATTAAATCAAACTTAAAAAAAATCAAATCATATCAAACCAAACCAAACTAAACTAAATCCACCCCCTTCTCTCACTCCCACCCGCCAACTAAGTTGGCGGTCCCCTCTCTCTCTCTTTTCCACTCGTCAACTCAGTTGTGGAGTCTTTTCTTCTTTTACAATTTCTTCATCTTTTTTCCTCCAGTCGCAATTGGATGAAAATTCATTCCTTAGGATGAAAATTTATATTAGAAAATGTAAACACCCTGATTTTTTTAGAATTAAATTTTAGAATTTTAATTATTGGTATATGAATTACTGAGTTTAAGGGAGAATTTTCTGTAATTTTTAGCCATTTATAATATATAATATTAATGTATTAATATTTTTGTATATTTAATTAATTATTAGTGTAGTGCAGAAAATATATTTTTGGGTGTACAACTATTAATAGAGTATTATAGATTTTTTTTGAAATTTATTGAAGTCCAAAACTATTTTTAGATGGCTATATAGGCATGAACATATATTTGGTTATTTATTTTAAACCAAACCAACCTAACCGAAAACTAAACCAACTGAACCCGTTAACCCACATACCCGATAACCCACCAGAACCCGCTGCTACAGTACACCTGAACCCCCCCTCCCGCGTCCCGATCCCTTCCCCTCCCCCGAAACCGACGACCCCCACTCTTCCTCTCCCTGTAACTTCCCCCCTTCATCCTATATAAACCCCAACCTAGCCGACCACCACCACCATCATTTCATCTACCACCCCGACCATCGCCGACCGCTAACGACCGCCGCGTGCCACCGCCGCGAACAGCCGCCGAAGTCAAGACGAGCAGCAGCAGTAACGAGGTACTCAACTTCTCGTCTATGTATCTTTCTGCACAGTAGACCTAATAGTGAACCGTCGAGCCCTATGCGAAGACCACATGATCCCCTTGAACCCTGTGTAATTAGTTTAGTGTATCGGGTCCTGTGTCGGTCGCAAATCGCGACACAAAACAGAAAAAGTAACTTATTTTTAGGAACAGAAATTGTCCCAAGTACGCGTGTTTGAGTCCCGTTATCTTCATAACGACATGCGATACTGAAATTCTGCTTGAACAGTAATTTAGACAACATAAACAAGTTTTAATCTCTTCAATTAGTTTATTTTAATTTGATGTATGCTGTGATTTATTTGCTGTTGAAATTGACAAGAAAATTGATTTTTTAAACCCAAATTTTCTCGAAACGGGATGCGTCCTGCTAAATGAGGCGACTTCGTCGTGTGCTAATTACACCAAAAGGCTCGTATCATCAACGCAAACTTGTAAAATTTTATGAAAGTTAATTTGGATGTGCGTGCACACCGGAATCAACGAGTATCCGTCGAAAAATACAGTATCGGCCTGTTCTGACACTCGTCATAATTTCGTGTGTGTCTGTCATTTCACAATAAAACTTGTGACATCGGATTCACAGTGTTACGCTGGTCCTGTGACCCAAATTTGGTTCGATTCTGAGAACGTTGACGAAACACTGTTTCATAGGCCCTACGGTTCCACTTAACGGACGATTTCGTGACCGGCTCATCGTAATCCAGTTCTGGATGTTTTGTTGGGTTCGTGCTATTGTTCTGGATTCGTAGACACTAAGTTTGACGAATTTGAAGAAATTTATCTTTGATATATTTTTTGGTGCAAAATGGGCCACATGTGGACCCCGCTTTGACCAAAAATTGTTAATTCTGTCCCTGTGTCTAAATTAAAATTATGGGTAGTCAATCTTAGCTATTTAAAGTATTCTGAGAGCAATGGTGATGTTTGTTTCAGCATCTGAAGGTGTACCTGGAGATTCTACTGTTACATGAGCAATTGACGGAGCTCAGAACCCAGGCAAGTGTACCTTGCCAATTTGCAGTAGATTATGTGATATTATTTGCTTGTATTCTTTCTATATACTTCTGTGATGTACCTGTTCAACCTATGACCGTGAGACGTTGCTTAACGTCCGAACAAGATTCGAGTGTCGACGCCGTACGCGAAGTCGTGTAACGTCACTTCGAGAGTTGATACCACTATCCTATATTTTTACGTGTTTGCTTTATAAAGTACGTCATACCATAGGACACTTGACACTATTTATGTGACAATTTTTTTCTGAGTTATTCATGGTGATTCTGTATTGGCTTACATATTTCATGACATGAGACTTGCATATACATAGATATCATTATGACTCGCTGTACTAGCTAGAGGTCATGACCTTGCGTGTTATGGACATGAAACGTTGTGGACATGAGACGTGATGTTACATTGGGTGAAGAGAGACACACAGGCTACAGGCTGATTATATACATATATACTTTACTATTGGAGGTGCTTTAGTCTCTTTACCAGAGCTTGGCCCATTACGTGATATTCTTGCTGCTATGGGTTCCCCGATACAGAGCTTATAGTGGTCTCAGCCTGAGTACTAGTGATGCTCTCATTTATATTTCACATAGCTGGTTACATAGTTTGCCCTGAGGATCTATTTTTATATACTGCATTTCATTTGGCTTGAGTGTTTCTTGTACCTTGCTATGTCCCTTGAGGACCTGGATCCAGATTATGTCCCCAGGTACAACATAGGAGGATTACCCCGAGATATATGGGATAAGAGCTGGTGCTGGAGCCGTACTAGCACCAGAGGACGAGGTTGTGCCGGAGGATTTCTCCTGAGTATTTCAGTTTCATACTCAGTTATTTATGCTCATTGTTATTTCATATCTGGACTCATGGACATATGTATTGGTGATATTCTTTTTCCTTTATTGTGTCGGGTTGTTCCCCAAGACACTATTTACTTAGACTTGTTGATGGACTATTCCTTTTATCTATTATTTTGACTAGTTTATCATATTGACCTGTGTTTACTTTCTGTGGATGAGATTAGAATTATACTGTGATAGATGGTGTAGACTATATTTATATTTATTACAGCTTAAGTGCACTCTAACGGGTCCATTAAATTGGGTTTGTCCATTGGAGTTGTGTTGCTGGCCATTGCCACGTGGCTAGTCCCTCGATATTTTGGGACTGGGCGTGACATAGTTTTTGTGGTGGCCCATGCAAGTCTACGACTATATTGCTTCGGTTTCAACTAAGGAACTGAGCAAGCCTGCAATTAGGATAGGATGAATTATAGAATCTCATCCACATATTGACACGTTCTTGACCTCTATATCGACTTCAAAATAATTTCTTGACTTGCATCCTACCTTGATTCCTCTGTGTGCCTCTCATAGTTTACTTTGTATGCAGAGTAATGGATGCACGAGCCAGCGAAGAGACTCCCATGGGATCATCACAAGGTGCTGTGGTCACTTATGACGATGGGGGTGACGCCACTAAGTGGAGATTCCTCCACTCAATAAAGCAATCAAGCAGATCAGCATGCCTCGAGATTCCAGCGAGACGACATTCCACCACTGTCGCAATTTACTCCACCGATGCCCATTTTTCCACCAGGACAGCCTATGGACGGATAATAGATGTTCCAAATATTCTATCCAATGATGTAAGCTGTCACGACCCGCACCCGGTGTAAGGGTACTAGTCGGAAACAACGCCCAGCCTACGCCGCAGAATCGGCGGTAGAACGCTGTCTAGATAGTCTATCTAAAGTAATGAACCACAAATAATGATAGAATACTCAATCACAGAACTAAGATGGAATGAGCACGAATCAGATGAGAATAAAATAGTCATCATACAACTCATGAGTTTAAAAATAGTACATCAATGAGTCTGAAGAGTAACAAAATAAGCTGGAGACAAATCCAGTACAAAAGAATACTATCATACTACAAAGCTACACTCCAGGGTCAACTGTCTCAGTTGGGATAAGTCCCTCTTGAGCCAGGGTCTCCGAATCTAAACCCACAACATCCTGGGGTCCATAATAGGTAGGGTACTCCTCAGTGTCATCTGGAAAAATATATCCAGTCAGGAAAGGAGCAGAGTACATCTCTAACAGCGTTCTAATTAATGATAAAAACTATGTAACAGTAAATAGCTGTGGATAAACAAGATGCACAAAATAGATACAAGAGATATATAGACAATAAGAAAATACTGGAAAGAAATACAATAATGAACAATATGCCAATAAAACAATAATACTAATGTCTAAGTGTGTGAGTACTAGCTTAACATGTGATCGGCTTGGGCAAGATACAATGCGGCCTGGCTAATCATACGTGCGGTGCATAATCAACACTATTCGCTTACTAATACTTTATTCAATAGGGATTTGATCACATATCTATACTAATACTCTCCACCCCCAACTGGTATAATAGATCCAACCACGGTATGCTATGGCACTAGATTTCCCAAGAAGAGAGCGACTCCTCCCGAAAATCGATGTCTGTACATGTACAAGATAACCAATGAAACAATACTTGCACCATATACACCATATACCAAGGAATAACATCTCATGACGAGATCCGGATATACCAATCCGTGTAACCATAGTGTCAAGAGAAACATGTATATCTACACTAGATACAACGAACATAGAGGATATCATAAATGAGAAACTATCAGAGAATGTACTCGCCTGAAGTCCAATGAAAAGTCTCACAGATGTCTGACTCGGTGCCTCGAAGACCTAGATATAGAATACCACATTAAAACAAGGTCCCGGAAAGAGAACAAGTCAAACTAGTCAACTTCTAGGTCAATAAATCAATTCTAAGTTAAAAGTCAACTATGGTCAACTCTAAAGTCAACTAAAGTCAAACATGGTCAAACAAAGGTCAACCTCACAAGACATCTATATAAATAATATAGAATAAAAATACAACAATTAGGAATCAAGGTTTGATCCCAATTGATACCCACACAAAGTATACTAATAATACAATATAATACACTCTAATATAATGTATATACAAACCAATATTTATACAAATAAAATAATATATTATTATTAGTATTATACCTCACAAAAACACATATATATATACATATATATATATATATATACATATATATATATATATATATATATATACAAATATAATATATAATATATAAATTAAATCTGCCAAATCGTCACTGAAAACAGTGAGCTGAAAATACAATTTAAATAAAACAGCTTATAGTGACAGTCTCAACTGTCACAGAAAATCTGTCGCAGAAACTCTATATATAAACCACTGCTGCTCAATCGGTGACAGTTAAACAACTGTCACAGAAAACTATCGCAAATACCGCTGTCTAAATCTCGCCCGCTGCTATTAATGACAGGACTGTCATTAATAGCTACAGCGGCTGCTGCTGCCCACGGTATATTAATGACAGAAACTGTCATTAAAAGCTGCTGTCGCCAAAAGAAATATATAATATATAACTATATATATATATATATAAATCAATATATATATACATATATAAAACAATTAATAATATATATACTTATATATACATATACACATAACTTACACAATCAAATACTAATAGTTACAAAACACATTGCACATATTAATGTACATATTTTAACATGGCTAGAAGCACACACAAAAATACATTCATTAAATCCAAATAATTACATAATAATTATATTTAATATAATTACACATTTAAACACATAAATATATTTTATAAAATATTTATGTATAATTTATTTTATTAACAAGTAGTAACATATATAATTGTATGCAAGAAAGCTACATACATATATTTATACACCACTTTAGAACACATAGAAATATCTATAGATCTATACTACAATAAATACCATAATAAATATACTAAAATAATATATAATATCTATATATATTTACTAATTATAAATGAAGAATTTAAAGCATAATTAATTAGATCTACACATAAACACACCAATTTGGAGAGTATCACACCGTATCCCACTAGATCTAGGATACGCATGCGACACGAGTCCAACACACAACCAATTGCACCCCGAAGGACACAAACAAGTCACAAATAATATTTATGAATAAATCAAAGTGTCAAAAGTAGATCTATGTGTCCGTGTCAAAATACGACATGTACAAAGTCCCGTGTCGGAGGAAGCCCCCAAAATGACACGTATCACCAAATAGTTGAGATACGAACCACATGTACCCAAATATGGACACGACACAAGTCCCAAACACATAAGCACATGCCCAATTGATCTATAGGATCAATTGACACACACAACAAAATGTAAATTCGGAATTCCAACAAAATTGACACAAAAAGCACCATAACTTTCTCCATGGATCCCCTATGAACATAAAACAAAGTCCTATGGGTAGTACATACATATGGGTTGATTTTACATGATTAAATCTCAGATTTAGAAGCTATTTTAATGGGAAAAAACTGAATTATACCTATTGGGAGATGGATTCCCAATGAAACCTCCAATTGAGATGAACTTGCTTCCAAATTGTAGATCCTTGCTCCTCTTTGTAGATCCTTGCTTCCTCCTTCTAGACCCTTGCTTCTCAACTTTCTAATGGTGAATTGGAAAGAATTTGGAATAAATTTGGTGGGAAATTGGAATGGGAATGGAGGGAATTTGGGAGTGGAAAATTCTAGATCTAGATTTGGAATGAGAATGAGAGGAGAGAGAAATTTTCCTCCTCTTTTAATAGGCCGGCCATGCCCCTCTCCCAAGCAATTGTAAAATGTCCAATGTACCCCTTGGGGCCTTTCATGAAGAAATAATTAAGGAAGGAAGCTTCTAGTCTAATCACTTAATTAATTTAATCCATCTCCTTAACTATGGGCTTTCTAAATGGGCCAAGTCTAACTATTTAATTCATGTTGGTCCATGGGTCCAAACTACACTAGTTGGGTCTACTAAAATAAGTCCAAAATAATTAAATAATATCCAACAACAATTAAATAATACAACAAAAATTATTTATCATGCACAATATTTATTTAAATATGAAATTACTAAAATATCCTTTTTTCTAAAATGTGGTAGTGACACAAGCACAACAACAGGTTTATCAAGAGGCCCAACAACGCCAGGCGGAGAACTTGTGGAATAACCCAGTGACAACACTAGAGCAGGCGAACCCACTAGCTAGACGGCCATCGACGGGATCTATCACTGATTTTTACCAGCTGAAGCCCCATACCTTTTCAGGAAAGGAGGAGCCAACTGAAGTTCATTAGTGTCTCACAAACACTCAATACCAATTAGAAGCAACTGAGCTTCCGAGGGAGTGTTGGATGACTGCCGTCAGGATGAAGTTGACCGGCAATGCACATCACTGGTGGCTATCTGAGGAGAGACGACTCAGACCAGACCGAGTCACTTGGGAGGAGTTCTCTAGACTCTTCCAAGAGATGTACATTTCAGCCATTGCCAGAGCGGAACTTAGGGATAAGTTTAACCGTCTCACTCAAGGCAATATGACGGTAGAAGAGTACAATACAGAGTTCATCCGTTTGACTCGCTTCGCCCCTACTCTGATCCCGACAGAAGAGGAGAATGCGGAAAAGTTCTTCGACGGACTTAGCTTTTAGCTATAGAGATTAATTGGCTTCGTTGCACCTACTTCTATTACGGACGTCCTTGCTGCAGTCCGACGCATGAAGCGCGTCATCAAGAGAGAGTCCAGTCTGTAAACCCCCTGAATTTTCAAAAATTTTAAACTTGGATTTTTCACAATTTTCTGGAATTTTCTGGGAATTTTTTGTAATTAAAATCAGGGTTTTAAATTATTAAATGACTTTTTATTGATAATAAATAATATTAAAATATTATAAAAATAATATTTTTGGATGTAAAATGAAAAAACTGGACTTAGGGTAATTTTTCTGGAATTTATTGGGCCCCGGACCTATTTTAAAACACCTAAAAACCATTATATTAATTAATTAATTAATTATTTATCTATTTATTTTTTTAATTATTTATTTAATTTAATCAGCCCAGCCGGCCCAAGCCCTCGGCCCATTGGGCCTAGCCCAGCCCCGCGGCCCAGCCCGCCTTAACGGGTCGGGTCGGGTCCACCCGAACCCGACCCGCCGCCTGCCCGACCCAGGCGACTGTCTCCTCCCCACGACCCTGTCTCCCCGCGATTTCCGACGGCCGCTCCGGCCACGTCGCCGAAGCCCGCGTCAGCCCCCCCCCCCCCCCCCCGCGCTCCGCCCGGCCACGTAGCCCTCTCCTCCGCCTTCTCCGGTCAGCCTCGCCCCTCCTTCCCCTATAAATTCCCCCCGAAACCCCCTCCGGCCAACCATTTCACGCTGCCACCACCGCCCGGCTCACCTCCGTCCACCGCCTGACCCTGGCCCAGCCTCGTCGTGCCCAGCTCCGCTTCCGCCGCACCCCGCCGAGAGCCGCCAGCCTCCTCCTCCTTCTCCCCTCTCCTCCAGCACCCGCCTCCGGCCTCCCCACGAGCAACAGCAGCCGTCCCCGGCGCTACCCCGCTCCGCCGTGCCTCCGCCCAGCCTCGCCTCGGCTTCCCCGGCTGCCTCTGGCCAGCACCGCCCCGTCTCAGCCCTCCTCCGGCCGGCCCTCCGCCTGAGTTCAGAAACCCTAACCCTAACCCAAATTTCTTTCCCTCGTGTCGGACACGACACGGACACGAGAAATTCTAAATTTTTCGAGCCCTGTTCAGGTACGTGTAATTTTTTCCTCGCTGCCCCGTTTTCAATTCCGTCAATTACAACGCGTAGCCTGTATGACCCTCTCGGTGCCCGGGCAAACCGCTCGGGGCATCGCGTTCTGTGGTGATCGCACACCGCGATCCAAAAATAGCAAAAACAACGACCCGATTCACCCCGGAACTGGGTATGCCCCACCAAACGGGTCGACTTGGTCGTACGCGATCTTCACAGATATGTGCGCATCGTTGATACGGACGTGTGGGATTTTGTAGAAGTCGATTCGGGTGTGCGTGCACACCGGGATCAACGCGTATCCGCGGACACCGCCCCGTATTCGCCTTTTCTGAATCACGCCCTAACCTTCTGTTTACACGTCGGATCAAAATGAAACTTACGCCATCGGACTCGTAGAGATACGCTGGTCCTGTGACCCAAGTGTGGTTCGATTCTGAGAACGTTGACGAAATCGCGTGTCGTGGGCCCCACAGGCCCCGCTCGACGGGCGATTTTGTGATCGGCTCATCGGAATCCAATTCCGAAAGTTTCGTTGGGTTCGTATCATCGTTCCTGACCTGTTGACACTAAGTTTGGTAAATTTGGAGACCTTTGACCCTGGCACATTTTTCGGTGCAAAGCGGGCCCATATGCAGACCCCGTTTTGACCCAAAATTGCCGTTTTGCCCTTGTCTCCAAATTGGACTCAAGGACAGGCATTTCTAGCTATTTGATATATTTTGAGCATGATGGTAATATTTATTTCAGTATCCAGAGTCATTTCTGGAAATTCCTCGAGAATAGAACTCTAGTTGGGATCCAAACATCAGGCAAGTACCTGCACTTCAAGTTTAATCTTTATATTGTGATAAATAATTTCTTGCTCTACTAGTACCATTGGATGATTACACGTAGTGTTAGAACATTGGATTTTATGTCTTGCTTTTCGTGTCGGGTGAGAGAATACTAGGAGGCATGTAGTTTACCCTTTCCCCTATCCTGACTAATAGCTGTTGGTACACGACTGTACCATCAGCCGGATCTTGATTATTCCTGACTAATAGCCGTCTGTGACGTGCCGGATTAGCCTTATAACCCCCTACATGCCAACTATGTATTCTAAATACACAATTACACACACATAGTTTCTTGTCTTATTACAGTTATATTTTCTTGTCTCACTATAATCCTGTTTTACTCATGTCCCTGGTTTATAGCAATTAATCCTGTTTTACTTATATTCCTGATTCTTTTTAGTGCTTAACTCTTATTTAATTTTACTACTTATTATGTATATTCTTATCGTGTTGTTTAGTCAGTTTTTTCCTACTTGCCATAAATATTTAGTTTAATCTTTGTTGTGCATTTGGTACTTTGCTCCTTTCCTGACTGGATCCGTTGATATTAGGCGATGATGAGGACTATGCCCCCACCTATTATGGTCCCTATGAGATAGCAGATGATACTTTTGAGGAGCCGGTTCCCACCCAGGAGACTACTTCTGAGGAGTAGTTAGCAGTTAGTTATTATTTTCTTTCATCCTAGTAATCGGGTTTGTCCCCGATTTAAATTTCTGGTTCTGTAATAAACTATGGATCTGGTTGTCATATTTTGATTATGAAATCTTAGCATTCCTTTTCCTGTTATTATCTTTGCCTACTATTATTATTGTGAATGAGTTAGATTTAATTTAACTGTGAATATGACCTAGACAGCGTACTACCGCCGACACTGCGGCGTAGGCTGGACGTACCCACGTACTCGTGCCCGAATATCCGGGTGCGGGTCATGACACATTTTTATGGTGGCCCATGCAGGTCTAGAATCCTTAAATAGGGTAATATCCTAGGACAGAGTATGAAATAAGATTGAGGATTTTAGGAAAAGCTCATTCACAGAATAGGATCTTTTATTTCAAATCTTGATATCATTCCTAGTAAATTTTCCTATCGCCCTTGATTTCCAAGTAATCTATTCTAATCTTTCTATCCCTTAATCTTTCAGAATGGTTCAGACAAGGAATACCGTAGGAGGCACATCCGAACCCGCCGAGCAGACTGTGCCTGAAACTCTTGCGCTCCCTCCGCCTCCAACTACTCCGACAGTTACTATGGATGGGGCACAACTACTCGGAGTGTTCCAGGGACTTATAGAATCCCAGAAGGAACATACTGCCCTGCTACGAACTAGCCTTTCAGATGCTCTTCGGTCCCAGGAGTCACCACAAAAGAGGCCAGGAAGTGCCAAGGACTTCAAGAACCTTAAACCCCTAGAATTCTATGGGACTGAAGGTATTCTCTATGCCGATGAATGGATAGAGAATGTGGAGCGACTCCTGAAGACTGCTCGGGTCCCTGATGATCTTAAAGTGGAATCTGCAAGCCTGCAACTATTCGACATAGCTCGGACTTGGTTTAGAGATGAACCTCAATTGTCTGCTCCTGAGCTCACTTGGGAGGATTTTAAGAGGCTGTTCAAGGAGAAGTTCTATCCTGAAGTGGCTCGGGAAGCTCTCGAAAGTCAATTCGAGAGGCTGGAATAAGGTAATCTTTCTGTTGATGAGTACACTGCTGAATTTAGCAAACTGAGCCACTTTGCAGAATATATGGTTCGTACCCCTGAGGATAGAGCCCGTAAGTTCAAGAAGGGGTTGTCTCCTGATATTCGCCTTGCTGTCACCACTACCCGAGCTCGTACATACAAAGAAATCTTGAGCGTGGCATAAGGTGTTGAGAGAGACATGGGACATAGACTAAAGCGGGAGAGAGATACTGGAAGTATGGGACCCCACAAACGCCCATTCCAACCACAACCACAGCAGAGGGCCCCGCAACAAACCCAGCGTCCTCTCCCTCGAGCCACAGCACCCCAACACCAAGCTCAAGGACAGAACCAACGAGCTCCCACTTGTAACTTTTGTCATAAACCAGGTCACACTTGGCAAGTTTGTAGAAAGAGGCTAGGTGCCTCTCTATATTGTGGATCAGCAGCACATCAGATGAGGGACTGTCCTGCTGCTCAAGGATGCACAGCTGCACCAAAAGTTCCAGTTCAGGCCAGGCCCCCAGCAGCGCAGCAGAGAGGACCCCCACTCCCAACTCAACAACAACGCTTTGCTCAGCACCAACATCAGCAACAGAGGGGTGCACCTCAGCAAGGCCGTGCTTTTGCAATGACTCTAGAGGAAGCTGAAGCCACAGCAGATGTGATAACAGGTTCTGTACTTATAAATTCAATACCAGCCATTACTTTATTTGATTCTGGAACTTCACATTTATTCATGTCAGTAGATTTCCTTATGAAGCATAGTTTAGTCACTGAACCTCTTAAGAATTGTTATAAGATCATTACCGGTGGAGGAATTATCCCGGTTAGTGATGCATGTAACAATTGTCCTATTACACTATGTGGGAGAGAATTATATGCTAGGCTACTCGTAATGCCAGTTCCCAATTTTGACATTATTCTGGGTATGGATTGGTTGAGTCAACATCATGCCACTATAGATTGTCACAGAGGTAGTGTAATCTTCAGGCCCCCTGACAAGCCAGAATTTGAATTCACTAGAGGTTCTAGAGAATTGGGTAGTAACCAATTTTGCGGAGCCTTAGTACCAGAAGAATTGCCACTACCTATCATCTCTGAATATCTTGATGTCTTCCCTGAGGATCTTCCAGGATTACCCCCAGACCGAGAAGTTGAATTCTCTATTGACTTAGTGCCAGGAGCAGCGCCAGTATCTCAAAATCCATACAGAATCAACAAAAAAGAGATAATAGAACTAAATGAGCAGATAAAATAGTTAGAAGACAAATACTTCATTAGGTCTAGTGTTTCAACCTGGGGAGCTCCAGTATTATTTGTGCCAAAGAAGGATGGAACATCCCGAATGTGTATTGATTATAGGGCCTTGAATGCTTTAACAATCAAGAATAAGTATCCCCTACCAAGGATAGATGACTTATTTGATCAATTAAGTGGAGCTCGGGTATTTTCAAAGATTGACTTGAGGTCTGGTTACCATCAAGTAAGGGTGAGGAAGGAAAACATCCCTAAAACTGCTTTCAATACCCGGAACGGACACTACAAATTCTTAGTGATGCCGTTCGGGTTGGCTAATGCTCCAGCAGTATTTATAAATTTAATGAACAGAGTCTTCCAACAATATTTAGACAAATTTGTAGTAGTTTTCATTGATGATATTTTGATTTATTCCAAGACTCCAGAAGAACATGAAGAACACTTGAGGCTAGCATTGGAGACTTTAAGGAAGGAAAAACTTTATGAAAAACTATCCAAATGTGCATTCTTCCTAGACAAGGTAGAATTTTTGGGGCATGTTGTAACTGGAGATGACATAGCAGTAGATCTTAAAAAGATAGCAGTAGTAGAATCATGGCCCACTCCAGACTCTGTAACAGAAATTAGAAGTTTCCTGGGACTAGCTGGCTATTATCGAAAGTTTGTGAAGGACTTTGCTAGAATTGCAGAACCAATGACAAAATTAACAAGGAAGGATGAAGAATTCACCTGGACTGATGAATGTCAACATACTTTTGAAGAATTGAAGAAAAGGCTGACTACTGCCCCTATTCTGACCTTACCATCTTGAACCGAAGGATTCGCTATATATAGTGATACTTCTGGAAAAGGTCTAGGTTGTGTATTGGAGCAGAACAAGAAGGTAATAGCATATGCTTCTAGACAGCTTTGACCTCATGAAAAGAACTATCCAACTCATGATTTAGAATTGGCAGCTGTTATTTTTGCTCTTAAGCTATGGAAGCATTATCTTTATGGAGAAAGGGTGGAAATCTTTACAGATCACAAAAGTTTAAAATATATCTTTACTCAAAAAGAGCTGAACATGAGACAAAGAAGGTGGCTGGAGTTAATGAAAGATTTTGACATCACCCTTCAATATCATCCTGGGAAGGCCAACGTAGTTGCTGATGCTCTAAGCAGATATCCCATGGCAATGTACTTGACAATGGACCGACACTTGCTCGAGGACTTGGAAAGTTTGGGTATTGAGGTAATTATTCCAGGAAGAGAAGGTCAAATGATGAATTTGAAGATCCAATCTACCTTAATGGATAAGATTAAGGAGACTCAGTTTCAAGACGAAGGCCTACGAAGCATTCGAGGTCAAGTGCAAGCTGGACTAGTGGAGAAATTCAAAATTCATGAAGATGGATCACTAAGACATGGAGATAGATTATGTGTACCTCAAGGAGATATAAAAGAAGAAATTATGTAAGAGGCACACAGATCACAATACTCTATACATCCAGGAGCCAACAAAATGTACAAAGACCTAAGGACGCATGTTTGGTGGTATGGCATGAAAAGAGAAGTAGCCAAGTTCGTATCTCGTTGCTTAGTGTGCCAAAAAGTCAAGGCTGAAAGACAAAGACCTGGGGGATTGCTTCAACCACTACCCATTCCGGAGTGGAAGTGGGAACATATTACAATGGATTTTATTTCTGGGCTTCCAAGGACACCTAGTGGGAAGGATGCAATTTGGGTGATAGTGGATAGACTGACCAAGTCTGCACATTTTCTACCCTTCAAAGTAGGGCTACCTACGGAGAAGTTGGCAGATTTATATATCCGACAGATTGTTAAATTGCATGGAGTTCCAGTAAGTATTATCTCCGACCGAGATTCAAGATTTACCTCTCACTTCTGGAGGAGCTTACAAGCTAGCTTGGGGACTCAACTCAAATTCAGCACAGCTTATCATCCCCAAACCGATGGACAATCTAAACGTACAATTCAGACACTTGAAGATATGCTCCGTACATGTGTTCTGAATTTTGGAGGATCGTGGGAAGACTATCTACATCTTGTGGAGTTCTCTTATAATAACAGTTACCAAGCAAGTATTGAAATAACTCCATTTGAGGCTTTATATGGACGAAGATGTCGTACCCCGCTATCATGGGACGATGTAGGAGAAAGAGCTTTACTGGGACCAGAGGTGGTGATCGATTCAACCGAGAAGGTGAAACAAATAAGGGAAAGACTTCGGATGGCTCAAGACAGGCAACGACATTGGGCAAATAGCCATCGAAGACCCTTGGAATTTGAGGTTGGAGAACTAGTATTCTTGAAGATCTCTCCGACACGTGGCACCATTAGGTTCGGAAGGAGCGGAAAACTCAGCCCAAGATTTATTGGACCGTTTGGAATACATGAGAGAATCGGAGAAGTGGCATACCGTCTGGCATTGCCACCCTCTCTGGATGGGGTCCATAACGTCTTCCACGTGTCGCAACTGAGAAAATACGTGTCAGATCCAAGTCATATTTGGATCATTCAGAGCTCAAAGTGGGCCCAAGCTTGACTTACCAAGAGCAACCTGTGGAGATACTGGACCGAACGGAGAAAGTTCTAAGGAACCAAGTTATTCCCCTTGTTCGTATAGCTTGGAAGCACCATTCTTCCGGCGAATCCACCTGGGAGCGAGAAGACGAGATTAGAGAGCGCTACCCCTATCTTTTTGAACCTTGAGGTACATTTTAACTCTCGATCTTCTCTTTCGTGCCATTGTTATTTTAAATTTCGAGGATAAAATTTTTATAAGTTGGGTAGATTGTAAACCCCCTGAATTTTCAAAAATTTTAAACTTGAATTTTTCACAATTTTCTGGAATTTTTTGGGAATTTTCTGTAATTAAAATCAGAGTTTTAAATTATTAAATAATTTTTTATTGATAATAAATAATATTAAAATATTATGGAAATAACATTTTTGGGTGTAAAATAAAAAAACTGGACTTAGGGTAATTTTTTTGGAATTTATTGGGCCCCGGACCTATTTTAAAACACCTAAAAACTATTATATTAATTAATTATTTATTTATCTATTAATTTTTTTAATTATTTATTTAATTTAATTTAATCAGCCCAGCCGGCCCAAGCCCTCGGCCCATTGGGCCCAGCCCAGCCCCGCGGCCCAGCCCTCCTTAACGGGTTGGGTCGGGTCCACCCGAACCCGACCCGCTGCCTGCCCGACCCGGACGACTGTCTCCTCCCCACGACCCTGTCTCCGCGCGATTTTTGGCGGCCGCTTCGGCCACGTCGCCGGAGCCCGCGTCAGCCCCCCCCCCCCGCGCTCCGCCCGGCCACGTAGCCCTCTCCTCCGCCTTCTCCGGTCAGCCTCGCCCCTTTTTCCCCTATAAATTCCCCCCGAAACCCCCTCCGGCCAACCATTCCACGCTGCCACCACCGCCCGGCTCACCTCCGTCCACCGCCTGACCCTCGCCCAGCCTCGCCGTGCCCAGCTCCGCTTTGCACCTCGCCGAGAGCCGCCAGCCTCCTGCTCCTTCTTCCCTCTCCTCCAGCACCCGCCTCCGGCCTCCCCACGAGCAGCAGCAGCCGTCCCCGGCGCCACCCCGCTCCGCCGTGCCTCCGCCCAGCCTCGCCTCGGCTTCCCCGGCCGCCTCCGGCCAACACCGCCCCGTCTCAGCCCTCCTCCGGCCGGCCCTCCGCCTGAGTTCAGAAACCCTAACCCTAACCCAAATTTCTCTCCCTCGTGTCGGACACGACACAGACAGGAGAAATTCCAAATTTCTCGAGCCCTGTTCAGGTACGTATAATTTTCTCCTCGCTGCCCCATTTTTAATTCCGTCAATTACAACGCGTAGCCTGCATGACCCTCTCGGTGTCCGGGTAAACCGCTCGGGGCATCGCGTCCTTTGGTGATCGCACACCGCGATCCAAAAATAGGAAAAACAATGACCCGATTCACCCCGGAACTGGGTACGCCCCGCCAAACGGGATGACTTGGTCGTGCGCGGTCTTCACAGATACGTGCGCGTCGTTGATACGGACGTGTGGGATTTCAAGAAAGTCGATTCGGGTGTGCGTGCACACCGAGATCAACGCGTATCCGCGGACACCGTCCCGTATCCGCCTTTTCTGAATCATGCCCTAACCTTCTGTTTACACGTCGGATCGAAACGAAACTTATGCCATCGGACTCGTAGTGATACGCTGGTCCTGTGAACCAAGTTTGGTTCGATTCTGAGAACGTTGACGAAATCGCGTGTCGTGGGCCCCACAGGCCCCGCTCGACGGGTGATTTTGTGATCGGCTCATCGGAATCCAATTTCGGAAGTTCCGTTGGGTTCGTATCATCATTCCTGACCTGTTGACACCAAGTTTGGTGAATTTGGAGACCTTTGACCCTGACACATTTTTCGGTGCAAAGCGGGCCCGCATGCGGACCCCGTTTTGACCAAAAATTACCGTTTTGCCCTTGTCTCCAAATTGGACTCAAGGACAGGCGTTTCTAGCTATTTGATATCTTCTGAGCATGATGATAATATTTATTTCAGCATCCGGAGTCATTTCTGGAAATTTCCCGAGGATAGAACTCTAGTTGGGATCCAAACATCAGGCAAGTACCTGCACTTCAAGTTTAATATTTATATTGTGATAAATAATTCCTTGCTCTACTAGTACCATTGGATGATTACACGTAGTGTTAGAACATTGGATTTCATGTCTTGCTTTTCGTGTCGGGTGGGAGAATACTAGGAGGCATGTAGTTTACCCTTCCCCCTGTCCTGACTAATAGCTGTTGGTACACGACTGTACCATCAGCCGGATCTTGATTATTCCTGACTAATAGCCGTCTGTGACGTGCCGGATTAGCCTTATAACCCCCTACATGCCAACTATGTATTCTAAATACACAATTACACACACATAGTTTCTTGTCTTATTACAGTTACATTTTCTTGTCTCACTATAATCCTGTTTTACTCATGTCCCTGGTTTATAGCAATTAATCCTGTTTTACTTATATTCCTGATTCTTTTTAGTGCTTAACTCTTAGTTAATTTCACTACTTATTGTGTATATTCTTATCGTGTTATTTAGTCAATTTTTTCCTACTTGCCATAAATATTTAGTTTAATCTTTGTTGTGCATTTGGTACTTTGCTCCTTTCCTGACTGGATCCGTTGATATTAGGCGATGATGAGGACTATGCCCCCACCTATTATGGTCCCTATGAGGTAGCAGGTGATACTTTTGAGGAGCCGGTTCTCACCCAGGAGACTACTTCTGAGGAGTAGTTAGCAGTTAGTTATTATTTTCTTTCATCCTAGTAATCGGGTTTGTCCCCGATTTAAATTTCTGGTTCTGTAATAAACTATGGATCTGGTTGTCACATTTTGATTATGAAATCTTAGCATTCCTTTTCCTGTTATTATCTTTGCCTACTATTATTATTGTGAATGAGTTAGATTTAATTTAACTGTGAATATGACCTAGACAGCGTACTACCGCCGACACTGCGGCGTAGGCTGGACGTACCCACGTACTCGTGCCCGAATATCCGGGTGCGGGTCGTGACACAGTCTGAAACGGTCGTTCACATCATCATCAGCCAGAGCACCACAGGAAGAAGCTGCAAAGAGACCTCACATACACCAGCCACCCATAGCAGCTCCGCAGGCACTGCCTACATGTCAATATTGTGGCAAGCAAGGTCATTACGAGAGCGAGTGCAGACGCAAGTTGGGATTATGCTTGATTTACGGATCCAGCCAACATTCAGCCAAGGATTTTCCTGAGCGTCGAGAAGGAGCACCGATGGTAAACCGACAAGCTTTACCAGCACTGGGAGGTTATCAGCCGAGGCTATCCTTGGCACCACAGGCACTCTTTCAGCAGGCCGAGCAACATCAGAGGGCACCACCACAGGGACGTGTATAAGCTTTTGCGATGACAGTAGAGGAGGCACAGACTCGAGGAGTAGCGAATATGGGTAAGATTTAGTTTTATCATAGCTAGCTATAGTAGCGAATATCCCTAGTAATACTTTAGCATGTGCCTATTAGTTCCATTTTCTAGCCTATACCTAGTATTATATTAGCATGAATTGGTTGGGTCTAGAGTAGTAGTGTGTAAGTGGTACCCAAATTTTTAGAAGCTATAGTTGATCTTCGTTCTAACCAGACTCCTTTACTCTTGAGTTACTTTTCTCTCATTGCCTAGAAAAAAGTTTTTATTGCTTCCCTACGTGTTCTGCTTGAACAAAACCCTTACCCTTCCTCTTAATTTTTTTCCTTGTTCATGGTCCCTTATCCTTTGTGTCGTGCTTCAACAAACATGTCTTGCAATCGCGTTATCTCTTCTGGAGCAAACCTTTCCTGACCGGTTACGTTTTATTTTCTTAATTTCGAGAACGCAATTCTTTTAAGGTGGGTAGATTGTAAACACCCTTATTTTTTAGAATTAAATTTTATAATTTTAATTATTGGTATTATGAATTACTGAGTTTAAGGAAGAATTTTCTGTAATTTTTAGCCATTTATAATATATAATATTAATGGATTGATATTTTTGTATATTTAATTAATTATTAATAAAGTACAAAAAATATATATTTTGGTGTATATAGAGTATTATAGAATTTTTCTGGAATTTATTGAAGTCCAAAACTATTTTAGATGGCTATATAGGCATATACATATATTTGGTTATTTATTTTAAACCAAACCAACCCAAACCAAACCAACCCAACCGAAAACTAAACCAACCGAACCCGTTAACCCACAGACCCGATGACCCACCCGAACCCGCTGCTACAGTACACCTGGAACCTCCCCGCGTCCCGATCCATTCCCCTCCCCCGAAACCGACGACCCCCACTCTTTCTCTCCCTGTAACCTCCCCCCCTTCACCCTATATAAACTCCAAACTAGCCGAGACCACCACCATCATCTCCTCTACCACCCCGACCACCACCGGAACGTCGCACGGCACCGCCGCGAACAGCCGCCGAAGTCAAGACGAGCATCAGCAGTAACGAGGTACTCAACTTCTCGTCCTTGTATCTTCCTGCACAGTAGACCTAACAGTAAACCGTCGAGTCCTATGCGAAGACCACATGACCCCCTTGAACCCTGTGTAATTAGTTTAGTGTATCATGTCCTGTGTCGGTCGCAAATCGCGACGCAAAACGGAAAAAATAACTTATTTTTAGGAATAGTAACTGTCCCAAGTATGCGTGTTTGAGTCCCGTTATCTTCATAACGGCACGGGATACTAAAGTTCTGCTTGAACAGTAATTTAGACAATATAAACAAGTTTTAATCTCTTTAATTAGTTTATTTTAACTCGATGTATGCTGTAATTTATTTGCTGTTGAAATTGACCGAAAACTTGGTTTCTTAAACCTGAATTTTCTCGAAATGAGGTACGTCCCGCTAAACGAGACAACTTTGTTGTGTACGAATTATATCGAAAGGCGCGTATCATCAATGCGGACGTGTGAGATTTTATTAAAGTTGATTTGGATGTGCATGCACAGCGGAATCAACGAGTATCCTTCAAAAAATACCGTATCGGCATGTTCTGATACTCGTCATAATTTTGTGTGTGCTTGTCGTTTCGCAAAGAAACTTGACCAATCAGATTCGCAGCGTTACACTGGTCCTCTGACCCAAGTTTGGTTCGATTCTATGAACGTTGATGAAATACCGTTTCGTGGACCCCATAGTTCCACTTGACGGACGATTTCGTGACCGGCTCATCGGAATTCAGTTCTGAACATTTCGTTGGGTTCGTGCTATTATTTTGGATTCGTAGACACTAAGTTTGACAAATTTGGAGAACTTTATCTTTGACACATTTTCAGTGCGAAGTGGGCTACATGTGGACTCCGCTTTGACCAAAAACTGTCAATTCTGCCCCTGTGTCTAAATTGGACTTATGTATAGTCAATCCTAGTTATTTCAAGTATTCTGATAGCAATGACGATGTTTGTTTCAGCATCCAGAGGCATACCTAGAGATTCCACTGTTATAGGAGCAATTGACGGAGCTCAGAGCCTAGGCAAGTGTACCTTGCCAATTTGCAGTAGATTATGTGATATTATTTGCTTGTATTCTTTCTATATACTTCTGTGATGTACCTGTTCAACCTAGGACCGTAGGACATTGCTTAACATCCGAACAAGATTCAAGTGTCGACGATACGCGGAGTCGTGTAACGTCACTTAGAGAGTTGATACCACGATCCTATATTTTTACGTGCTTGCTTTACCAAGTACGTCATACCATAGGACACTTGATACTATTCATGTGACAATCTTTCCTGAGTTATTCATGGTGATTCTGTATAGGTTTACATGATTTATGACATGAGACTTGCATATACATAGATCTCATTATGACTCGCTGTACTAGCTAGAGGTCATGATCTTGCGTGTTTTGGACATGAGACGTTGTGGATATAAAACGTAAGGTTATATTGGGTGGGGAGAGACACACATGCTACATGCTGATTATATACATATATAATTTACTATTGGAGGTGATTTAGTCTCTGTACCAGAGCTTGGCCAATTACGTGATATTCTTGCTACTACGGGCTCCCCGACACAGAGCTTGTAGTGGTCTCAGCCTGAGTACTAGTGATGCTCTCATTTGCATTTTACATAGCTGGTTACACAGCTTGTCTTGAGGATCTATTTTTATATACTGCATTTCATTTGGCTTGAGTGTTTCTTGTACCTTGCTATGTCTCCTGAGGACCTGGATCCTGATTATGTCCCCAGGTACAACAGAGGAGGATTACCCCGAGATATACGGAACATGAGCTGACGCTGGAGCAGTACTAGCACCAGAGGACGGGGTTGTGCCGGAAGATTTCTCCTGAGTATTTTAGTTTCATACTCAGTTATTTATGCTCATTGTTATTTCATATCTGGACTCATGGACATATGTATTGGTGATATTCTCTTTCCTTTATTGTGTCGGTTTGTTCCCTGAGACACTATTTATTTGGACTTGTTGATGGACTATTTTCTTGACTGGTTTATCATATTGACTGTGTTTACTTTCTGTGGATGAGATTAGAATTATACTGTGATAGATGGTGTAGACTGCATTTATATTTATTACAACTTAAGTGCACTCTAACGAATCCATTAAATTGGGTTTGTCCATTGGAGTTGTGCTACTGGCCATTGTCACGTGGCTAGTCTCTCGGTATTTTGGGATTGAACGTGACAGAAAATTCCATGTACATGATATTAGCAATGGATAAATGGTTGATACCTAAAACTCAATTAATGACATATGGAAGAAAACATGCCCATTTTCCTAATTTTAAATGAGTTGACCAATTTTTTTGCTCAGCTCATGCTTCTGGATATCTTCACTCTGCACTATGTTTTGTAGTACCATATATAAGTTCACGATCCATCCGACAGATTGGATTGTCTTAGTCGAAACTAATTTTGATTGTCCTTTATTTTAATTAAAAAAATTATAAATTTAAGTTAGATTTGAACTGATCCAATCTGTTGATCATGTAATGTTGTATTGCGAGGTGGAATAAGAGCCAATTCTTACAGTTACTCAAATGGTGGAATAAGAGCCAATTCTTACAGTTACTCAAATGGTGGAATAAGAGCCTCTTAACATTTTTTTTTCTGTTTATGATTCTATACAGTTCAGTTAATTTCCTGAGTTTCTTAGTGTGCATATTTTCTATGATGTTATCGTATTTTCATTCTTAAGACGACATTGGAGGTTGAGGGGGTGGGCGGGTGCGTGGGCACAGGTTGTCTAACACCTAGTGAGGAGAGAAAAATATATTGGAGTTCAGTCTGAATTTGATAAATTTTGGAACCAAAATATGGTCAAAAATTTAATTTGATATAATTTAAAAATCTACATTAAATATAAGATTTGATTAGATTTTAAATTTGTATCAAATATTTAATTTGATCATATTTGGACGTCCATAATTGATGTTGGACTATTTTAGGTGGAATAAGATTATTATTTTAAGATTTTTTTTATTTAAAAAATTTTTTATTATGACCTAAAATATAATTTTTCATCCTACAAATATAGAAAAAGGGTGGAGGAGAAAACAAAGAGAGAGAGAAAGAGAACATCAATACAGGGAGAGGAGAGAACACAAACATTTAGGATTAGTAAGAATACTACTTACATCCTCCTCTTGCACATAGAAAATAGGGTTAGGTTAACATGTTCCAAGGATACATGATAACTATTAATAAATATGTATTTTACATTGATAATTCTATTAACAAATTTATCAATATATATTTTACATTTATCAATACACATTTTAAGTAAAAAGTGCATTGATAAATCTGTTGGTGGGAGTATCCATGTAAAATATACATTTATCAATGTGTTATCATATGTTCTTAAAACACATGTTAACATAATCCTACAAATTATAATAAGTTTTCACGGACAATGAACCTGTAGCTTCATGTAAGAAACCTAGTTAATGTCCCTCCTCCTTTTTTCCCCTTTTCTTTTTAGTTGGAATTTTATTCGTATTACGAGATGCAAATTCATGATTGCTTGATCATGATGTTATGTCTCCGTAGTCTTGTGATGAGTCCATTTTTATCCATACACCAAGACTATGGTGGATGTATGTTCATCTTTTTATTCAAGAGTTGTTATGTGTCAATTAGTGATCAAAATTAGTATAAATTTTTACAAAGTTACTTCTAGAATAATTTTAAATTGAATAAAAATGACAAGTGGAAGTATGAACATTTGTCATAATTTTGATGGATGAACAAAAAATAAACTCGCTTTATAATCATTCTATTGCCCCTGAGGAGGAATTCATAAGCTTACTTCTTACTTAATGCAGGCTCAAGGTGGTATTGTGTTGATGAAGAGTGGGAACCATTGGTTGGGACAAAGATGAAGGAAAGCAAAATTATTGTTTTGAGCAAATCTTAGAATCACACGTCATCCAATCGAGAACTAGAAAGGACCATTTTTGTCCGTCTTGTCACGAAGTTATTGAGGTGACTCATTTTTGCCCACCTCAGCACCACGGACCTTTCTTTGATCAGTAGAATCCCTATTGAGTACTGTCTTCTCATGGACTTATCACAGCAACCTGATGCTTTCAAGATTCCACTTAGCTATCTGCGTACTGTTTCTGACTTTGCAGCTGAAAATTTTGTCTGGTCCTTTACCAGTTCATTTCTTGTGGCAACCAGCAAGTGAGGTGGAGAGCTAATTGTTCAATACATTCCACAATCTTCAGAAAATTTTCGAAAATATAACAAAATTTAGTTAAATTATAAATAAGATAACAAGTACGTAAGATTATAAATAAGGTAATGTGTTGCCAATGTTTTTGACGACATGAGTGCATGCACATTGGCGACATCAGTGCATTTCTTCTTCTTCTTTTTTTTTGAATTTTTTTCGTGACTTGAAAGACCTGGGATGAAATATTTTAGTGACGAAATTGGACTTTCAGTGACGAAATTAGACTTTTAGTGACGAATGTTAGGGACAAAATTAGACTTTTAGTGACGATTTTTTTTTTTTTTTTTTTTGTGTGTGGTCAATTGAGTAGACGACATGAATGCAATGCACTCATGTCGCTAACAACATTGATAACATGATGAATGTAATTTTTTTTTTTTTTTTTGAATTTTTTTCTTTACTTGGACTATTTGGGACGTAACGAAACTGGACTTTCAGAGACGAAATGGACTTTTAGTGACGAAATTAGACTTTTAGTGACAAAACTTCTGCTTTTGAACAATTGTATGAGAAAAATAATAATTTACAGTCATGTCGCCAATGTTGTTGGCGACATGAGTACATGCACTTATGTCGCCAAAAGTATTGACGACACATTACTTTATTTGTAATTTTATATACTTGTTATCTTATTTATAATTTAACTAAATATTGTTATCTTTTTAAAAAAATTCTGCACAATCTTTGACATAATTCCAACTTTGTTTCACTCTAAATTACATGGGGGGCCAGCTCGGCTACATGTTTGGAAAAATGAGCATTTGCCCATATGGTCTTTAATTTCTTGAAAGCTCGGTGGGCGGGCATTCCAGAACTGACGTTTGGCCTCCAAACGTCAGTTTTGCCCGTATGAAACATGGGCTAGCTGGCTAGCCAAACAACTCATTACGTTTCAGCTCCAAGTGGGCTATAGATTGAACAATGTAATGTTATGCATAGAATTGTTTGTCCTACCGAGTTTGTCTGCATAATTCTCATTGGACACGTGTTCAGAAGAAAACTTCCGAAATTCTCCAAAAGATAGTGGAGTTTTCTTGAATTCTGGTAAAGTCTCTTTAGCTTTCCAGAAACTTTAGAATCTTTCATGTAAAAATCTAGGACTAGAAGTATTTTTTGTACATGTTCTAAAACTTTTTTGTAAGGCCCTTTGTCCCTTGAGGTCCTATAAATAAGTGGGAGGCTCATTTGCTCCTTACCGTCGAATCTTGTAAGAACTCTTCAAAATAGTGAAGGCTTTTAAGTTTTCACTCTTGTTCCACTATTCTCGTCTCTTCTAGCGTTATAGTTAAGTTTGTTCAGGAAAGGCTTGTATGAGTCTTCGAAGAGTAAGTTCGTGCGTCGCAAGGGTCGAAGTGTAGGAAAAAAATACTAAGTCCGTGACAAGTGATATCAGAGTGAAGGTCGATCGTTGCCATATCGACATCCAAGATCGTCCACGAGAAATGTCCCGCATCACCCAAGGAGAAAGGCAAGAACATCAGAAGGGACAAAAGCAAGGAGCCGACATTAGAATGAGCCATTGGTGAGTTGGTGTCCTGATTGGAGCTCTTCGAAAAGGGTGTGACGGACGTGGAGATGCAATTGGCAAAAAATCATACGGCTTACGATGACACTTCTCATAGATTAGAGAGTGATGTTGTTGATGACATTACTTGTTCCGAGATCAACTTAGCGAGATTCAGATCGAAAGGCGGTTCGCGAGGAGCGCTAGGATGCTCAAGCATAGATTGCTGAACTGCACAAGGACCAATACCCCAATTCTTGAGAAGTTTATCACCAAAGGTGAGTCTTCGAGTAGGTAGGAGGCACTAAATATTAAGAACCTCGAACAAAAATCCTTCAATGGTGTCTGTGATGCAAATGAGGTGGATAACTTCCTATGGAACATTGAATGGTACCTTAAGGCGATTCGCATCGAGGATAAAGCCGATAAGGTAAATACTGTATCTCTTTACTTACTGATGATGCTATGTTATGGTGGCATCGTAGGTGCGTTATAAATGAGAAAGATTTGTGCTCGATCAAAACTTGGTAGGATCTCAAGAAGGAGATCAAGTCTTAATTCTATCCGGAGAATGTTGAATTCATGCCAAGGAGGAGCTTGTGTCAACTCAAGCACACCGAGTTAATAAAGGATTACGTTGTAGAGTTCACTCGTCACATGCTTGCCATATCCAACATGGACAAATATGACTGCCTATTCTTCTTTTTTGATAGCCTGTAATTATGGGATGCACAAGAGTTGCAGAGGCATTGTGTCCAAGACCCAATTCCATGCATGAGGACACATGTACGCATGAGGTGTCCAAGTACAATTACTAAATTATAAAATTAAACCAAGGGTTTAAATAAAATTATAAAATACATTCTTATGTAATTATTTATAAATCCTTACTTAGAAAAGAAAAATCTAAATAATTTTCTTAAGGATATTTTATTATTATGAAATATTTAAAATGATTAAGGATTGATAAATCAATATCGTATTATGGGATATTGCTATGACACAACACATAACTTCATCTCAGATATGGAGATCCAATACTTGGGTCAGGTGCTAGAGAAGGACTCGAGTAAGATGAAGGTAGTCAACTCAACAGCCTATCCTATGCATAGGGCAGCGAAGGGAGTGAAGATAAAGATGAGAGATTGGACGCGAGTCTCTAATCTCATGGTCGCACACTTGATAATTTCAAGATGATCCTAGGTATGGATTTTCTTACTTATAAAAAATAATTTTAATGCCATGTAGAAGCATAAAAAATTTGGATCCATGCGTCCAACAACCATGCGCCCCAAGATTGACTCATAAGAAATCAGGTCGCAGAATGACCATGCCGTCCAGAAAAGCAGCTACTATGCGCTAACAATAATCAAAGGCCATACGTAGCAGTGATGGCAACATAAAGGCCTGACACAAAGATTATGTCTAACACAGAATCCTGACAAAAAATATTTTCTGAACGTGTAAACCTCCAGATTTTTTTAGAATTTAAAAATAAATTTTCAGAATTTTTTTGTGATTTTTAACTAATTAAAATAAATATTTTTGGTATTAAATAATTTTTGTGATTTTTCTAAATATTAAAATATTATAAAAATAAAAATTTTGGGTGTAAAATAAATAAATAGAAATAGTGTAATTTTTCTAAATTTGTTTGGACCCCAGAACTATTTTTAAAGACCTAAAAATTAAGTTTTTAATTAAACCAAAATAAACCAACCTGAACCCAACCGGTTTAAACCTAAATAAACCGAACCGAACTAACCCGAACCCATACTGAACCGGACCAAATCCTATTGGATCGAGTCGGATCTGAACCCAACCCGACCCACTAACTCGTACCCGACCCACTAGGCTACAGTAACCGTAGAAATAAGTTTCCCCGACCGTTTGATTCCCGCCGCCGTCGACTCGCCTCCGGCCGCTCAAACGCCGCCGGCTGAGACCCCTCTGTCACGCCCCAGTCCCAAATACGTAGGACTAGGAACACGTAAGCATGCCAGCCGCATGGATATGGCAACTCCAATATATGGAAACCATAACCCATACGTACGCTGTAATATGAATATAAACTCACATGTGGTATAAATAATGTCACAAGTCACAGATATGCTAATCTCATCCACATAACAAGTCATCGAAAAGAAATACTAAACTAGAATAAGGAGTCTGAAATATCTAAATTAATAGTCGGGTGGAGACAAATTCACTACCAAAGACTATATCCAAAACTAAAATGAGAGAGGAGTATAAAATCTTCAATATAAAATAATATGAAGACAGAAGTGTATCAGCTAAAAGAATCCATCGCTAGATAATCAACGATGCTCAGAAGGTAAGACCTCCTCGACAGAAAATAATGCGTCAGGTCCAGGCCCGTACTCCTGCAAATACTCAAGAGAAGATACACCTGGCAGAGGACCAGGTCCTCAGAGGGACGTAACAAGATACAGAAAATACGAGCCAACTTGAATACGGTAAACATGCATATAATTTGAAAATAAATAAGTACGCTGTACAAGACAATCTATATGAATGCAAATGAGGACAACTTTTCAACGTATGGGTAAGGGTAGGCTACTCGATCTAATCCTCACAACCTCACGTTCGTCAGTGGACATCATCAGCCGACATACCGCGGGGGTAGCGACCCTCGGACTCCATCAATCGACATACCGCGGGGGTAGCGACCATCGGACACGACCCACCATAGTGCGTGCTAGTGACTACGGTGTTACCAGAGTGGTTAAAAGCCCATACGCCTAATGATTGTCCTCCCATGATACTAGGTGCCATGTGTGTGTCAACATATCTAATACATAGTAATGACTGAAAGAAAACTACACATGCAAGAATAAATATAAATGCAATAAATATAAAGAAATATAAATAGCATGCAAAAGTACTGTAATAATTTGGCAAGGTATCTTGCCTGGTAAGAAAGCTGCAAGGTGTACTGTCCAGAAGTCAAACGCACAGGATCAAAAAGCTATGGCCGCAGAACAAATATATCCAGATGCTGAAATAAACATCACCAACGTTCCCAGAATAAGCAAAATAGCTAAAAAGTACTTCTCTTTCGTCCAATTTGGACACAGGGGCAAAACGGTAATTTCGGTTAAAAGTGGGGTCCACATGTGATCCACTTTGCACCGAAAAGCGTGCCAAGGATAACAATCTCTAAATGGGACAAACTATAGGTCAAACAACTCTAAATGTCAATACGGACCCAACGGTATGTCCAAATATGGATTCCGATGGGCCGAACACAATTTTGTCCAAAAAGTCAACTGTGGGACCCGTCAATTGGCGATTTGGTCAACCGTCTCAGAATTGTGTGACAATTGGGTCACGGGATCAGCGCGTTACCACGAGTCCAGTGGCGCAAGTTTCGTCGCAATCTGACAAGCGTGCACAAAATACGCGCGAGTTCCACAAAAGTTGCGACACGGGGTGTGTCCGCGGATACTGTCTGATTACGGCGCGCACACGCGTCCGAATCAGTCTCCACAAATTTTCACGTGTCCGGTTACGCTGCTAGTACCGTTCGGTACACTTGGTACACGGCAGGACGGTCCCGTTTGGCGGGGCGCGCTCCGTTTTCCAACTTTTGGAAATCTGAAAAAAGTGGGTTCGTGCAGTTTTGTGACAAATTTAACTATGTCCACAGCAACTAATAGTATAGGATTATTTAACAGAAAATAAACTAGGTCAAGTGTTCTACATGTATCAAAAAGAATCACCGAATTCGGATCTCTGTGGTGGGAGATACGAACTCGGCAATATGGGTAGTCACCGCAGTTTTCTGCGATCCCAGAATTGGGTCTGCTCGTGCCCACTTTGGACGCTGTTTTTCGTCTAGGGGTACACGTTTTCCGAGGTTGGCTATAATACAAATATGGAAGAGGGTTAAGGGGTGAGCATACCGGTGAAGACGGAACGGCGTTTGGTTGAGCGAGTCGACGGAAAACAATTTCGGAGCGAAGGTGCCTCGTGTGGGAATCCGCAGGGCGCGAGGTCGGAGTCGTCGGGATGGTTTGGATGGCTTGGCGGGGCTTCTCTGGCTGTGGTGACGGCTCTAGATGGGAAGAGGAGGTCTGAAGATTTAGGTTAGGGTTTTTGAGAAATATATATATATATATATATATATATATATATATATATATATATATATATATAATAGGAAGAGAGGGAGAGAAGTTGGCTCGGCCGAAGGGGGTGAAGGGGTCGGGTCTGGCATATATGCTAAGTTGAAGTTGAATTTAAGTAGGCGGGTCTCTCTGGGAGCAAGTGCTTAAAGGGGCGGCTCTAGGAAATATTTGCTAAGGGGCGTTAACAGCAAGTAATTTGCTGAAGTGTACTCCTTAGCAATTTGCTAAGGAACATGATTGGCATTGTTATTATTATTACTATTATTATATTATTCTTATTTAATTAATTCTTTTACTTTCTTTTCTTTTTCTTTCTAAATATATATATACATATATATATATATTTGTATATACATATATATTATATATATACTCATAAGAAAATTCGTGGATTAGAATAATGCACACCATTAGGCTAGCAACTGCTCAAGGGGTCTCCTACATGGAATAAATTTCGAAAAATTTCTGATGGTCCCATAAGTCCTCTAAGTGCCCGAACACCTAAAATAAAAATTATTAAAAATCTATTTCTCCTATTTAGCACATAATTACCATAATTAAATGATTAATTAATAAAAAATAATAAATACGGTTTTTAAAAATAGGGGTTTTACATTCTACCCAACTTACAAAAATTTCGTCCTCGAAATTGACACTAACCCATATTCATAATGGTATCTATAACTATTACACTACATTGGTATCTAGTAGGACTCCTGAAACTCATGGTCTGCCATTCTAACACTTCTTCATCTATTGTCCAACCACTATTTTATCATCCTCTAACTCGTCTACACTACCCAACTTACAAGATCCTACTAGTGGTCACATTCTTTGAAGCTATTGTCTAGGTTTGTAAGGCAAATACATTTATTGGGTCGAGAATCTTGGGATACCTGTCTAGAATCTCATAACTATGACTTTTTCCATAACCGTCAAGTATCATAGTCTAATACTACCACGCCACCTGGCCAGTATGGCTGCAAGTAATTCGACTATTCTACCATAATCGTCTGGCTGCAACTGTCGCTACCTCGCCAGCGATTTGTCATAGTCATCAGTTCGTAACAAGTGCCTTCAACTCTTTCCTAGGCATAGTCTAAGTTTTTAGGGAGACACTTAAGGTCTTGACTAACTATTAGGGCTATGATCTAGCTCAAGTGATCTAACAATTTCTACTAGGCTATATGGTGCTACTTAAGGGTTAAACTAATAAAGAATACAGATATTGCTATAGTGCATATATATATTAAGAACTCATCTTTAGCTATCAAGCATTACTAACACCCTTATGTTTAACTAACAAAATAGGGGTGAGATTGATATCAAACAATTCATAATGGCACGAAAGATACGACTATGATAGGAGGTGTTACGCACGAGATAAGGAATGAATATAAAAGGAGAAAATGAGTCACCCAAGAGGGCGAGATAAGGATAGGGGAAGAATACTACTACTGCTACTCCCGTCATCCATTAGCATCGCGTGTATGCCATCTGGATAGAATAGAAATATATCCTCATAACTGCTAGACTACCATATATATAATTCTATATCTATTTGTGCATCTAAGATCTTGTGTCACAATGGGGTTATGAGTATGCAAAGATAATTATAACTAAAAGGTCGTACCTGTATCTACGGCTTCCTGTGTCTGCTCTCCCATACTTGTCATAATGAGTGCTTGGCCTTGTCCTTAGTTGTTCAACTGGGGTCTAGTCCCCTCCATTTGTGCAGACTGTAGAAGCAATGGTGGGTCCCTTTGGTCTTCTATACTTGAGGGTGTATGCGGTGTTCCTGATTCTAATGCCATAGGTCTCTGGTTCTGTTTAGGACATTCTCGGGCGTGATGGTGACTTGATCCACATATCATGCACAACCCCAATCGACGATGACAGTCTCTTAGTATATGACCTATCTTACCATAATAGTGACAAGTACGGAGCTCCTTGGTTGGATATGGTGCAGCACTATCTGATTGCTGGCGTGTCAAAGGGTGTCTAATGGGTCCTCCTTGCTGTGTCTTTACTGGTCCCTGATAAATTCTCTGTTGAATTCTGTTGCCTTTGCTGATGGCCTCCTGGATCCTGGCCTCTGTCAATAACTCGGCATAAGAGATCCGGGACTGTGAGCTAGTGTAGTGCTGGAGCTCCCGAGTCAGCCCACGGTGAAACCTCTTAGCCTTCTCTAAGTCATTAGGTATTAGGACTGTGCCATACTTACTGAGACGGCTAAACTCTGTATCATACTCATCAACCGTCTTGTCCCCTTGCTATAGATGGAGGAATTGATCGTACAATGCGTCCCTTACAGTATCCGGGAAGTACTTTCTCTCAAAGTATTCCAAGAATTGTTCCCAAGTCTGACGCGTACCCAACTGGCACTCCATTGATTCCCACCAGTGATGCGCGTTGCCTTCTAACTGAGTCCTCACGCCTATCATCCATAGGTCAGAAGGTAATTGTGATGCCTCTAACAACCTTTTTGGTATTGGCAATCCAGTTCGTGGTCTCCTCTGGACTCTCATTACCCTTATATGGCTTAGGGCACATTTGCACAAAGTCCTTGACTGAACCGACCCGAGCTTGTGGTACTGAAGCTAGTGCCTGGGTTGGTACAGGGGCTAGTACAGCCATTCTCTCAAGTGCTGCAAGAAATTCTAGCCTCTGCTCTGCTGTTTGCTGCCTTTGTTCTTGCATTATCATCTGGAAGAATTGGAACAGCTGCGCTTGGCCATCTTGCGGAGCTAGTGGAGCTGAAAAAGTCCCATTAGGTATCATGGGAGGAGTTGATGGAATTTGATTGTTAGTTAGTCCATCCGGTCCGGAAAGAAGAGGTGTCGTTGAGGTCACTCCTAGTGGTTGGTCGTCGTCCCCTGGAGACGTGTTGTCCCCGGTGGCGGCATGCCCGTTATGCAAATTTATCTCTCTGCAAGAGATGGACGAAGGATTAAGAAGAGTAGATGAATCAAGCAGGATGCAAGAACTTAAGTAGGACATGTTGGAAGGAAGGTAAGTTATAGTCAAGTGTGGATGAGATCTAAAATTCTAATCCTATATGCAGGCTTGTTCGGTACAGTTACGTAACCGAGACAATATATTCTTGACCTGCATGGGCCACCACAAAAATATGTCACGCCCCAGTCTTAAATACGTAGGACTAGGAACACGTAAGCATGCCAGCCGCATGGATATGGCAACTCCAATATATGGAAATCATAACCCATACGTACGCTGTAATATGAATATAAACTCACATGTGGTATAAATAATGTCACAAGTCACAGATATGCTAATCTCATCCACACAACAAGTCATCGAAAAGAAATACTAAACTAGAATAAGGAGTCTGAAATATCTAAAATAATAGTCGGGTGGAGACAAATCCACTACCAAAGACTATATCCAAAACTAAAATGAGAGAGGAGTATAAAATCTTCAATATAAAATAATATGAAGACAGAAGTGTATCAGCTAAAAGAATCCATCGCTAGATAATCAACGATGCTCAGAAGGTAAGACCTCCTCGACAGAAAATAATGCGTCAGGTCCAGGCCCGTACTCCTGCAAATACTCAAGAGAAGATACACCTGGCAGAGGACCAGGTCCTCAGAGGGACGTAACAAGATACAGAAAATATGAGCCAACTTGAATACGGTAAACATGCATATAATTTGAAAATAAATAAGTACGCTGTACAAGACAATCTATATGAATGCAAATGAGGACAACTTTTCAACGTATGGGCAAGGGTAGGCTACTCGATCTAATCCTCACAACCTCACGTTCGTCAGTGGACATCATCAGCCGACATACCGCGGGGGTAGCGACCCTCGGACTCCATCAATCGACATACCGCGGGGGTAGCGACCATCGGACACGACCCACCATAGTGCGTGCTAGTGACTACGGTGTTACCAGAGTGGTTAAAATCCCATACGCCTAATGATTGTCCTCCCATGATACTAGGTGCCATGTGTGTGTCAACATATCTAATACATAGTAATGACTGAAAGAAAACTACACATGCAAGAATAAATAGAAATACAATAAATATAAAAAAATATAAATAGCATGCAAAAGTACTGTAACAATTTGGCAAGGTATCTTGCCTGGTAAGAAAGCTGCAAGGTGTACTGTCCAGAAGTCAAACGCACAGGATCAAAAAGTTATGGCCGTAGAACAAATGTATCCGGATGATGAAATAAACATCACCAACATTCCCAGAATAAGCAAAATAGCTAAAAAGCACTTTCCTTTCGTCCAATTTGGACACAGGGGCAAAACGGTAATTTCGGTTAAAAGTGGGATCCACATGTGACCCACTTTGTACCGAAAAGCGTGCCAAGGGTAACAGTCTCTAAATGGGACAAACTATAGGTCAAACAACTCTAAATGTCAATACGGACCCAACGGTATGTCCAAATATGGATTCCGATGGGCCTAACACAATTTTGTCCAAAAAGTCAACTGTGGGACCCGCCAATTGGCGATTTGGTCAACCGTCTCAGAATTGCGTGACAATTGGGTCACGGGATCAGCGCGTTACCACGAGTCCAGTGGCACAAGTTTCGTCGCAATCTGACAAGCGTGCACAAAATACGCGAGAGTCCCACAAAAGTTGCGACACGGGGTGTGTCCGCGGATACTGCCTGATTCCGGCGCGCACAAGCGTCCGAATCAGTCTCCACGAATTTTCACGTGTCTGGTTACGCTGCGTGCACCGTTCGGTACACTTGGTACACGGCAGGGCGGTCCCGTTTGGCGGGACGCGCTCCGTTTTCTAACTTTTGGAAATCTGGAAAAAGTGGGTTCGCACGGTTTTGTGACGAATTTAACTATGTCCACAGCAACTAATAATATAGGGTTATTTAACAAAAAATAAACTAGGTCAAGTGTTCTACATGTATCAAAAAGAATTACCGAATTTGGATCTCTGTGATGGGAGATACGAACTCGGCAATATGGGTGGTCACCGCAGTTTTCTACGATCCCAGAATTGGGTCTACTCGCGCCCACTTTGGACGCTGTTTTTCGCCTAGGGGTACACATTTTTTGAGGTTGGCTATAATACAAATATGGAAGAGGGTTAAGGGGTGAGCATACCGGTGAAGACGGAACGGTGTTTGGTTGAGCGAGTCGACGGAAAACAATTCTGGAGCGAAGGTGTCTCGTGTGGGAATCCGCAGGGCGCGAGGTCGGAGTCGTCGGGATGGTTTGGATGGCTTGGCGGGGCTTCTCTGGCTGTGGTGACGGCTCTAGATGGGAAGAGGAGGTCTGAAGATTTAGGTTAGGATTTTTGAGAAATATATATATATATATATATATATATATATATATATATATATATATATATATATATATATATATATATATATATATATATATATATATATATATATATATATATAATAGGAAGAGAGGGAGAGAAGTTGGCTCGGCCGAAGGGGGTGAAGGGGTCGGGTCTGGCATATATGCTAAGTTGAAGTTGAATTTAAGTAGGCGGGTCTCTCTGGGAGCAAGTGCTTAAAGGGGCGGCTCTAGGAAATATTTGCTAAGGGGCGTTAACAACAAGTAATTTGCTGAAGTGTACTCCTTAGAAATTTGCTAAGGAACAGGATTGACATTGTTATTATTATTACTATTATTATATTATTCTTATTTAATTAATTCTTTTACTTTCTTTTCTTTTTCTTTCTAAATATATATATACATATATATATATTTGTATATACATATATATTATATATATACTCATAAGAAAATTCGTGGATTAGAATAATGCACACCATTAGGCTAGCAACTGCTCAAGGGGTCTCCTACATGGAATAAATTTCGAAAAATTTCTGATGGTCCCATAAGTCCTCTAAGTGCCCGAACACCTAAAATAAAAATTATTAAAAATCTATTTCTCCTATTTAGCACATAATTACCATAATTAAATTATTAATTAATAAAAAATAATAAATACGGTTTTTAGAAATAGGGGTTTTACATTCTACCCAACTTACAAAAATTTCTTCCTCGAAATTGACACTAACCCATATTCATAATGGTATCTATAACTATTACACTACATTGGTATCTAGTAGGACTCCTGAAACTCATGGTCTGCCATTCTAACACTTCCTCATCTATTGTCCAACCACTATTTTATCATCCTCTAACTCGTCTACACTACCCAACTTACAAGATCCTACTAGTAGTCACATTCTTTGAAGCTATTGTCTAGGTTTATAAGGCAAATACATTTATTGGGTCGAGAATCTTGGGATACCTGTCTAGAATCTCATAACTATGACTTTTTCCATAACCGTCAAGTATCATAGTCTAATACTGCCACGCCACCTGGCCAGTATGGCTGCAAGTAATTCGACTATTCTACCATAATCGTCTGGCTGCAACTGTCGCTACCTCGCCAGCGATTTGTCATAGTCATCAGTTCGTAACAAGTGCCTTCAACTCTTTCCTAGGCATAGTCTAAGTTTTTAGGGAGACACTTAAGGTCTTGACTAACTATTAGGGCTATGATCTAGCTCAAGTGATCAAACAATTTCTACTAGGCTATATGGTGCTACTTAAGGGTTAAACTAATAAAAAATACAGATATTGCTATAGTGCATATATATATTAAGAACTCATCCTTAGCTATCAAGCATTACTAACACCCTTATGTTTAACTAACAAAATAGGGGTGAGATTGATATCAAACAATTCATAATGGCACGAAAGATACGACTATGATAGGAGGTGTTACGCACGAGATAAGGAATGAATATAAAAGGAGAAAATGAGTCACCCAAGAGGGCGAGATAAGGATAGTGGAAGAATACTACTACTGCTATTCCCGTCATCCATTAGCATCGCGTGTATGCCATCTGGATAGAATAGAAATATATCCTCATAACTGTTAGACTACCATATATATAATTCTATATCTATTTGTGCATCTAAGATCTTGTGTCACAATGGGGTTATGAGTATGCAAAGACAATTATAACTAAAAGGTCGTACCTGTATCTACGGCTTCCTGTGTCTGCTCTCCCATACTTGTCATAATGAGTGCTTGGCCTTGTCCTTGGTTGTTCAACTGGGGTCTAGTCCCCTCCATTTGTGCAGACTGTAGAAGCAGTGGTGGGTCCCTTTGGTCTTCTATACTTGAGGGTGTATGCGGTGTTCCTGATTCTAATGCCATAGGTCTCTGGTTCGGTTTAGGACATTCTCGGTTTTGATGGTGACTTGATCCATATATCATGCACAACCCCAATCGACGATGACAGTCCCTTAGTATATGACCTATCTTACCACAATAGTGACAAGTACGGAGCTCCTTGGTTGGATATGGTGCAGCACTATCTGATTGCTGGCGTGTCAAAGGGTGTCTAATGGGTCCTCCTTGCTGTGTCTTTACTGGTCCCTGATAAATTCTCTGTTGAATTCTGTTGCCTTTGCTGATGGCCTCCTGGATCCTGGCCTCTGTCAATAACTCGGCATAAGAGATCCGGGACTGTGAGCTAGTGTAGTGCTGGAGCTCCCGAGTTAGCCCACGGTGAAATCTCTTAGCCTTCTCTAAGTCATTAGGTATTAGGACTGTGCCATACTTACTGAGACGGCTAAACTCTGCATCATACTCATCAACCGTCTTGTCCCCTTGCTCTAGATGGAGGAATTGATCGTACAATGCGTCCTTTACAGTATCCGGGAAGTACTTCCTCTCAAAGTATTCCAAGAATTGTTCCCAAGTCTGACGCGTACCCAACTGGCGCTCCATTGATTCCCACCAGTGATGCGCGTTGTCTTCTAACTGAGTCCTCACGCCTATCATCCATAGGTCAGAAGGTAATTGTGATGCCTCTAACAACCTTTTTGGTATTGGCAATCCAGTTCGTGGTCTCCTCTGGACTCTCATTACCCTTATATGGCTTAGGGCCCATTTGCACAAAGTCCTTGACTGAACCGACCCGAGCTTGTGGTACTGAAGCTAGTGCCTGGGTTGGTACAGGGGCTAGTACAGCCATTCTCTCAAGTGCTGCCAGAAATTCTAGCCTCTGCTCTGCTGTTTGCTGTCTTTGTTCTTGCATTATCATCTGGAAGAATTGGAACAGCTGCGCTTGGCCATCTTGCGGAGCTAGTGGAGCTGAAAAAGTCCTATTAGGTATCATGAGAGGAGTTGATGTAATTTGATTGTTAGTTAGTCCATCCGGTCTGGAAAGAAGAGGTGTCGTTGAGGTCACTCCTAGTGGTTGGTCGTCGTCCCCTGGAGACGTGTTGTCCCCGGTGGCGGCATGCCCGTTATGCAAATTTATCTCTCTGCAAGAGATGGACGAAGGATTAAGAAGAGTACATGAATCAAGCAGGATGCAAGAACTTAAGTAGGACATGTTGGAAGAAAGGTAAGTTATAGTCAAGTGTGGATGAGATCTAAAATTCTAATCCTATACGCAGGCTTGTTCGGTACAGTTACGTAACCGAGACAATATATTCTTGACCTGCATGGGCCACCACAAAAATATGTCACGCCCCAGTCCTAAATACGTAGGACTAGGAACACGTAAGCATGCCAGCCGCATGGATATGGCAACTCCAATATATGGAAATCATAACCCATACGTACGCTGTAATATGAATATAAACTCACATATGGTATAAATAATGTCACAAGTCACAGATATGCTAATCTCATCCACACAACAAGTCATCGAAAAGAAATACTAAACTAGAATAAGGAGTCTGAAATATCTAAAATAATAGTCGGGTGGAGACAAATCTACTACCAAAGACTATATCCAAAACTAAAATGAGAGAGGAGTATAAAATCTTCAATATAAAATAATATGAAGACAGAAGTGTATCAGCTAAAAGAATCCATCGCTATATAATCAACGATGCTCAGAAGGTAAGACCTCCTCGACAGAAAATAATGCGTCAGGTCCAGGCCCGTACTCCTGCAAATACTCAAGAGAAGATACACCTGGCAGAGGACCAGGTCCTCAGAGGGACGTAACAAGATACAGAAAATACGAGCCAACTTGAATATGGTAAACATGCATATAATTTGAAAATAAATAAGTACGTTGTACAAGACAATCTATATGAATGCAAATGAGAACAACTTTTCAACGTATGGGCAAGGGTAGGCTACTCGATCTAATCCTCACAACCTCACGTTCGTCAGTGGACATCATCAGCCGACATACCGCGGGGGTAGCGACCCTCGGACTCCTTCAATCGACATACCACGGGGGTAGCGACCATCGGACACGACCCACCATAGTGCGTGCTAGTGACTACGGTGTTACCAGAGTGGTTAAAAGCCCATACGCCTAATGATTGTCCTCCCATGATACTAGGTGCCATGTGTGTGTCAACATATCTAATACATAGTAATGACTGAAAGAAAACTACACATGCAAGAATAAATAGAAATATAATAAATATAAAGAAATATAAATAATATGCAAAAGTACTGTAACAATTTGGCAAGGTATCTTGCCTGGTAAAAAAGCTGCAAGGTGTACTGTCCAGAAGTCAAACGCACAGGATCAAAAAGTTATGGCCGCAGAACAAATGTATCCGGATGCTGAAATAAACATCACCAACATTCCCAGAATAAGCAAAATAGCTAAAAAGCACTTCCCTTTCGTCCAATTTGGACACAGGGGCAAAACGGTAATTTCGGTTAAAAGTGGGATCCACATGTGACCCACTTTGTACCGAAAAGCGTGCCAAGGATAAAAGTCTCTAAATGGGACAAACTATAGGTCAAACAACTCTAAATGTCAATACGGACCCAACGGTATATCCAAATGTGGATTCCGATGGGCCGAACACAATTTTGTCCAAAAAGTCAACTGTGGGACCCGCCAATTGGCGATTTGGTCAACCGTCTCAGAATTGCGTGACAATTGGGTCACGGGATCAGCGCGTTACCACGAGTCCAGTGGCGCAAGTTTCGTCACAATCTGACAAGCGTGTACAAAATACGCGAGAGTCCCACAAAAGTTGCGACACGGGGTGTGTCCGCGGATACTGCCTGATTCCGGCACGCACAATCGTCCGAATCAGACCCCATGAATTTTTACGTGTCCGATTACGCTGCGTGCACCGTTCGGTACACTTGGTACACGGCAGGGCGGTCCCGTTTGGCGGGACGCGCTCCATTTTCTAACTTTTGGAAATCTGGAAAAAGTGGGTTCGCGCGGTTTTGTGACGAATTTAACTATGTCCACAGCAACTAATAATATAGGGTTATTTAACAGAAAATAAACTAGGTCAAGTGTTCTACATGTATCAAAAAGAATCACCGAATTCGGATCTCTGTGATGGGAGATACGAACTCGGCAATATGGGTGGTCACCGCAGTTTTCTACGATCCCAGAATTGGGTCTACTCGCGCCCACTTTGGACGCTATTTTTCGCCTAGGGGTACACGTTTTCCGAGGTTGGCTATAATACAAATATGGAAGAGGGTTAAGGGGTGAGCATACCGGTGAAGACGGAACGGTGTTTGGTTGAGCGAGTCGACAGAAAATAATTTTGGAGCGAAGGTGCCTCGTGTGGGAATCCGCAGGGCGCGAGGTCGGAGTCGTCGGGATGGTTTGGATGGCTTGGCGGGGCTTCTCTGGCTGTGGTGACGGCTCTAGATAGGAAGAGGAGGTCTGAAGATTTAGGTTAGGGTTTTTGAGAAATATATATATATATATATATATATATATATATATATATATATATATATATATATATATATATATATATATATATATATATAAAATAGGAAGAGAGGGAGAGAAGTTGGCTCGGCCGAAGGGGGTGAAGGGGTCGGGTCTGGCATATATGCTAAGTTGAAGTTGAATTTAAGTAGGCGGGTCTCTCTGGGAGCAAGTGCTTAAAGGGGCGGCTCTAGGAAATATTTGCTAAGGGGCGTTAACAGCAAGTAATTTGCTGAAGTGTACTCCTTAGCAATTTGCTAAGGAACAGGATTGACATTGTTATTATTATTACTATTATTATATTATTCTTATTTAATTAATTCTTTTACTTTCTTTTCTTTTTCTTTCTAAATATATATATACATATATATATATATATTTGTATATACATATATATTATATATATACTCATAAGAAAATTCGTGGGTTAGAATAATGCACACCATTAGGCTAGCAACTGCTCAAGGGGTCTCCTACATGGAATAAATTTCAAAAAATTTCTGATGGTCCCATAAGTCCTCTAAGTGCCCGAACACCTAAAATAAAAATTATTAAAAATCTATTTCTCCTATTTAGCACATAATTACCATAATTAAATTATTAATTAATAAAAAATAATAAATACGGTTTTTAGAAATAGGGGTTTTACATTCTACCAAACTTACAAAAATTTCGTCCTCGAAATTGACACTAACCCATATTCATAATGGTATATATAACTATTACACTACATTGGTATCTAGTAGGACTCCTGAAACTCATGGTCTGCCATTCTAACACTTCCTCATCTATTGTCCAACCACTATTTTATCATCCTCTAACTCGTCTACACTACCCAACTTACAAGATCCTACTAGTAGTCACATTCTTTGAAGCTATTGTCTAGGTTTGTAAGGCAAATACATTTATTGGGTCGAGAATCTTGGGATACCTGTCTAGAATCTCATAACTATGACTTTTTCCATAACCGTCAAGTATCATAGTCTAATACTGCCACGCCACCTGGCCAGTATGGCTGCAAGTAATTCGACTATTCTACCATAATCGTCTGGCTGCAACTGTCGCTACCTCGCCAGCAATTTGTCATAGTCATCAGTTCGTAACAAGTGCCTTCAACTCTTTCCTAGGCATAGTCTAAGTTTTTAGGGAGACACTTAAGGTCTTGACTAACTATTAGGGCTATGATCTAGCTCAAGTGATCTAACAATTTCTACTAGGCTATATGGTGCTACTTAAGGGTTAAACTAATAAAAAATACAGATATTGCTATAGTGCATATATATATTAAGAACTCATCCTTAGCTATCAAGCATTACTAACACCCTTATGTTTAACTAACAAAATAGGGGTGAGATTGATATCAAACAATTCATAATGGCACGAAAGATACGACTATGATAGGAGGTGTTACGCACGAGATAAGGAATGAATATAAAAGGAGAAAATGAGTCACCCAACAGGGCGAGATAAGGATAGGAGAAGAATACTACTACTGCTACTCCCGTCATCCATTAGCATCGCGTGTATGCCATCTGGATAGAATAGAAATATATCCTCATAACTGCTAGACTACCATATATATAATTCTATATCTATTTGTGCATCTAAGATCTTGTGTCACAATGGGGTTATGAGTATGCAAAGACAATTATAACTAAAAGGTCGTACCTGTATCTACGGCTTCCTGTGTCTGCTCTCCCATACTTGTCATAATGAGTGCTTGGCCTTGTCCTTGGTTGTTAATCTGGGGTCTAGTCCCCTCCATTTGTGCAGACTGTAGAAGCAGTGGTGGGTCCCTTTGGTCTTCTATACTTGAGGGTGTATGCGGTGTTCCTGATTCTAATGCCATAGGTCTCTGGTTCTGTTTAGGACATTCTCGGGCTTGATGGTGACTTAATCCACATATCATACACAACCCCAATCGACGATGACAGTCTCTTAGTATATGACCTATCTTACCACAATAGTGACAAGTACGGAGCTCCTTGGTTGGATATGGTGCAGCACTATCTGATTGCTGGCGTGTCAAAGGGTGTCTAATGGGTCCTCCTTGCTGTGTCTTTACTGGTCCCTGATAAATTCTCTGTTGAATTCTGTTGCCTTTGCTGATGGCCTCCTGGATCCTGGCCTCTGTCAATAACTCGGCATAAGAGATCCGGGACTGTGAGCTAGTGTAGTGCTGGAGCTCCCGAGTCAGCCCACGGTGAAACCTCTTAGCCTTCTTTAAGTCATTAGGTATTAGGACTGTGCCATACTTACTGAGACGGCTAAACTCTGCATCATACTCATCAACCGTCTTGTCCCCTTCGTCTAGATGGAGGAATTGATCGTACAATGCGTCCCTTACAGTATCCGGGAAGTACTTCCTCTCAAAGCATTCCAAGAATTGTTCCCAAGTCTGACGCGTACCCAACTTGCGCTCCATTGATTCCCACCAGTGATGCGCGTTGCCTTCTAACTGAGTCCTCACGCCTATCATCCATAGGTCAGAAGGTAATTGTGATGCCTCTAACAACCTTTTTGGTATTGGCAATCCAGTTCGTGGTCTCCTCTGGACTCTCATTACCCTTATATGGCTTAGGGCCCATTTGCACAAAGTCCTTGACTGAACCGACCCGAGCTTGTGGTACTGAAGCTAGTGCCTGGGTTGGTACAGGGGCTAGTACAGCCATTCTCTCAAGTGCTGCAAGAAATTCTAGCCTCTGCTCTGCTGTTTGCTGCCTTTGTTCTTGCATTATCATCTGAAAGAATTGGAACAGCTGCGCTTGGCCATCTTGCGGAGCTAGTGGAGCTGAAAAAGTCCCATTAGGTATCATGGGAGGAGTTGATGGAATTTGATTGTTAGTTAGTCCATCCGGTCCGAAAAGAAGAGGTGTCGTTGAGGTCACTCCTAGTGGTTAGTCGTCGTCCCCTGGAGACGTGTTGTCCCCGGTGGCGGCATGCCCGTTATGCAAATTCATCTCTCTGCAAGGGATGGACGAAGGATTAAGAAGAGTACATGAATCAAGCAGGATGCAAGAACTTAAGTAGGACATGTTGGAAGGAAGGTAAGTTATAGTCAAGTGTGGATGAGATCTAAAATTCTAATCCTATACGCAGGCTTGTTCGGTACAGTTACGTAACCGAGACAATATATTCTTGACCTGCATGGGCCACCACAAAAATATGTCATGCCCCAGTCCCAAATACGTAGGACTAGGAACACGTAAGCATGCCAGCCGCATGGATATGGCAACTCCAATATATGGAAACCATAACCCATACGTACGCTGTAATATGAATATAAACTCACATGTGGTATAAATAATGTCATAAGTCACAGATATGCTAATCTCATCCACACAACAAGTCATCGAAAAGAAATACTAAACTAGAATAAGGAGTCTGAAATATCTAAAATAATAGTCGGGTGAAGACAAATCCACTACCAAAGACTATATCCAAAACTAAAATGAGAGAGGAGTATAAAATCTCCAATATAAAATAATATAAAGACAGAAGTGTATCAGCTAAAAGAATCCATCGCTAGATAATCAACGATGCTCAGAAGGTAAGACCTCCACGACAGAAAATAATGCGTCAGGTCCAGGCCCGTACTCCTGTAAATACTCAAGAGAAGATACACCTGGCAGAGGACCAGGTCCTCAGAGGGACGTAACAAGATACAGAAAATACGAGCCAACTTGAATACGGTAAACATGCATATAATTTAAAAATAAATAAGTACGCTGTACAAGACAATCTATATGAATGCAAATGAGGACAACTTTTCGACGTATGGGTAAATGAGCATGCAAAAGTACTGTAACAATTTGGCAAGGTATCTTGCCTGGTAAGAAAGCTGCAAGGTGTACTGTCCAGAAGTCAAACACACAGGATCAAAAAGCTATGGCCGCAGAACAAATGTATCCGGATGCTGAAATAAATATCATCAACGTTCCCAGAATAAGCAAAATAGCTAAAAAGCACTTCCCTTTCGTCTAATTTGGACACAGGGGTAAAACAGTAATTTCGGTTAAAAGTGGGGTCCACATGTGACCCACTTTGCACCGAAAAGTGTGCCAAGGGTAACAGTCTCTAAATGGGACAAACTATAGGTCAAACAACTCTAAATGTCAATACGGACCCAACGGTATGTCCAAATGTGGATTCCGATGGGCCGAACACAATTTTGTCCAAAAAGTCAACTGTGGGACCCGCTAATTGGTGATTTGTTCAACCGTCTCAGAATTGTGTGACAATTGGGTCACGGGATCAGCGCGTTACCACGAGTCCAGTGGCACAAGTTTTGTCGCAATCTGACAAGCGTGCACAAAATACGTGCGAGTTTCACAAAAGTTGCGACATGGGATGTGTCCGCGGATACGGCCTGATTCTGGCGCGCACACGCGTCCGAATCAGTCCCCACAAATTTTCACGTGTCCGGTTATGCTGCATGCACCGTTCGGTATACTTGGTACACGGCAGGGCGGTCCCGTTTGGCGGGGCGCGCTCCGTTTTCCAACTTTTGGAAATCTGGAAAAAGTGGGTTCGCGCAATTTTGTGACGAATTTAACTATGTCCACAGCAACTAATAATATAGGGTTATTTAACAGAAAATAAACTAGGTCAAGTGTTCTACATGTATCAAAAAGAATCACCGAATTCGGATCTCTGTGGTGGGAGATACGAACTCGGCAATATGGGTGGTCATCGCAGTTTTCTGCGATACCAGAATTGGGTCTGCTCGCGCCCACTTTGGACGCTATTTTTTGCCTAGGGGTACACGTTTTTCGAGATTGGCTATAATACAAATATGGAAGAGGGTTAAGGGATGAGCATACTAGTGAAGACGAAACGGCGTTTGGTTGAGCGAGTCAACGGAAAACAATTCCGGAGCGAAGGTGCCTCGTGTGGGAATCCGCAGGGCGCGAGGTCAGAGTCGTCGGGATGGTTTGGATGGCTTGGCGGGGCTTCTCTGGCTGTGGTGATGGATCTAGATGGGAAGAGGAGGTCTGGAGATTTAGGTTAGGGTTTTTGAGAAATAAATAAATAAATATATATATATATATATATAATAGGAAGAGAGGGAGAGAAGTTGGCTCGGCCGAAGGGGGTGAAGGGGTCGGGTCTGGCATATATGCTAAGTTGAAGTTGAATTTAAGTAGGCGGGTCTCTCTGGGAGCAAGTGCTTAAAGGGGCGGCTCTAGAAATATTTGCTAAGGGGCGTTAACAGCAAGTAATTTGCTGAAGTGTACTCCTTAGCAATTTGCTAAGGAACAGGATTGACATTGTTATTATTATTACTATTATTATATTATTCTTATTTAATTAATTCTTTTACTTTCTTTTCTTTTTCTTTCTAAATATATATATACATATATATATTTGTATATACATATATATTATATATATACTCATAAGAAAATTCGTGGATTAGAATAATGCACACCATTAGGCTAGCAACTGCTCAAGGGGTCTCCTACATGGAATAAATTCTGAAAAATTCCTAATGGTCCCATAAATCCTCTAAGTGCCCGAACACCTAAAATAAAAATTATTAAAAATCTATTTCTCTTATTTAGCACATAATTACCATAATTAAATTATTAATTAATAAAAAATAATAAATACGGTTTTTAGAAATATGGATTTTACACCCTCAGCTCGCCGCCCCTACCCCTTTACCTCCCCACATACCGGACGACCATCCACCTCCCCGCAACCCTATATAAACCAACCCCCTCCGCCATCACAACCATCGTCTCAGCCACCGCCTCTCCGCCCGTCCCTCTGCTAGCCCAGCCCCGGCGACGTCTCCACCCGAGCCACCCCGAATTCCCCTTCGCCTGACCCAGAGCCCCTGCCATCGAGCGCCACCATGGACACCCTAGCAGTCGCTGACTGGCCGAGCACCGCCGTAGCAGCGTCGTGCCACCGCATAAACGCAAATTTTAGTCGTTACCGAACCATCGTTCCGGTGAGTTTTTCTCTCTCCTTGTCGTCGCATTTTCTGAACCGCCTGCTGTGACACGTTTTCTGTGTAACCCTCTCGAACTCTGTATAATTCGTTGGGGTATCGCGTCCTGTGTCGATCGCAAACTGTGACACAAAATCAGGAAAAAAACTTTTCAATTTCTGAAAATTCAGAATTTGTTCCGAACTCTCCAGTTCATGACCGTTTGCGACCAACCTGCTAAATATTTTTAAAATTCACCTGAACAGTAATTTAGACCATATAACCAAATTTTAAATTCTGTTTTTAGTTTAATTTATGCTGCTGTAGATTGTATTTAATTCGAGGGTAAAAATGACAAAAAACTTGGTATTTAAAAACCCTAATTTTCTCGGAACTAGGTGCCCCCCGCTAAACGAGGTGACTTGGTCTTGTGCGAACTTCACTGAAAGGTGTGTGCCGTCAATACGAATGTATAAAATTTTGCCAAAGTTGATTTGGATGTGCGTGTACACCAGAATCAACGCGTATCCGTCGACAACACCCCGTATCGGCCCTGTTCTGAAACTCGTTGTAACTTCGTGTACGCTCGTCGTTTTGAAGTAAAACTTATGCTATCAGACTCGTAGTGATACGCTGGTCCCGTGACCCAAGTTTGGTTCGATTCTGAGAACGTTGACAAAATCTCGTATCATGGGCCCCACGACTCCACTTGACGGATAATTTTGTGATCGGCTCATCGAAATTCAGTTCTGGATATTTTCTTGGGTTTGTATCGTCGTTCTGGACTTGTAAACACTAAGTTTGATGAATTTGGAGAACTTTATCTTTGACATATTTTTCTGTGCGAAGTGGACCACATGTGGACCCTACTTTGACCATGAACTGTCAATTTTGCCTCTGTATCCAAATTGGACTTATGGACATGCAATTATAGCTATTTGATATCTTCTGAGCATAATGGTAATCATTATTTTAGCAACTGGAGGAGTACCTGCAGACCCCGCGGATACTGAAGTAACAGTTGGAAACCAAATTCCAGGCAAGTGTACCTTGCCATACTTGCAGTAAATTTCTTATTATTATTCTCTTGATCTATTCTGAGTTATAACTATTCAATCTAGGATCGTGTGACATTACTTAACGTCCAAATAATATTCGGGTGTCAATGCCGTATGCGGAGTTGTGTAACGTCACCTAGAGATTGATATTGCGACCCTATATATCTTCGTGCTTGTATTATCAAGTACGTCATACCACAGGACACCTGACACTGTTCATGAGACAAAATTTTCTTGAGTCATTCATGCTGATTCTTTATAGGTTACAGGATTCGAGACATAGACTTTTTATATCCAGAGCTATCATATGACTTGCTGCATTAGATATGATCTTGCGTGTCATGGACGTGAGATGTGTGATTACATTGGGTGGGGAGAGTTTTACCATACTAAAGGCTGATTATATATATATATATTCCATTACTGGAGGTTCCTTAGACTCTGACACAGAGCTTTGGCATATTTACTGGCCCTTCAAGAAAATGCTGCTATGAGTTTCCCCATCACAGAGCCTATAGTAGTCTCAACCTGAGTATGATTAATGCTCTCACTTGCATATTACATAGCTGGTTATATAGTTTACCCTATTTTGATTTATTTATTACTGTACGACATTTATTTGGCTTGAGTTATTCTTGTACCTTGCTATGTCCCCTGAGGACCTGGAATCTGGATTATGTCCCCAGGTTTAGCAGAGGAGATCTACCCTGAGTTGTACGGGACATGAGCAGTCATTTGAGCAGTACCAGTACCAGAGGACGAGGTGATCGCCAATGATTTCTTCTGAGTATCTGCTTTATCTATACTCAGTCTTTGCTGTTGTTATACTCTTTTATTCTTGTCTATTGACTGCTGTATCGGACTTATTATCGGGTTGTTCCTCGAGATATATTTTATTGAGACTTGATGTTGCTTTATATTTCATATTGATTGTATTTATTTATGTGGATGAGATTAGTACCATAGACCCTTATTATTGTTTTACAGCTTAAGTACACCCTGATGGGTCCATTAAAATAGATTTGCCCATCTGTGTGTGCTGCTGGCCATTACCACATGTCTAGTCCCTCGATATTTAGGACTGGGGCGTGACATAGTTTTTTTGGTGGCCCATGCAGGTCAACGACTAAATTGTTTCAGTTTTAACTAAGGAAACGAGCAAGCCTGCGATAAGGATAGGATAAGTTATAGGATCTCATCCACTTGATTGAATCGTTCTTGATCTCTATATCGGATTCGAATTAATTTCTTGATATGCATCCTGCCTTGATTCCTCTGTGCGCCTCTTATAGTTTATTTTGGATACAGAGTAATGGATCCACGAGCAAGCGACGAGACTCCTGTAGGAACACCACAAGGTGCTGTAGCTACCTACGAAGAAGATGGAGTGATGCCATTAAATGAAGATCCCTCCACTCACTAAAGCAATCAAGCAAATCATCATGCCTCAAGATTTTGATAAGACGATATCCCACCACCACCGCAGTTTACTCCACTGATGCTTATTTTTCTACAAGGACATGCTATGGACGAACAACAGATATTTCAAATGATCTACGCAATGATACAAGCTCAACAACATATTCAACAAGAGACTCTGCGTCACGAGACATAAAACTTAAGGAACAGCCTAGTAATCGCACTGGAGCAGGCAAATCTACCAGCACGATGGCCCTCGACGGGATCTATTACCGATTTTTGCCAACTGAAGCCTCGTACCTTTTCTGGCAAGGAGAAGCCCACTGAAGTTCATGAGTGGCTCACAAACACTCAACATCAATTAGAAGCAGCTGAGCTTCCAAGAGAGCGTTGGATGATTGTCGTCCGGATGCAGTTGGCGGACAATGCACATCACTAGTGGCTATCTGAGGAGAGATGGCTCGGACCAGACCGAGTCACTTGGGAAGAGTTCTCTAGACTCTTTCAGGAGATGTATATTCCATCTATTGCTCGATCAGAACTTTGGGACAAGTTCAATTGCATCACTCAAGACAGTATGACAGTGGAGGAGTACAATGTGGAGTTCATCCGTCTGAGTCGCTTCACCCCTTCCCTGATCCCGAAAGAAGAGGAGAAGGCTGAGAAGTTCTTCGATGGACTAAACTTTGAGCTACAGAGAATGATTGGATCCGTTACACCTACTTCATACACGGACGTCCTTGCTGCAGCTCGACGTATGGAGCGCGTCACCATGAGAGAGTTCAACCTGAAGCTGCCTTTCATATTAGCACCAGCCAGAGCACCGCATAGAGAAGCTACAAAGAAATCTCACCTGCATCAAGCACCACAGGGAGCTGTATCCAAATCCCTAACCCTTCCTACTTGTCACTACTGTGGCAAGGTAGGCCATGTTGAGAAGGTGTGTAGACATAAATTAGGATTATGTTTAGCTTGTGGATCCAGTCAGCATTCAATGAGGGAATGCCCTGAGCGTCGATAAGGAGCACCAATGGTAAACCAACAAGCTCTACCAGCACCAGGAGGATATCAGCCGAGGCCACCCTTGGCACCCCAAGTAGCACTCTTCCAGTAAGTCCAGCAACATTAGAGGACACCACCACAAGGACGCGGACAAGCTTTTGTGATGACAATGGAGGACGCACAGACTCGTGGATTAGCGAATGCGCGTAAGATTTAAGTTATTCATAGCTATCTATTCATAGTGTTGCTTTAGCACATGCCTGTTAGTTTATGACCTTAGCCTTAAACCTAGTATTTTGAACTTATTAATAATTGATAACCTAGTTTTTCTAAGCTGTAGTTTTCTTTGTTCTAACCAGATTTCCTTCACTCTTAAATTACCTAACTTTCATTGTCTAGGAAAATACTTTATTCCTTCCCTAGGTATTTTTCTTAACCCCCATCCTTTGATTTTTCTTGATCATGATTCTTTCCTTGTGTCATGCTTTCAAATATATTTTGCAACCATGTCATCTCTTCTAACCGGCTATGTTTCGTTATTCTTTGATTACGAGGACGTAATCCTCTTAAGGGGGTAGATTGTAAACCCCAAGATTTTTTTAGAATTTAAAAATAAATTTTCGAGAATTTTCTGTTATTTTTAACTAATTAAAATAAATGTTTTCTGGTATTAAATAATTTTTGTGACTTTATTAAATATTAAAATATTATGAAAATACTATTTTTGGGTGTAAAATAAATAATTAGACATAGTGTAATTTTTCTGGAATTTATTTGACCCCAGAACTATTTTTAAGACCTAAAAACTAAGTTTTTAATTAAACCAAAACAAACCAACATGAACCCAACCGATTTAAACATAAATAAACTGAACCGGACTAACCCGAACCCATACTGAACCGGACCCAATCCTATTGGATCGGGTCGGATCTGAACCCGACCCGACCTACTAACCCGTACCCGACCCACTAAGCTATAGTAACCGTAGAAATAAGTTTCCCCGACCGTTTGATTCCCGCCGCCGTCGACTCGCCTCTGGCGGTTCAAACACCAACGGCCGCGACCCCTCAGCTCGCCGCCCTACCCCTTCACCTTCCCGCAGATCGATCGACCATCCACCTTCCAGCAACCCTATATAAACTGACCCCCTCCGCCATCACAACCACCTTCTCAGCCACCGCCTCTCCGCCCATCCCTCCGCTAGCCCAGCCCCGGCGACGTCTCCGCCCTAGCCACCCCGACTTCCCCTTCGGCTGACCCCGAGCCCCTGCCATCGAGCGCCGCCATGGACACCCTAGCAGCCGCTGACTAGCCGAGCATCACCGTAGCCGCGTCGTGCCACCGCGCAAATGCAAATTTCAGTCGTTACCGAACCATCGTTCCGATGAGTTTTTCTCTCTCCTCGCCTCATTTTTTGAACCGTCTGCTGTAACACATTTCCTGTGTAACCCTCTCGAACCCCGTGTAATTCGTTATGGGTATCGCGTGTGTCGATCGTAAACTGTGACGCAAAATCAGGAAAAAACTTTCCCAATTTCTAAAAATTTAGAATTTGTCCCGAACTCTCCAGTTCACGATTGTTTTGCGACCAACCTACTAAATATTTTTAAAATTCACCTGAATAGTAATTTAGACCATATAACCAAATTTTAAATCCTATTTTTAGTTTAATTTATGCTGCTGTAGATTGTATTTAATTCGAGGATGAAAATGACCAAAAACTTGGTATTTAAAAACCCTAATTTTTCTGAAACTGGGTGCACCCCGCTAAACGATGCAACTTGGTAGTGTGCGAACTTTACCTAAAGGTGCGCGCCGTCAATACGGACGTATAAGATTTTATGAAAGTTGATTTAGATGTGCGTGCACACCGAAATCAACGCGTATCCGTCGACAACACCCCGTATTGGTCATGTTCTGAAATCGTTATAACTTCGTGCATGCTGGTTTTTTTGAAATGAAATTGACGCCATCGGACTCCTAGCGATACGCTGGTCCAGTGACCCAAGTTTGGTTCGATTCTGAGAACATTGACAAAATTCTGTATCGTAGGCCCCACGGCTCCACTTGACGGGCGATTTTGTGATCGGCTCATCAAAATCCAGTTCTGAAAATTCCGTTGGGTTCATATCGTCGTTCTGGACTTGTAGACACTAAGTTTGACAAATTTGGAGAACTTGGTCTCTGACACGTTTCTTTGTGCGAAGTGGGCCACATGTGGACCCTACTTTGACCAGGAACTGTCAATTTTGCCTCTGTGTCCAAATTGGACTTATGGACAGACAATTCTAGATATTTGATATCTTTTGAGCATGATGGTAATAATTATTTCAGCAACTGGAGGTGTACCTACAGATCCCACGGATACTGAAGCAACAGTTGTAAACCAAATCCCACGCAAGTGTACCATGCCATACTTGCAGTAAATTGCTTATTATTATTCTCTTGATTTATTCTGAGTTATAACTATTCAACCTAGGACTGTGTGACATTACTTAATGTCCGAAAAATATTCGGGTGTCAACGCCGTACTCGTAGTTGTGTAACGTCACCTAGAGATTGATATCGCGACCCTATATATCTTCGTGCTTGCATTATCAAGTACGTCATACCATAGGACACCTGACACTGCTCATGAGACAGAATCTTCCTGAGTCATTCATGGTGATTCTGTATAGGTTACAGGATTTGAGACATAGACTTTTTATACCAGAGCTTTCATATGATTTGCTGCATTAGATATGATCTTGCGTGTCATGGACGTGAGACGTGTGATTACATTGGGTGGGGAGAGTTTTACCATACTAAAGGCTGATTATATATATGTATATATTACGTTACTGGAGGTGACTTAGACTCTGACACAGAGCTTTGGCACATTTACTGGCCCTTTGAGAAAATGTTGTTATGGGTTTCCCCGTCACAGAGCCTATAGTAGTCTCAGCCTGAGTATGATTAATGCTCTCACTTGCATATCACATAGCTGGTTATATAGTTTACCCTATTTTGATTCATTTATTACTGCACTGTATTTATTTGTCTTGAGTTATTCTTGTACCTTGCTATGTCCCCTGAGGACCTGGAATCCGGATTATGTCCCCAGGTTTAGCAGAGAAGATCTACCCTGAGGTGTACGGGACAAGAGCAGTCATTTGAGCAGTACCAGTACCAGAGGACGAGGTGATCGCCGAGGATTTCTTCCGAGTATCTTCTTTATCTATACTCAGTCTTTGCTGTTGTTATACTATTTTATTCTTGTCTATTGACTGCTGTATCAGACTTATTATTGGGTTATTCCCCAAGATATATTTTATTGAGACTTGATGTTGCTTTATATTTCATATTGATTATATTTATTTTTGTGGATGAGATTAGTACCATAGATCCTTATTGTTGTTTTATAGCTTAAGTATAACTTGATAGGTCCATTAAATTGGGTTTGTCCATCGGTGTGTGCTGCTGGACATTGCCACGTGTCTTGTCCCTCGATATTTTAGGACTGTGACATGACAGAACGCCTCAAAAAATATGAGCACACTAAGCGACAAGAAGCTCTCATTAGACTAATAATGACTCCTGACAGGCGTGCAGCATGTACAATACGACAAAGGGTCCATGCGTCCCATGCGTCTCTGGCCCTATGCGTCCTATTTTATGTATTCCATGCATCTCTGTCCTTATGCGTTTCAGACTCCATGCGTTCCATGCGTCTCTGGCCCCATGTGTTCCATACTCCATGCATTCCATACGTCTCTGGCCCAGTACGTATCTGGTCCCATGCGTTCTAGACTCCATGCGTCTCGTGCGTCTCTGGTCCCATGCGTCCCAGACTCCATGCGTCCAACGTAACAGGGTTTCCTGAGACAAAATTTTTCTGTTACGATTGAAGTAATTCTCTCTAACTAAATATGGGCCACGTGTCAAGCTAACCAAGTCGCACAAATAAAATACGAGAACTGCCCAGATCTTCAGCAGTAACAAATCGCAACAAACATCCATATGAAAGCTCAGCCTGGGCTCAACTGCATCCTGTTAAGGATGTACACATGGCAACCTGCCTATCGTATGCGCCTAGAGCTGCCACCAAATAGAAGCACATGCGGCACCTAAAGCCCATCAACATGATGGCTATAAATATGATCAACTTAGACGTTCAAAAGGTTGGCTTGCTTTTTTTGCTTCAGAGAGTATACCCCTCCAGGCGAGCTACGTACGTGCACACAAGCTCAAGAGAGAGAATAGAAGAGTATCCCTTATTCACTCATCGGAACGTCAACGGAGTAAAAGAGTCATTGCAGTACTCAATCTCCATCGTCATATTACCCAGATAAATATTGTACTTAGATTTTCTGTCTAGGATTTCTTTGTACTCTTTTTGTTTGTTGTTAAACGAAAGTTTTTCCAAACTCACTTTATTGGCAAACATGCCATACTTAGGAGTCGTCGGTATAGTGACCCGCTCTGGGTAGTGCAATATGTGTTGTCTTATGACTAGCTAGTATGACTCAGTCGAAACTAGTATTGGAAAAATCTTTTGGCATCTAATCGATTGGGGTAAATACATAGAACCTTTCCTTTTCATGGATTAGCTTCTGTTTGAATGAGTCTAAAATATAATGGATTATCTTGGCGAATAAACTCTATATAATAGTCTCTTTCCATAAATTTTTATTATACTTTTCGTTGGACGTTTTGTTGCTTAATTTTGATGAATGCGCTTTTGTATTATTTTTAATGATTGTTTCTGTTGTTCGCGTTCATCGATTTTTGTATTCATTTTAAGAGTTCTAATGGATATGAAGGATAGAAGATGCATACTTATTTAATGTTAGTGCCATTGCAGGAGGACGCATAACTAAAGTTTGAACGTTGTGAAGCGATTCTCCTTATCTCGACGAATTCTCTACTTGCTGGGTGGTTTTGGTCATTTTTTTCCTTTCCTTCAAGCTTTAACAATTTTTTTTTTCTTGTTTTCTTGTAATGTTCTTAGATCGATGATGCCTAGTAGAAGTAACAGGTAAAAGAATGCCACATACTAAGCAATTGGAACACTGAAACTGTAATTGCTAAGTGTATCTATGCACGAAATTTATGTAGTAAGAGCTTCATATGGAAAGCATTGTAGTTGTGGTTTGGCACCATGGTACTATTAGGACGTGATTTGGTACCACCGAATAGTCGTGATGGTTTAGGACCAATGGGTCGCCAATGTCACGTACCAATTTAGCAGAATCGATAAGTCGTCACCAAGCATGATGTTGTACAAGCCTAATTTGTACTTGTACAAGGCATGTTCTGGTACAATAGAGTTGAGAAATTAATTAACAACATTATACAGAAAAAGATAACTCTTTTTTATTTATTATTCACATTCGATACATAGCTGAGTAAAAGATAACGTACATGCTTACAACTTAAACAAAAAAATGAGTTTATATCATTCCATACATCACATCCCTTTAATAGAAATAAAAGATATAAACACCTTTGGCATGAGTCTTCAAACTGTAACTTGGAAGCTTCAAAAAAAATATGCACAAGCTACGGTTGGTAGACGAGATGGATCTTCAACTCCTCGCTGTACCTTCTTGGTTCATGGCACCTGTGGAGACGTGGGTCAACACATTTGAAATGCACTAGTGAGGGCAAATTAACCCAACTTACCAAAATTAACACGATAATCATGTGTAGCAACATTATTATGGTGAATTTTTTTAGCTTTCCTTAGTTTAATTTCATAGAATCGAAAGACATGATACTATCAGGCATGAATAGCCGAAGGGGATGAGACCAAGAATGCATGTGTCAAGAGGTATAGTGCTTATGAGTGTTTACTTTGATAAACAAGCTCTTCCACCCTTATCTCGATTGGTTCATTGTGGAATATCTCGACGACATCATCGTGTACTAAAAAATCATAGAGAAGCACATTGAGAACTTGAAGATAGTTTTCTATGTGATTAGGGAAAGCCAGCTATTTGTCAAGTGGAAGAAATATTCCTTTGTCTAAGAGGAGGTATCATTTTTGGGGCATTAGATCTAATGTGACAAAATATGGATGGATAAGATGAAGGACCAAGCCATATGGGAGTAAGAGAATCCTACCAGGCTAATAAAGCTGCAATCATTCCTAGGCATAACAAACTATCTGTAATGACCCATTCCATTAAAGTGGACAGATGATTCGAACGACGATAAAGCAATGATCTAACCTGCTTTGCTCAGCGAGAAGACTCGTTTGAGGAAAAGGATTTTGAGACTTGGCCCTTCAGGAGTTCAGGCTTAGACTTTCAAAGGCTCGCTCGGAGTATCACTCGACCGAGGTGAATCATCGCTAAGGTAGGTGGCTACGATGAACTTGTCTTTGCTTAGCTAGCACACTTAAAATATGGATGATACATGCTAGTCGCTAGATGAATCACCCCCTGCATGCTAATAAAGAATCCAACGCACCTAACAAAGAAAATAATCCCAACTTATATTGCTTGTGTTAGAACATGAAAATAAAACTTGGCTTATAACATAGACCCTCACAAGCTACCTTTGCCTTGTGTAACTAGACCTCGCTATGCCTCGAGTAGAATGATATATGTATACTCTTCGTAGTGAACTATTTACTTGTTTACACTGCACGTCCCAATATCATGTCGCTCGGTATGTCCCTTTACGGTTTAACTACTCACTTTACCCTTAGACCTGTGCCAACATAAATGCTTATGTTCACCCAAAATAAAATGCTTGCCTGCTTATATGCTAACTTGTTGTCACTACCTCATTTCCAGGGCAGAATATTTTTTTATTTTAATTTGGTAAATTGTGTATTGATCATAAATATTTATATTAATATTTAATTAGTTGGTTGTATTATTTTTTATTAGTTATTTTAGGATTTTGGCTAGCCTGTACCCATGTCAGAACCTAGTGGACCCATGCCAGACCCAACCAACACCCTTGTCAGACCTATTTATTAGTGTAAAATAGTTATTTATATTTTAATTAGTTAGTTGGAGTGATTAGGAATTAATTAGAGTACTTTTGGAACCCCAAACCCAAACCCTATTTTAGAATGACTTAAATGGAGGACATTTTAGTCATTGCGTTTAACACAAACCCTAACCCTAAACCTATTTCCCTATACATAGCCGACCCTTTTCTCCCTCCCTCTATTTCATTTCTTTTTCTTCTTCTTCATTCTTCTCTCCACTTTCTTTCTTCACTTCTTCCATTTTCTCATTCCATTCCAAGTAAGTTTTCTTTCCCATTTCTCCTCCCACCTCCAATTCTTTATCCATATCAAACCCTAACCCTTAACTTTCCCCTAACCTAGGTGTGTGGAGCCTATAATTGGTGTAGGAGCTTGGCTTGGAGGCTTGGAGGCTTGGTGTGGGTGATTTCTAGGTTTTTGGAGACTTTGGCCTTGAGATTCCAACTTCTAAGAGGTAAACCCTAACTTTTCTCTTAGTGATTATTCTAATATAGTGTAGTTAGTAGTTTAGAACCTTTCTAGACCTTAGGGCTACCTATGGGAGAAAGTTAGAACTTGTTTGGATGTGTTTGGAGACTTTGACATTAGATTTTGTGTCAATTTTAGTAAAATTCGAGATTGGCCCAATTTTGGGTGTTGCCTTAGGTTAGACGGACCTAGATAGACGTGCTTGGTTGTCTTGAGGGTAAGTACGTATCCTTATTCGGATACGTGAGGTCGTGTCATAGAGATTTGGATGTTTCAGCAATTTGGGAGTTTTTTGTCATCGTAGGTTCCACATGCATGTAGAATTTTGTCACGGATCTAGAATCAGAGAGTTAGTATTTTTTTTTGAGATTCTAGACATCGATTAGAACTCGTGGATAAATTTTGGGACGATTCCGAGTAGGTTTGGTATACGTTTCATGAGGTATCGCGAACCGTACTCCACGTGTTTGTCGAAATTACCAAATGGCTATTTCTACTTGGTTTCTAGGTTTTGGGCTTGTGCGCGGGTTGGTTTGGTCTCGAAAAGTATGTATTAGAGTTTATATATATATATATATATATATATATATATATATATATATATATATATATAGGTTTATGGGTGAGTGTGGATAGTGTGTGTGTTGTGGTTGTGTGTGCGTTGATGAGTGTGGTTTGTGTGTAGTGAGTATTTGTGGTAGTGTGCTTGGGTGTATAGGTGTGAGTGTGTGTTGTGAGTATGTTTGTGTGAGTGTGTGTATAGGTGTTGGTGTGTGTGTTGGTGTTTGTGTTTGAGTTGGTGTGTGTGAGAGTGTTTATATATGTTTGTGTGAGTGTGTTTATATATGTATATATGTGTGTGTGTGTATATATTAGTGTATATATATATATATATATATATATATATATATATATATATATATATATATATATATATATATATATATATATATGTAAGTGTGTATCTATATATGTATGTGTGTGGGTGCGTAGTTATATATATATATATATATATATATATATATATATATATATATATATATATATATATATATGTTTATGTGTGTGTGTTGGTGTGTGTCGAAAGAGGGTGATATAGAGAGCTAGAGCGAGAGAGATTGAGAAGAGAGAAGCAGAGTAGCAGCAGTAGCGGCAGCAGGCCGCAGCAGAGCAGTAGCAGCAGCGGCAGCAGGCCGCAGCAGCAGCAGAAGTGCGCAGTATCAGCAGCAGCGCTTCGCAGTATCAGCAGCAGCAACTAGTTTTCCCCCCTTTATATATATATATATATATATATATATATATATATACATATATATTTACATAGATAGATAGCTAGATATATACATATTGGTATAGCTAGCTAGCTAGTTAGTGAGTTGAGATGGGTAGGTAAGATAAGGTATCTCAATACCTTGAGATATCAGGGTATCGAAGGTAAGATGGGTATCAGAGATGAGGTATTTGCCTATACACTAGGTTATATATATATATATATATATATATATATATATATATATATATAGAGAGAGAGAGAGAGAGAGAGAGAGAGAGTTAGTTAGATATATGTTATATATATAGTAGCATATGGTAGTTTTATATATATAGATAGATAGTTAGCTAGTGTTAGTGAGGGGTAAGGCTTGAGTATTTTAATACCTTGAGATACTCAAGGTATTGGGTATCGGTGCGAGGTATTGGATTTTTACCTAGGAATGAGGTTAGAGTTGGTTTTATATATATATATATATATATATATATATATATATATATATATATATATATATATATAAGTGTTAGTATATATGTTAGAGGGTATAGGCGGGATATATAGCGTAGGTTGAGATATCAGATACCGAGGGTATCCCGGTATCTCAAGGAGGCGAGTTTGAGGGTTTACTAGCTTAATGACCTAGTTTTGACCTATAATTTTAGGGGCACCTTAGTTTGACCTAGAGTTGACTGTAGTTGACCCGGTTGACCACCAAAGTCAACATTTGACCTAGTTTTGACCTAGACTTGACTTTTTAGACCTAGAGTTGACTTTTTGACCAAGATTTTATCGGTTTGACCCGTTTAACCTAGAACAACCCTAGAAGCTTATTTTTAGTTATTTTATATCTGTTTAACTTTTTAGAACCCCCTTTAACCTTGATTTTCATAATAGGTCCTTGCGATGCCAGTTCGGATCGCCAGTTGCTCAGGACGTCAGGCGAGTACATTCTCTAATAGTTTTTATTATCTAATAATTATTATGATTCAGCTTCTAATATAGTATTCTCTGATTTTTCTGGCATGATACGGACTAGTATTTCTGGATTCATTTACTTGTGACACGTATATTTTATGTTTTTGACCTCTATTTCTGGAATTACCTACTGGCATCACATCAGGACTCACTACATGCATCACTCATATTTCTGGCTGGACTCATACTTGATTTGCGTGTCGGGTCTTGGATTCACTTGTACTATTCGGAGCAGAGAAATACTCGAGTAGACATGTAAATATTTCCAATTTGGAATCACTGGAATCATCCCCTCTTGTCTAATTTGGAATGATAGCTGCCGCACACCCAGTGTGCGGTGAGCCGTACTTACCCCTAGCTGTTTACATGTCGAAATAGGTATTTCAGATATATGAGTTCATTCTTTCTAGTCTGGAATCTCTTGTATTTCTTGACTGGTCTCACTTATACTTTCTGGACTGGACTTATTACATTTACTCTTGCTGGACTCACTTCACGTCCTTGTGCACACACTTGCTCTTAGTTTAGATTTTTTGTATCCTGCAATCATATTTATCTTGCTTCTGATTTTTATACATCTTTACCTTTATGCACCAGTTGATATTTATATATATTTTCTTGTTCATACTTCATTTCTATCACTTTGCGCTACTTGCTTCAACTATTTTATAGTTTTTATCATTTAATTGGAACTGCTGTTAGAGGTGTACTTCCTCCAATTTTGACTGGATATATTTTTTAGAGAATCCGGAGGATTATTGTCCAAAGTTTTATGGACCTCAGCCTGTCGATGGTGCAGACAGGGATCCCCTAGTTTAGGAGTGATTTTCGGGTTGGTAGCCGGGATCACTAGGACCTCAGTTATATTTATTAGCTTTTGGTACCGGATTTGTCCCCGGCTTTTGGTTGAGACTTCATATTATATATGATTCAGGATATTATTGTATTTATTATTATTGTTGTTGTTTTAGTAGTAGTTGTTGTTTAGACTTGTAGTTGTTAGACTTCTGTGTTATCTTATCATGCTTAGATCGTGATTGAGTACTTGTGTTATCATTATCATATTGCTCCTCCATTTGGACTTAAGATCTTGGTAGGTACTTATATTGTTGTGTGAGATTGTTAGCTAGATAGTAGACCTAGACATCGTTCTACCGTCGATGCTGCGGCATAGGCTGGGCGTACCCACGACTCATGCCCGATTTTCGGGTACAGGTCATGATACTTGTACTCGTTTGCCTCATTTTGATGCTAGTCACATAATTTATACCATGGCCTTGCACGGGCATTGCTTACTCTCGTGCGACATTACGCCCAAAGGGGGATAGATCGTCCCGCGGGAGTGCTGGCACGGTGATTCGCACCCAGCGGGGACGGCCGATTACCTGCGGGAGATCAGGAAGTGACATATTGTACTACTAGAATAAGCGGGATTAGCGACATTTTTTAGTGACGTCAATAGAAAACATCGCTAATATAATATAAATTAGCGACTCCATGTAAAAATGTCGCTAGACGTTGCTAATAGACGATATTTAGCAACGTTTAGCGACTTTTATTCAGTTTTTAAAAGATTAGTCGCTATAAGTTCAATTAAGGTCGCTAAATGTCGCTAATATATTTTATTTAGCGACGTTTAGCGATGTATTTAGTGACGTATATCTTTTAGACATTTAGTGACATCATTAGCGATATTAAAGACGTTGCTAAATTAGCGACGTCATTATTAGCGTCGCTAAAATAATGCTAAATTTGTTTTATTTAGGACTGATTCCCCCTATTTCCTTCGATCTCTCCCTCTCTCTCTCCCAAATTTGAAACCCCCCCTCTGGCTCCTCCTTCATCCGGCTCCCTTCCTCCCTCCGGCGACCCCCCTCCGGCCGCGTCCTCCCCATCCGGCTCCCCTCCTCCCTCCGGCGTCCCCTCCTCCCTTCTGGCGACCCCCCTCCGGCCGCGTCCCTCCCCCCTCCACCGTCAGCTCCTCCTTCCTCCGGCTCCCCTTCTCCCTCCAGCGTCCTTCCTCCGGCTCCCCTCTTCGGTGAGCTCCTCTCTCTGTCTCCTTTCTCTGTCTCTCTCTTTCTCTCTAACACGACACGATACGACACAACATAATATGATACGACACGATACGATATGACACGATATGGCACACACTATCCCTAATCCTAACTCGAACACACACACACACACGCATGCAGACACACCCTAACCCTAACCCTACTTGCTGTGCATTGCTGCTGCAGTTGCTCTTCTTGCTGCTACAGTTGCTCCCCTTGCTGCTGCTGTGCATCCCCTTGTTGCTGCTGCTTTTTATTGCAGTACACAAGAGTGCACTTTGACTCCCTCTTGGCCTGCACAATACTCCCACATCTCATACTCAAATCCTGGCTTGCCCAACACTCCAACACTGCAGTGCATAACCTGTGCATACTATGCACTTATACATGGGGAGGATATCATAGGTGATGTAGGAAAACTAGGGTTTGGTGTAGTGACATTTGGATTGAGCATGAGTTGCTTGAAATCCTGGAGTTGTCCTCTGGTTATGAGGAAATTGGTAATATGTTGCAGTTTGGCAAGGGTTTTGATGAAAAATTATTGTACTGGGTTGTTTGATTTGTTTGCGGAATGGATTGAGCTACTCCAGTAGGGATCATACCAAATTGTGGTAGATTTGGTGCCTTCCAGCTGGATTTATACCAAATTATGGGATATTTCGTATATTTAGAGGGTATTGAGGTGTTGCCATGGATGGAGCATTGGTGGAAACTCAAACCCTCTTCTTGACATAGCCAATTCCTCTAACAACCTATCAAATTTTTATGGTTCAAGTGATGAATTGTACCTTCCAACGCAAGTATCCTCCCATTTGCATCAGGTAGGTATTGATTCTTTGGAGAGATCCAGCTCTGGAGCCATGGTTGCTCGAGTCGTGCTCTCCACTAGCTTCAAGAGCATGATCCAAAGGCTCTGATACTAATTGATACCAAATTGATGGGTCCTCTTCCCATTTGGTCAGGAATTGGAGGAGAACAATCACACTTAGCCAAGAAAACTGAATAAATTATAAAGAAATAAAGAACTAAATTAGGAAAGAACTAGGGTTTTTATTTAAACCATATGTACATACACACACACACACAGATACACACATAGGGCATTGTGTATCAAGTTAGAGCAGTTCTTACCTTCCTCTAGAGAATCACACTCTATGTAATAATTTATAGGATACATACTGTTATTTTTGCAGAAGTATCCAGAAATGGATATGAATTACTATCTGCATCATTGTTCGTGGATGTACAACCATCATCCTGATGACATGTGCGGTGTGCGGGATGAATTCATTAAGGATGTACAACAGTTCTTGTAGTTCGCCAAGGTGTTCCCTCAGTACATGGACGGTACCAAAATTAAGTGTCCGTGTGTGAGATATCGCAACTTGAAATATCATTCAGAAGTAGAAGTCACATATCATTTGTACTCGAAGGGCTTTACACCGAATTACTATCAGTGGACCACACACAAAAAACTTGTGTCTCTAGCATCGGAGTTAGAGCCTTATGTGGAGCCATATATGGATGTCCATGACCACGGTTCTTACGACGGTGGTGGGTGAAAATAGTTTTTGATACGGCGGGACCTAGTTTCAATCCGGATAATTATGATGCAGCTGAGGAGGCGCCGAATGCCGATGCTGCAAAGTTTATGGAGTTGCTGGAGAATGCAAGGACTCCACTATATCCTGATTGTGAGGATCATTAACCATTGGAGGTGGTTACAAGATTATTGAGCATCAAGTCTGATTTTAACATATCTCAAGAATGTTATAATCGACTGATTAATTTTATTATAGAGATCTTGCCCGAGGGTGCAAAGTTGCCTAAAGACTTCTATCGATCTAAGAGGATGGTTAGATCATTCTGGATGGGATACGAGAAAATTGATGCATGTCACAACGGGTGCAAGTTGTACTACAAAGATGACAAGGATGAAGATGTGTGCCGATTCTGTGGTGCTGATCGCTACAAGGCCACTAGTAGAGGAAATTCTGTCGGTGCAAGAAAGCCTACCGATTTGATGTACTACTTGTCTTTGACGTCGCGGTTGCAGCGATTATTTATGGTTAAGGAGACTGCAGAAAATATGAGTTGGCACAGGCAAAAATAGATCGGAGGAGTATTGGATCATCCATCCGATGGAGAAGCATAAAAGTACTTTGATCGAGAGTATCCAGATTTTGCTTCGGATCTGCGTAATGTCAGATTGGGGCTCTGCTCTAATGATTTTACCCATTCGAACTTTTGAGCTCCCAATATTCATGTTGGCCTATGATCGTCACTCCGTATAATCTATCACTTTGAATGTGCATGAAGACTCCGTATATGTTCCTAACCGTTATTATCTCGGGTCCGAACAATCCGAAGAGGAACCTTGATATGTATTTACAGCCTTTGATAGATGAGTTGAATCAACTGTGGGAAGTAGGTGCCAACACATACGATGTTTCTAGAAAGTAGAATTTTTAGATGAGGGCAGCACTTATGTAGACCATCAAGGACTTTCTGACCTTTGGAATGTTATCGGGATGGAGCACCCATGGTTGTCTCTCATGTTCGTATTGCATGGACCGTACTAAGGCTTTTCGTTTGAAACACGGAGGCAAACCTTGCTTCTTCGATTGTCATCGACAATTTTTGCCGAAAGATTATCCGTACCGGAGGAACATGAATATTTTTCGTGCGGGCATTGTGAAGAAGGCCAATCCACCACCAAGGTGGCCCGGATACACGATATGGAAAGAGGTAAAAGATTTACCAAGTGCTATCGAAGATCATGCTAAGGGGTATAAGTGTGACGGATTTGGTCGCACCCATAACTGTACGAAGAGGAGTATATTCTAGGATATGTCATATTGGAGCACCAATCTGATCAGACATAACCTTGATGTCATGCATATCGAGAAAAATGTGTTTGATAACATAATTAATACTGTAATGGAGGTAAAAGGGAAGACAAAAGATAATCCGAAGGCCAGGTTGGACTTAGAAGAAATATGTAGACGTCCTGCGTTGTATTTAATAGAGGAGGGGAATGGAAAGTTAAAGCAGCCTAAGTCAGTTTTCTCACTAGAGAAAGAGGATAAAGAGAGACTTTATAGGTGGATTCAGGGTCTAAAGTTTTCAGACAGGTACGTGTCAAACTTGAGAAGATGCGTCGACCTCAAGGAGAATAAACTGGTGGGTATAAAGAGCCACGATTGTCACATATTCATGCAGAGATTAATTACGATTGTATTTCGAGAATTCTTACCGCAGGTTATTTGGGATCCATTGACAGAGCTCAGCATATTCTTCAGATATCTTTGTTCTACTATGTTGCTCGTCGATCGTCTAGAAAAGCAAGAGAAGGACATTGCGGTACTACTATGTAAGCTCGAGAAGATGTTTTCTTCTAGATTCTTCGACTCTATGGAGCATTTGCCAATTCATTTTTCCTATGAGGCACCTGTTGGTGGTCCTGTATGTTATCGGTGGATTTACCCCTTTGAGCGGTATCTGAATCACCTAAAGAGAAAGGTAAAAAATAAGGCACGGGTTGAGGGCTCTATTTGTGAAGCTTATATTCTCGAGGAGATTATAAACTTTTGTTCGACGTATTTCAAACCTAATATTGCTACTAATAGAACGAAAGCTCCAAGAAACGATGATGGATATCAGGAATCTAATGATGCAATACTCAAAGTATTCAATCCGTCCGAAAAGCCTTTGGGAAAAATAAAGAAGAGATATTTGAATGACGATGAGCTAAGGGCTGCTCAGTTGTATATATTACTCAATTACGACGAGGATGAAGTGGAGAAGCTAGAGGGATAAGTAATTAATATGTCTAAGTTTATATCATCTCAATGTAATAGAATAAGCTACTATTATGCTACTAATCAGCAGTCGCTTCATTATTTTTCAGAACATATAATGATGAGTTGAGGTCGGTTAGACCGTACATAACAGACGAAGAAGTAGAACAAAAAATGAGATGCCATTTGCCTTCTTGGTTGAGTGCATATGTAAGGTGCTTGGTAATTACTTTCTATTTTTGTACTTGCAAAACAAATAACTTACTATCGCTACTTTGGTAATTAGGTCGATCATCTAATAACACCCGAGACTGAATCCATTAGAACTCTAGCCAAGGGACCAATTACTTTCGTTAAAATATGACCAAGTTTCTATGTGAACGGGTTTAGGTTTAAGTCAACAAATGCTTCTATCAGAGACAGCTTTCTGGATCTTGATTCCACGAAAAATAGTTGTTTGTGTAACAAATCTTTGAACTACAAAGACGTCGATCCAGACAATAATTTCTTTGGCATCTTACGAGAGATTGTGGAGTTGACATATAATTATGGCACATAACCACAAATATCGTGCTATTCAAGTGCGAATGGTTCAATCCGATTCAAGATCAAGGTTGGAAAATTGACAAGCATGGCCTTGTGGATATAAACTACAAGCGTAGATATCAAGGCTATGAACCATTTGTCTTATCAAGTCAGCCTCAGCTCGTATACTTCATAATTTATCCTAGATGGGGGACAACGAGGTCAGATTGGTGGGCAGTATGCAAGACTAAAGCTAGAAATACCTTTGACATTGACAAAATAGATAATCAGGAGGACGAGCTACCTCTTGTAACAAATATTATAGATGTGGACTCAACGAAAGTTACTCATTATACGAGTAATAATATAGAAGATGTAGAATTAGCTGAAGAGGAAGACGAAGACGAAGACAAAGACGAAGTAGATGAAAGTGAATACGAGGAGGAGGAAGAGGAAGAGGAGGACGAGGAAGGCGAATAAGATAAATTTTCTGAAGATGATTGAAAATAAAATATTTTGCCTGTAGAATGTAACTATATTTTGACTATAGAATATACTATTTTGATGAATATATGTATTATATTTTGATTGTAGAATATATTATCCATTTAAACTTCTGACACCACTGGTTATTTACTTTACAATTCTAGGAATGCTGTGAGATATGCATAACATTTTGACTGTAGAATGTACTATATATTTGTGTATTTCTTTATTCATCATATGTTGTTATCAGGTATGACAGGACGACACGGAGGATTCGGCAGGTCCCGAGGTAGACAGAGTGCTCCTCCGGTATTGCCTACTGTTGGTTCTGGATCGTCGTCGCCCAGTACTCCAGTATATCGATTAGTCATATCTCCGACTGCGACGACGTTACGTGGCATCACTCATGGGATGATTAGTTCTGGGGGTGATAGTACTCCCTCATCTAGCGTTCCTCCTGCTGATGGAACCATGGAGACAGATGAGCATGTAGAAGAGGTCATGCCGACGTTGTCCCAACATCATCAAGATCCTCCATGTGCACCTCCGGAGGAGACGAGGACAGAGATTTGGACCGACAGTACAAAGTAAGTCAATTAGATGGTTTAGTATCATATATATCATGTATTTTTTTATTCATCATATATTGACTTTTTTGATCTAAATAATTATCTCTGTATAGATATCGTCCATTGTCAGTTCAGAGATGCCTGGGCCTATTTCTGAGGAACAACTATGGTGGCCCTTGGATCAACTACTCTGAAGCTCCGGAGAAGAGGAAGGCGTTCTGGTTTGCGTACTTCAAGGTAAAAGTATATTATATAAATCCTCTAATTTATGCATATTATATAACTTATCCGTGATGCTCACTTACTAAATTATTTATTGTAGCAAATGTATTTCTATCCTCTGCACCGGGCCGAGTTGATCGAGCGGATGTTTCCTGTCGTTGCCGCCAAGCTTATCCGTAATGCTCTGGATGACCAGAAGGCTCATGATTGTGCTGGTAAACCGATCCAAGGTTGGATCACGCCTGAGCAGTGGACTGCGATGAGGGCTAGATTCGATGATCCGAGCTACAAGGAAAGGTCTGAGAAGGCCAAGGCGGCTAGGCGGAATACTGCAAAGTGGTATGGTGGCTCGATTCTGATGACGGAATATTTTCGTCATTTGGTATATTTTTTATTTAAGATATACTATTTTAATATAAGTACGATAAAATGGTAGTAGAAAAAATATATTTAATTTTAGTACTAAATATTATTTTTTTAACAGGTACAGAGGGGTGAGGATGCAAACATGGTGACCGTCTTCTTGGCCACCCATCCCAAGGACGAAAATCTCATTGATGAGAGGGCCTCGCAGGCCTATGTAAGTATTACTTTACTTTGTGTTAATTTTAATATAACTTAGGCAATTATCGAGTATCCAAACTTTTCTAAATCGAGTATCTTAGGCTGCGTGAGTGGGCGACTGCTAGTGCACCTACAGCTGGAGAGGCTGGTATTTTCTCGTAGCCTGCTCCAGTTTCGTCGGTGGATGACCTGTGGGTGACCGCCGCTGCTGGTCTCCAGAGGGGTACGTACTACGGTACTAGATCCTATAGCGCCCTGGTTGCAACGCAGTCATCTAGGGCCTCTCCGATAAGTGCATATTCCCCACAGCCCTCGCAGTCGTCGGCCAAAGTCCAGGAGGCCGTTGACCGTCAGAATACGTCTCTCAGTGATGAGTTGCTACGAAGGATGGAGGAGCAGCCCTGGTCCCAGCCGCAGGTGGACGATCCGACGCGCATCACACAATTCGATATGCTCGACCGTAGCATCACGGAGCTCCGAGATTTGAAAAATGATCTTAGAGCCTCGACAGAGCGCAGCATGACAGATCTGCAGGCATCACAACTATCCATAGGCGAGAGGCTGACGATGATGCAGGATTCAATGGTTCATAGTAGTACGAGGCTGTTATCTACCATGGATTCTTACAACCAGCGACTCACAGAGTTGGAGCGGATACGTCCTCCTGGTGAGCCTATATCGACACAGACTCCACCGATGTCACTTCCTTCTCCATCGACATCGGTGTCGATTTTACGGGAGAAGTATGATCTGTTCTTATCCTTCATGCATGCCGGTGGTCATCCTCCTGCAGATCCATAGTAGTATAGATATTTGCATGAATATTTGCTGGATATTTATATTCTTTGTATTATTTAGGATGAGACCCATTGTATGGATATATATTTGTTGTATTCTTTACGACGATATTAGCTGGATATTTTATTTTCTTCAAATTTTATTATATTATTAATATTAAATATATGTTAATTTATCGGTGTTAAGTGTCCAACCCAAGGGGGTCGGCAAACCCAGGAAATTCAACGGAGGGTTGCTAAGGGTCAATTTGTACAGATTATGAATTAATAAACTGCAAGAATAATAGTTTGAAAACAATTCAGTATTCATTTTTTTTATTTTTTACTGTGCAATCAACGACATTTTTAGTGACGTTTAGCGACGTTACTGTACGTCGCTAAATACGTCGCTAAGTTGCGACGTTACTACACGACGCTAATGACGTCACTAAAAATGTCACTGTACGTCGCAACTTGCTGACATGGCAGTATTGCCAGGTCATTAAAGACGTGGGTGTAACATCGCTATATAAGTCGATAATTAGCGACGTTAAGAGATAGATGAGCACGTCGTTAATTAGCGACGTTGAGTCGCTAAACGTCGCTAATCTAGCGACACATTTACATTGCTAAAAAATGTCGGTATAGCGACGTTTAGCGACATTTTTTCTTTCATCGACTAGCTAAAAGGTGACTTCTGTAAAACGTCGCTAATTACGTCGCTAAAATTAATTAGCAATATTTATTGGTCATTTAGCGATATTTTTTTACGTCGCTAATTTGACTTTTTCTGGTAGTGTTGGTATCAGAGCATGGCTATACGCCTTTGGATTTCGTTTTGATTTTCTCAGTTTCGAAAGCTCGTTCGTGGATTATGTGCATACACACACTCTCGTTAACCCGATGGGATATTCTATACAATGAGTCTAAATAATTTGAAAAGTTGCATGTGAATGATATGATTGCTTGTACGAAATTGTAATATGAAGGCCTTTGTGCCGACCTATGTTAGACTTTATGGGAATAGACTCGTGCTAGAATTTTGTAAGTTATATGCGAACCTGAATACCTATACGTAATTTTCCAACTGGTTAGTGTGCGAAATAGAATATCGTTCGAACAGTTAGCTATGCACACAACATTTTGGCTAAGTTGTGTAGAGTGTTGCGCCAAGACCCTTTTGGTGCAAGCTAGTTTGTAAACCCCCTCACCAAAAAATAGGTATCTTGTGTGTATTTTGTATTTATTTTAGATTATTTTTCAAATAAAATTCAATAATTTTATTAGGATACTTCACCGTGGTTTGAATATTAATGATATAAGATAGCCCCAAAATCTATATCACTCATCATAGGAAGTAGCCTACATAGGAGACACTACCTGTATGATCTTTTTGTGGCACAAAAATTTGATTATTTGGCATTAGTATGACATTAGTGTAAAAACTATAGATTAAGTGTTAAATATTTAGATATTATATATATATAATTTAATTATGGTTATTTTTTAATTCTAACTTTTCTATAATTAGTAACCCATAATTTTCTGTGCCAAGTTAGTCATTTTTTCTATTTTATAGATTTGCACATTATTTACTATTATCCTATTTTGTGGCTAACCATTTAGTTATTTACTTAGTTATTTAGATAATATAGTTATTTGATTTATTATAACTAGATAAATATCTAATTATTAATTACAAATTTTTTATAAAATATTTTGGGTGTAGTATTTTATTAAATTTTTACAAAGTAAAATTTCTAAAAATTATTTTGTGTACAAATATTATTTTTAAATTTTTTTAAACCTCATCTATATACGTAAATATATATGTTAATAAATATATAGTTAATAATAATAATAATAATAATAATAATAATAATAATAATAATAATAATAATAATAATAATAATAATAATAATAATAAGAATAATAATAATAATAATAATAATAATAATAATAACAATAATAATAATAATAATAATGTTGAAAAAAGAAAAAAGAAAAAAGAAAAAAGAAAAAAGAAAAAAGAAACCAAAAAACCTAAATAAACCTAAACTAATTAATACTAAATAAAACCTATAACCTAATTCCTATACTAACTATTTCTAAATGCCCCCCCCCCCCGGCCAGACACCCGACCCCCTCTCCCGATCTCCATATATATATATATATATATATATATATATATATATATATATATATATATATATATATATATATATATATATATATATATATATATATATATATATATATATATATATTACAATAAAAAACCCTAACCCTAACCTTAGTCCCCGACGACCTCAGCCCGACCTCCGGCCGACCGCCCCCGACCCTCGCTGCCGCAGCCTCCGGCGACCGCACCGCCGTCCGCCCCCGCACGCACGACGTAGCAGCGCAGCCCCGAGGGCCACCTTGGAGGTATGATATATCTCTCATCTCTCATCCTTTTCTCGAACGGCTTATCCATATACGTTCACAACCTAACCCTCTAGGATTTTCTTCAAGCAGGACGAGCTTTCGTGCCCTGGATTGGTCAAAAAATTGACCGGAAGTTGGCCGAAAAACTGTCCAAGAATAGTCCAGAATTTCAACCCAAACCTCCATGTTCACGCCCAATTTGCCACAAACCTGTTTAATATTTTAAAAATCTAATTGAAATATTTTTTTCTCAATATAACCAAAAATTTAACTGTTCTTTTAGTTTTTATTAGTTTATTTTATTTGTTAAATTATTCGGCCTCCAAAATGACCAAAAACTTGATATTTTAAAACTAAAATTTTGTGATACAGAGTATTCTCTGCCAAATGGGACCGCCTCATCGTGTACCAATTACACCAAAAGACGCGTATGATATATCCTGACGTGTGGGCTTTCGCGAAAGTTGATTCGGACATGTGTGCGCGTCGGAATCAACCCATATCCACAAAAAGTCCCCATATCGCGACTTTTGTAAAACATCATCCCACTTTGTGTATATTACGCTGGTCATGTGATCGAAGTTTCACGCGATTCTGAGACAGTTGACAGAGCCGCCTATTCGCGAGCCCCACGGTTTGACTTTAAGGGTGAATTTGTGATCGGCTCACCGAAATCCAAAATTGAACATACCGTCGAGTTCGTATCGACGTTTAGAAATTTTTTGACCTATAATTTATTCCATTTAGAGACCTTTACCTCTGGTACGTATTTCGGTGCAAGGTAGGCCCACATATGGATCCGTTTTGACCTAAAATTATCGTTTTGCTCCTGTGTCCAAATTGGACGAAAGGGTAGACTTTTCTGACTATCTCGCTGATTCTGAAAATATTGGTGATATTTATTTCAGCATCCGGAGACGTTTATTCGGAAGCCAGAGTTTCTGATTCTCTGTACTTGACACCTGGACGTTTATATTACGCAGCTTTCTTGCCATGGAAGTATACCTTACCATTATACTGTGATTTACATTCTATATGGTGCATGCATTTTATTTCTAATATTTAGTTCATATATTTTAAACTGCTATATAAACTGCACGTCCAAGAATAACTTGGGTGCAACGACCGTGGCATCGTATTTTGTCTTTATTATATATTATGTATATCGACCTAGTTTTACGAGACCACCACATAATTTGGAGGCATCATTAGGTTTTACTGGACATGACACATTTGTTACACAAGTGTGAGTCTAATGTAGAACACGGACTTGCGTGACGGGCTGGCCACCTGTACGTATGGGACGTACGATAGGGAATAACTGCTAATAAATTTGCATGCTAGAAGACTTAGCAGTTATTAGAGGTACCATCGTGTCATGGATATGGCATGAATAGAGCATGGGGTGGGAAGAACAACAAGTAAGACTTTTGGGCTTCTTTGCACTTTTTTTGTGTAACCCGCACGCTCCGCCGGAGATGTGTGGTATGATGACCCCTATATTATCTACAGGCGGCCTCTGACGTTCAAAAGACGTCATGCTTTTTAGGCTCCCGATTCTCCGTGAGAATAATGCCAATCCCATTTTAGCCAGATAGTCCACGTATTGGAAAATTGTTCTCAAAGTGCATTCACATAGATGGTTAGGCGACCATTTGATGTTTATTTTCAGTACTTTATTGGCATACTTTTATGTATCTTGTTATGTCCCTCTAAGGACCTGGTCCCTTTCTAGGTGTAGACGATCATGACTATTCGCAGGAGCACGAATCAGGACTTGCTACTTCATTTTCTTTCGAGGAGATCTTTCCTTTGAGCCTCTCTGATCATTAGATGATGTACTTATTTTGTTTCTCTTATGTTCTAGTTTCGTAGTGGATTTGTCTCCACCCATCTACTTGTTCGTATCAAGCATCTTATACTTGATTCAGTTATATAGTTGATTGATCATTTATTTCTTTATGAGATTTTTGTGGATGAGATTTAGTTTTGCCCTGTGACTTGTAACAAATATATACCACTTGTGAATTATTGTTCATAATATAGCGTACGTATGTGTTATGGTTTCCATATATTGGAGTCTGCATATCCATATGGCTGGCATGCTTACGTATTCCTAGTCCTACGTATTTTGGGACTGGAGCATGACATATTTTTGTGGTGGCCCATGCAGGTCGAGTTAGCCGTTTCGGTTATGTAACTGTACCGAGCGGGCCTGCACATAGGATTAGAGTTTTAGATCTCATCCACATTTGACTATGACTCACCTTCCTTCCAATCCATTCTATTTAAATAATTGCATCCTGCATGATTCATATACTTCCCTAATAGTTCCTTGAGTATAGCATTCTCCTAGAATATAGGAATCCTTGTTGTTAGGATGATAATTAGGGTAGCATTCATACTAAGAATACAATTAGAATATTGATACATCACTAAGTTTAGAATATCTTACGAACTCTAGCATCCTTTACCTGTAGAGTAATTAACCATTATCCCTTGATATATTTATGAAGGACTTGAGAGTAGTATAGATGTTACTAGGGTTAGTTAGAAATTTGACCATATTGTTTGACCCTAGTATTGAGGAACCAATGGAAATCCAAGTTGAATATTAGGACTAAACCTAACTTTCATAGTGAGATAGTATTAGAGAACTATAAATTTAGATTCTTGTCTTGATATTAGCAGAACAATACCTTAGGAAACCAAGAGGAATGAATATAACACATTTTCCTTAATCATACCTCGAACACAGAGATTAACATACCATCTTTTTCTTATGAAACCATGATATTATCAAGAGTCTCTCTATTTAATTTCATATTTTGTTTCTCCGAAACCTTAGTGCTCGCTTTTTATGCGATGGCTAAAATTTTTCTTTCATCTTTCAATTCGTGCCACCTAACCCTTCTAATTGTAGGCCAAGTGATTCCTTTTATGTTAGGATATATAGTTTGCTAGGATTATAGTTGTTAATCTTGAATTTTGAAATTATATGCTTAGTAGTTAGAACTTGATAGTTGAGTTGTTCATTTAGATTATGATTTTATGATTATCCTTTAGTTTTAAATCGCGTAATTTGTATCCATATCTCAAAACAGGTTATATTCTCTTTCACTTGAGAGCCATTAACTTCTTCATTCTTACTATTAACACTTTTGTTCTATAAATACTATGATTAAGACTTAAGATGACAATTACCTATGGAGTTTTATAATGCAATAGGATACCCTAATAAGTACCAAGATCCTTTTCTCCTATATCCTAACAAGAGTTTTTACTTTATCCCCTTAAGGCAGTTACAGTATTAGTTGATTCTTGTAAGTTGGGTAGTATGCATCATAACCTAGTATTACATAGTCCTTTTGACCTATTATTGAAGTATAATTGAATGACATTAACTATATGCTAGCATAAGAAGATAGTGCTAGCATAAGATGATAGTGTTTATCCAGACTGTAGAACTTAGAGGCCCATACCCCCATTTGGTTGACTAGAGACTTAGACAAGGAGTTAGTATGACAACTGTAGAGGCACAACATCGGACAAGTCTTATCTTCTTGGTGAACTTGAATTATTTTGTACATTCCCTCATCATAATCCAGCGTACTTATATTTTCTGGACTACCTCGACTTATGCTGCTATTATAGCATAGTTTTGCAAGCATATTCTTTATCAAGCTTGTTCATGACATGTATTATTGGGTGCACATACTGATACAATTGTCTAATTAGAATCGGTATATTATGATCTGATCAACCTTAGTGCGCTTGGTTCGCTCTTCGCATAACTATTTTACGTGGATTGAGATATAGTTGACTCAGCTTGTTAGACGAATATACTTGCCCTCTAGACATGTCAGAGCATATCATATCAGGTACATAACTGTTCTGATATGAACATACGAATAGAATTTATCAACATAGGATCTCATTCGCAACTGCCTTGTGACAACTCTCTTTTTGAATTCTTTAATCGCCTTGAACCCCGTACTTGCATTCTATCACCTCCTCTTTGAATTCTTTATTGTTGTTTTTCGTCTTCCCCTATTTCGTTAAGATGATCGCTCGTGCTTGGTATAAGTATGATACACAGGGAGTACTAGATATACCCCATCGGCCAATCATATTACTTTGTGACTATTTTTTATAATTAAGGGCATATTACATGTGATATATGTGGTGTTAAATTTTTTGAGGATTGAATAACATGATTAAATAATTTGAGGACATTTTTCTTAAATGTATAGGCTTATGTAATAGATGGATAAATTCTAAGTTGTGTATGAGTTGCATTGTCAGCTTGAGGTAATTTTTTTTTAGATTGCGATCAAGTAAGATTAGATTGAGAGATTTAAGTCATTTTAATTTTGAGCAATTTTTATAAGAATGATTACGATGGTGAGGATTTAATAAATTTTAAAATTTTGATATTACGAACCAAATATTTATACTTTGAGCACATGATTTAAATTTTAAATATTGAAGGTTGAATCATCGATTTAAATTTTGAGTATAAATATAGAATTTTAGACTTGAACAATTGGTGAATTAGATTCAAAATTTTACAATTTGATGATTTGAATTAAAAGTTGAATGTTGATTGTTGGATCATCTATTTGAAATATTGAGGGTGAAAATTGAATTTAAAATTTAAAGAGTACAAATTTCTTAAGTTAAAAATAGGAATAAGATTTGATTAGAATTATTTATTATTTAAAATCTAGAGGAGATTATGATACTTGAACATTGTTATTTAAATTTTTATATGGGATGTCATATAGATTTGAATTAGATTTGGATGTTGATTATTTAAAAATCGAGAAGAGATTACGATAGGTTGAATTTTGATTTAAATAGTGGTTATTTTAATTTTTGAAGTGATTGCGATAGATTTGAATATATTTTATTATTTAAATTTTGTAAGAGATTGCGATTGACTTGCCTTATATACGAATGTGAAGGATTTAGTAAATCATGTCTTATTTCTAATTTTGAAGATAAATTCTTTTAAGTTGGGTAGATTGTAAACCCCCTCATCCAAAAATAGGTATCTTGTGTGTATTTTGTATTTTTTATATTTGTTTTAGATTATTTTTCAAATAAAATAAAATCTAATGATTTTATTAGGACACTTCATCGTGGTTTGAACATTAATGATATATGATAGATCCAAAATCTGTATCACCCATCATAGGAAGTAACCTACACAGGAGACACTACCTGTAGGATCTTTTTGTGGCACAAAAATTTGATCATTTGGCATTAGTATGACATTAGTGTAAAAATTATAGATTAAGTGTTAAATATTTATATATATATATATATATATATATATATATATATATATATATATATATATAATTTTGTTATGGTTATTTTCTAATTCCAACTTTTCTATAATTAGTAACCCATAATTTCTCGTACAAAGTTAGACATTTTTCCTTTTTTTTATAGAATTGCACATTATTTATTATTATCCTATTTTATGGATAATTATTTAGTTATTTACTTAGTTAATTAGATAATACAGTTATTTGATTTATTATAACTAGATAAATATCTAATTATTAATTACAAATTTTTCATAAATTATTTTGGGTGTAGTATTTTATTAAAGCTTTACAAAGTAAAATTTCTAGAAATTATTTTGTGTTCAAATAGTATTTTTGGATTTTTTAAACCTCATCTATAAATGTAAATATATATATATATATATATATATATATATATATATGTTAATAAATATATAGTTAATAATAATAATAATAATAATAATAATAATAATAATAAGAAGAAGAAAAGATAATAATAATAATAATAATAATAATAATAATAATAATAATAATAATAATAATAATGTTGATAAATGAAAAAAAAGAAAAACAAAAGAAAAGAAAAAGAAAAGAAAAAAAAAACAAAAAACCTAAATAAACCTAAACTAATTAATACTAAACAAAACCTATAACCTAATTCCTATACTAAATATTCCTAAACCCCCCTACCCCCCCGCGACTGCACCGCCGTCCACCTCCACCCGCGAGCAAGCGCGTATATATATATATATATATATATATATATATATATATATATATATATATATATATATATATATATATATATATATATATATATATATATTACAATAAAAAACCCTAACCCTAGTTTCCGACGACCTCAGCCCCGACCTCCATCCGACTGCCGCCGCCCCGCTCCGCAGCAGTCGCTGGCGACTGCACCGCCGTCCACTTCCACCCGCGCGCACGTGCGTAGCAGCGCATCCCCGAGCCCACCTTGGAGGTATGATATATCTCTCATCTCTCATCCTTTTCTCTAGCGGTTTGTCCGTATACGTTCACAACCTAACCCTCTAGGATTTTCTTCAAACATGACGAGTTTTTGTGCCCTGTATTGGTCGAAAAATCCACCGAAAGTTGGCCTAAAAACTGTCCAAGAACAGTCCAGAATTTCAACCCAAACCTCCATGTTCACGCCCAATTTGCCACCAACCTGTTTAATATTTTAAAAATCTAATTAAAAGGTTTTCTTCTCAATATAAATAAGAATTTAACTGTTCTTTTAGTTTTTATTAGTTTGTTTTATTTGTTAAATTATTCAGCCTCTAAAACGACCAAAAACTTGATATTTCAAAACTAAATTTTTGTGATACGGAGTACGCCCCGCCAAATGGGACCGCCTCGTCAGGTATCAATTATACCGAAAGGTGCATATGATATATCCTGACGTTTGGGCTTTCGCGAAAGTTTATTCGGACGTGTGTGCGCGTCAGAATTAACCCGTATCCGTAAAAAGTTCCTATATCGCAACTTTTGTAAAATACCACTCTACTTTGTGTGCGCTCGTCAGAATATAACGAAACTTGTGCCATTGGATTCGTGATATCACGCTGGTCCTGTGACCCAAGTTTCATATGATTCTGAGATAGTTTACCGAGCTGCATATTTGTGGGCCCCACGGTTTGACTTTAAGGACGAATTTGTGATCGGCTCACCAGAATCCAAAATTGGATATACCGTTGAATTCGTATCGACGTTTAAAATTTATTTGACCTATAATTTGTTCCATTTAGAGACCTTTACCTCTGGAATATATTTTGGTGCAAGGTGGGCCCACATGTGGACCCACTTTGACCTAAAATTACCGTTTTGCCGCTGTGTCCAAATTAGACGAAAGGGTAGACTTTTCTGACTATCTCGCTGATTCCGGGAATGTTGATAATATTTATTTCAGCATCCGGAGATGTTTATTCGGAGGTCATAGTTTCTGATCCTTTGTACTTGGCACCTGGACGTTTACACTACGCAGCTTTCTTGCCAGGCAAGTATATATTTTCATTGTACTATAATTTATATTCTATATGGTGCATGCATTTTATTTCTGTTATTTAGTTAATATATTTTAAACTGCTATATAAACTGCACGTCCAAGAATAACTTGGGTGCAACGACGGTGGCATCGTATTTTGTCTTTATTATATATTATGCTTGTCGACCTAGTTTTACAAGAACACCACATGATTTGGAGGCATCATTAGGTTTCATTGGCCATGACACATTTTTTACACGAGTGTGAGTCTAATGTAGAACACGAACTTGCGTGATGGGCTGGCCACCTGTACGTATAGGACGTGCGATAGGGAATAACTGCTAATAAATTTGCATGCTAAAAGACTTAGTAGTTATTAAAGGTACCATCGTGTCATGGATATGGCATGAATAGAGCATGGGGTGGGGAGAACAACAAGTAAGGCATTTGGGCTCCTTTGCACTTTTCTTGTGTAACCCGCACGCTCCGTCGGAGATGCGTGGTATGATGACCCCTATATTATCTACAAGCGGCCTCTGACATTCAAAAGACATCATGCTTTTTAGGCCTCTGATTCTCCGAGAGAATTATGCCAATTCCATTTTAGCCAGATAGCCCACGTGTCACCCCCATATTTTAGAAATATAAATGATTGCATGATATTTAATTATATTCAAATTGCTGTAATTTATTTGATTATTGCACTTTACCGTTGCTTCGATAATTAGAATACTACACTAGCCATTGTCTTCCAACTAATTTTACACCCTTGTCCTTGACATGCCAGACTTTTATTTTGATCCTTGTGTGACTCATAATTATGTCCTGTTGTGCTTCATTTTAGTCGCACAATATTCGTCGTAAACGACTATATTTAATTCTATATAAATTTAACTTTGTATCCTTGTGTGTTCCAATCAAAATTGGAGACACAATCTCGACCCATTTTTGAGCAACCCAAATTAGGATAATATTCTATTCCGAGTTTACTTCATTCATGACACTTGTGTCCCACTTAATTTTAGTCCCTTGTACTTCTAATTAATTTTAGAATACCACTTATATTTATTTTAATTAATTAAACCATAAACCTTATTTTTTATAATTTTCCAATTGTTGAGCACTTTTGTGCAAGGTGCATTAAGGTATCCATCCCATTGGACACGACACGTAAATAAACCCATTTTTCCTTTATGTGTATTTTTTATAATTTTTGGGAGTGTGCAATGCAACATCAATCTCCTTGAACCATGGCCTTCAAAAACTTGAACCAATGCATCATAGCCTTCCATTTTTAAATCCATTTAAAATCTTAGCTATTGAGATATCCTTGACAAGGCTAATCCCAAGAAGGCTTTGACCAAGCCTAATTCTAGGTCAACCCATTATACATATATATAAACATATTTTCTTTTACTTTTCCTTTCTTTTCAACCTAAAACCCATACACAGCCGACCACCCCTTTCCCTATTTATCTCCTTCCTCCCGTCGTTCTACTAGAGCACAACCACCTACGTTGAACTCATCTCGCCGGACTTCGTCTGTCGACCGCTGCCCAACCCTCCAGACCGCCTCACCGTTCTCCTCCCCACCCCGATATCTCCCCGCTTCCACACGACCAAGCCGCCTCCATCCCGCTGCACTTGTCGACCGCTGAACCCGTCGGCCGTCTCCCTACTGACTCAACCCCGCATACTTTACCGCCTCCATACGACCAACCCTTCTGCGTCGAACTCGCCCCGCCGGACGAACCCCTCATCGAACCCGCCAGAAATCGATGATGAACCGAGCCCCACTGCACCAAAAAGTCGCACAACTCACCTAAACGCCTGCACAGCGCCTGAAGACTCGCCGAGACATCGACGATAACTACACTCGACCAGATCAACCAGAGTCCGCCGCTCGACCGGCAAGACCAACTGGACCTGCTGCCAACCCGTCGGATTCTTTGACACAGCAGCAACAGGAGCAGCCGAGCACCCACTTCGCGATGACCTCGACACGCACGTCTCGTCCCACGTACCCAGGTTCGAGTCCCCTCTTGCGTGCATGTACACATACACGCATATGCGTAGTTCTTCATTGTATGCATGCGTATTTGTAGATTGGTATTGGTATATGTATTAGTATATGTTTAAATAATAATATTGATATATATATATGTATAGTATATTCTCCATTAGTATATATACATACGTATATATATTGTATATGTATCCCTAGTACATGTTTAATATATATATGTACATAGTATAAATTCTATTAAGTGTATATACATATATCTATTAATGAGTCTTATTGTATATGTTTGTTAGTAATATGTATTATATATCTATTTACTAGATGACCCGAGTGTAACCACGGATACCCCGTAGTTACATTGACCTGTGATCATGTAACATGTTAGCAGACTGTCATATGTACACTGGCGTACTGGCAAGACCCGTATCATTTGACTGTCTGTTATGCACAACAACTACAGACGTGACACCCTAGCGTAGTCTCTGAGATCATTATGTTTTGATTGTGTATGTTAGTATAATGTCTGATGCAATATTATATGATATGATATATCTATAGGACTGTTGGATCATTCAGACGATACTTTGGAACCAGAACATTGGTATTGCCAGCTAAGGACCATAGGCGAGTACATTCTCTGAAAGTTTCCATTATATTGATTATCTCTATAATTCTAGTTGTATAGCGTACATGACTCTGACACTGTTGTTTACACGAGTTGGCATCATCGAGACCTATCACGAGAAGTCATGATTTGGAATCTATCGTGCTAGCTAGGAAAAATAGGGAAATATTAGTAGCTTATGTGATCATACCCAACTTTACATGAATCATAGCTCACCCACACCTCACGTCGGTGCAGCCTGACCATTACATGCCTCATAGCCTATTATGTATGATTAGCCTGACTATTGCTTGCATCATAGCTATCCAGATAGTTAGCCTAACCTTACATGAATCATAGCTAGTCATAAATAGCATGCCTGATCAGTCCCAAGCCGATCACCTGATATGCTGATGTTTCACCCACTTAGTTAGATGTTCTTGACATGTATCTCTAGTATATTGATCTAGCATCTTTACATGTTCTAGTTATTGTTCTAGTACTCATTTATATTCTAGTTTATTGTTCTAGCATACACTTGTATTTCTATTCATTGCTAGATATATATTGATGATGATATGCTCCAGTACTTCATTATTCCAGTATTTCTTATTCCAGTATTTCTTATTGCCAGTATTTATATCTGTCTTGTATTTTTTTTATACTGTGTTATAGTTTTTGTCAATATATGTGGAACTGCTGTTAGTGCTTGTACTTCATTCCAATCCTGATTGGATATTTTTTCCAGAGGATCTTGAGGATTTTTGTACTACACACTATGGACCGGGTATAGATGCAGACTACATACCAAAGATCTTAGAGGAGACTATTCCTTTAGAGGAGACAATACCTGCAGCTATCTAGGCAATATTTATCTTATGTACTGAGACTTATTTGAGGTTTATTGAGTTTATGTTTAGACTTATTCTTAGTTTATGTTGAGACTTGTGGAGACTTTATGTTGGACAGCTAGACTGTAGTTTATCTTATTTTTGAGACATGGTGTTTGACTATGTCATTCTCCTTATCTTTTATCGTGCCTTTATAATCTTATAGTGGTTGTGATTGAGTTACATTATGAGATATTATGAGATGTATATTGTCCTCCTTATGGAGTTGATATCATTGACATGTTGTGAATTATATTAGTATTTATTGTGACCTAGACAACGTTCTACCGCCGATGCTGCGGCGTAGGCTGGACGTACCCGCGCACTCGTGCCCCTATACCGGGTGTGGGTCGTGACACCACGTGTTAAAAAGTTATTCTCAAAGTATATTCACATAGATGGTTAGACGACCATTGGATATTTATTTTTAGTACTTTAATGGCATACTTCTATGTATCTTGTTATGTGCCTCCGAGGACCTGGTCCCTTTCCAGATGTAGACGATCATGACTATTCGCAGGAGCACGGATCAGGACTTGCTACTTCATTCTCTTTCGAGAAGATCTTCCCTTCGAGCCTCTCTGATCATTAGATGATGTACTTATTTTATTTCTCTTATGTTCTAGTTTGGTAGTAGATTTTTCTTCACCCAAGTACTTGTTCTTATCAAGCATCTTATACTTGATTCAGTTATACAGTTAATTGATAATTAATTTTTTTATGAGATTTTTGTGGATGAGATTTAGTTATGCCCTCTGACTTATAACAAATATATACCACTTATGAATTATTATTCATAATAAAGCGTACATATGTGTTATGGTTTCCATATATTGGAGTCTCCATATCCATACGGCTGGCATGCTTACGTATTTCTAGTCCTACATATTTTGGGACTGGGCGTGACATAGTTGCAAACGAGATTGGAATATTGTTCAGGAAAGGGGTAAGTCAGACTTAGAATGGAAACCGATAAAAACCTTATCAGATTTATCGCTTAGGCAAATATAGAAAATCGTGCTTGAATTATGAAAAATAGGGGAAATAGCTTGGACGGTATTTCGTGTCGAAAGATACAAATTGAATATGGTTACTTGGATGACTATAAACATGATATATATGGGACTAAAATTTTATCAGGCGATGCTTAGGTATCGTACAGAAATTCTAAGGAACGACTGGGTGAATATGCTCACGATTGATGCGATCACGATTGAGGATTTAAATTGGGTGACTCAAATTTTTGAGAGGTGTATGGATCATTTAGAAATGTTCAAACGGATTCATAGGTCTCATGAGATAGTTGGATAGAACGATTTGAGAATGTCTTAAACAAAATGATAAGGCTTATATTGAATAGGGATTCAAGGAAATAAAATCGATATCTTGGTCAGGAAACATTTGTTAAAAACTTGGAGGATCGTGCAAGAAATTTTGAATTGAAACAAAAAAATTGAATTTAAATAAAATATTTCTCGAATAGAAGTTATTCTGAGGAAGGAATATTGTGGTTCGATGAAAGAGGTAAGCGGTAATGGATTTGACCTGGAGTTTGAAAGAACGATCTTGAATCAAGTTCGAAAAGATAGCAATCGAAATCAGTCCCAACAAGAACGATTATCCTGTGGGAGCGCCGGCATGGTGATTTCATGTACGACGAGGATAAATGAACTCACGAGAACATGTTCGATGATTACTCCAAACAAACTCGATGAATAGAATATACAAAAAAATGGTTAGATTTTGGCTTGAATATTTGAACTTAGTTGTTTAAGAAATGCCAGAAGTAGAATATAGATTTATCAAACTGTAATATTGAAGTTGGATAATTTTGCTAGACGAATTATAATCACTGCATGGACGAACATGACTTGGTAGATTTTATATATAACTTGGATCGAGCAAAGTTAAAGGATAAGGTGTCCCGATCATTTCGATGATAACCATAATGTTCGACGTTCTTGTCTTGTGCGAGCGTAACTTTATGCTCGTATATGCGTCATGCCCGGTTTAGGATGATTATCCAGCGGGAGTATTGGCGTGGTGATCTTATGTCCAACGAAAATGATCGAACTTGCGGGAGACCGGAGCATGAAAACTAATGGATCATCTTAACTTTTTGTTCGATATGATAAGACGAGTTTGGTAATACAAGTTAATCAGAAGTGTTTTAGGGATAAGTTAGACTAGAACCTGGAGTAAATCATGCTTGATGGTTTCATGAACGGATACATGAATCAGGTTGGACGACTTGGAGTTATAATCAAAGGTTTAGAATTGAATCTCGGCTTGGTGGTATAGACTTGGTATGGATATATGGATTCTATCGAAACATATTAAGGAGATAGACTATACGAATTGCTAGGCTTGTCCTGCATCTTGGATATATCATAGATTTTACTGAATGGACTTGGACCTTGTATAAATGAACGTGTTATTGAGAGTAGGATAATCTGTGCTCGATGTTATAAATCTGAGTAAAACGAGCTTGGGTAGAATATCCTATGCAAACGAACAATGGTTTGACATTAGGAATTGGGAAGAGCATCGTGCGACAAATTTGTACGATAAATCGTATGCTTGAACTAGTACCTATGACCTTGTGAGCTGACTTAGTAATTAGGCTGACAACCCTATGTCGAGTGAAAGAACTTGTGTAATCGACTTTAGATCATTGCTTGAACAAACCATAGAACTGGCACAGAAAGACTTAGTGTTAGACTTGGAACGGTAAGCGTGTGCTATGTTTCACCCGAACTGATGAACACTAGTCGGTTGATCGGATAGATCGTGCTTAATGGTAGTACAAATGCTTAGTTTGAGTTGGAATGAAAACGGCTTAAAAATTTGGTTGACCCTACTAGAAGTATCCTTAATATTTATATGATGAGAACCCTTGAGATTTTTGCAAGTAATTTGTCTGATTTTACTATCACTAAGTTTGGTTTAATGCATATGTTTGAGGGACGCCTTGAACGTGTGCACGATCCAAGAGTCAATAATATGTGGAACTCGAGTGCAAAGACTTCGCTATCGCTAAGTTAGTGACATGAATATATTTGAAGGATGCTCTGAATATTGTATGATCCAGACTCGTGATATGCTGATCTCGAATGCTAGTGCAAGTAAATATGTTAGACCCGTATGGACAAGTATAATAACTTGTATAAGTTTATCTCAGCCTTAGATCATCATTCAAGATGGATTATAACAGACCCTGCATTAAGCAATATGTTTCGCACTAATGCATAATAGATACCGAGTCAGAACTTGGATTGAATGACATAGTTATTCAATGAGCCCGACCCAGTATACACGCAATACGGTAATAAGGAACGAGTAGAAAATTGTGTTCGAACGGATCTAGTGGTTCCGATTCCAATGCTTGGGATAGATTCGATAGTGCGGTAGACCGGTTTGTGCTCAGGAAGTCTCGAGGATGAGAATTTTTTTGAGTGGTGTATAATGTAATAACCCGTTTCGTTCAAGCGGACAACCAATTCAAACGACAAAAGTGCAATGACCCAACCCGCTTTGCTCAGTGAGAAGACTCGTTTGAGGCAAAGTATTTTTAGACTTGGCCCTTCAGGAGTTCATGCTTAGACTTTCAAAGGCTCGCTCGGAGTATCGCTCGACCGAGGCAAATTATCGCTAAGATAGGTGGCTACGATGAACTTATCTTTGCTTAACCAGCACACTTAAAATATGGATGATACATGCTAGTCGCTAGGTGAATCATTCACTGCATGCTAATAAAGAATCCAATAAACCTATCTAAGGAAATAATTTCAACTTGTATTGCTTGTGTTAGAACATGAAAATAAAACTTGGTTTATAACATAGACCCTCGTATGCTACCTTTGTCTTGTGCAACTAGACCTCGCTATGCCTCGAGTAGAACGATATATGTATACTCTTCGTAGTGCACTGTTCACTTATTTACTGCACGTCCCAAGATTATGTTGGCTGGTATATTCCTTTACGGTTTAACTCCTCGCTTTACCATTAGATCCGTGCCAACGTAAATGCTTATGTTCACCCAAAATGAAATGCTTGCCTGCTTATATGCTAACTTGTACCCGTTTGCCTCATTTCGATGCTAGTCACATAATTCATACCATGGCCTTGCACGAGCGCGACTTACGCTCATGTGATATCATGCCCAGAGGCGGATAGATCGTCCTACGGGAGCACTGGCGTAGTAATTCGCGCCCAACTGGGACGACCGATTACCTACGGGAGATCGGGGCTTGACACTATCGACAGTTTATTCGGGGATACTCCACTATTGTTGCACCTCTCATAGACTTGATGCAGAAGGATCGAGCATGGACTTGGAAATCCAAGTTCAAGGAGGTCTTTGATGCACTAAATAGGACAATAATAGAGGAACCAGTCCTATCCTTCCTGGACTATTCCAAGCTATTTGAGGTGCGTGTCGATGTGTCCGACTTTGCCATCAGTGGGGTGTTGGGGCAAAAAGGGCACTCCATCGCATATGAGAGTCATAAGTTGAATGACATGGAGTGGCACTACCCAGTACAAGAGAAGGAGATGACCACAATAGTGTATTGCTTACGGATGTGGTGTTATTATCTTCTTGGCACCAAGTTCGTGTGATGACGGACAATGTTTCCACGAGCTACTTCCAAACACAAAAAAGTTGTCCCCTAAGCAAGCAAGCAAGGTGGAAAGACTTATTGGTCGAGTTTGACATGGAGTTGTGATACAGGTCGAGCAAGCTCCATGTGGCTGATGCACTTAGCAGGAAGGCAGAGCTAATAATGGTGTGCTTGCTCAAGGAAGACATACTTAAGAGTAAATAAATATGTGATCGACTTGGTAGATTCAATTATTTGCACTAAGGATAAGCTAGCTCAACCATACCTAAAGTGTATGATTAGCTAGTAGCCAATGATTTACACTACTTACCAATAGTCCTTGATCACATATCTAGCTAGTACTTTTTTAGCTCCGACTGATATGATGGATCCAACCATGACACATCACTAGCCAATGTATCCAATGTTATCCAAAGTTAATATGATGAAAAATATCCAAAATCGATGCGATGAGTCAAGATAACATCTCCTGACTGAAGATCCAATGTCAATACCAATCTATGTACCATAGTATCAAGAATCAGATATAAAATTTCTAAATACTTAAAATATAGTAATTATCAAATAATAAAAACTATCAGAGAATGTACACGCCTGTGGTCCTAAGCAAATGATACAAATATGTGTCCAAACTAGTGTCACACCGACCTATATATGAAATATCAATATCAATTGGTGTTCATGAATGATGAATAAGTCAAACTAGATAAATATGTGATTTCTTGGTCAAAACTAGGTCGTCTTGGTCAAAGTAGGTCAATCCCAAGTTTCTGGGCTAATACTAGCTAATCTTAACACATAGAGTATTTACCTACCAATATCTCTTTATTAAACACTAACCTACCTTGGTATCATAATACCTTGGTATCAACACTTACCTTGGTATCCTAGATACTATGGTAACCATAACATGTATATACCTACATATATAATACTATGTATCTCTAATACTTAGCTACTATCCAATTCCATTACCTTAGCTCTATTCTAACATTATCTCAACTTAATACTTATTTTATGCCTATTACCTTATCATAACACTAGGTATTTATAATCCATATATACACTATATGTATATAACCTAACATCTTAACTAATACCTTGACATAATACCAACTCAACTTTCTACACTTATAACCAATATCTTATCCTTAAATTCAAATCCTAACCAATACCTTACCACTACACTTACTCATATAATAAGATCTTTAAGATACCTAGTTATACTTTAATATTAAACGTACCCACACCCAGGTATTAGTTATCTCAAACTGAAGTATCATAATACTGATACCACACACTCACTTGTTAACTTCCAAGGTATTGTGTGTATCACACTAACCCACATTGCTCTGAGATACCCTACTGACACTCATTCTACTACACAATGACTGATACACACTTGTGTATCAGTCCCCACTCTTGAATACCCTTTTCTCAAGTATGCACAACACACTATCAGTCTCACTTACAACTCACACACCTCAAAACACAGACACTGACACTATTCATCAATCATACACATATTAACATAATACTCCAACACCTACACCTATACCTACACCTATACCTCACTAACTAACCATCACCAACACCAAACCAATTCAAACATCACTTGCTAACATCCATACTTAATATCCCACGCTCAAATCAACATCTGAAACCATCCCAACTCAGACTAAACTCTAACTGTACACTGGCATAGTTGAACCTCTCCTACTGCAGACACCCAAGTCTTTTGCAAGCTACTGTAGTAGTAAGTATTGATGTTGGTGCAGCTGTTACTAAGTTTGCAATGCATTCCTAAACCTGGAATACTCCAACTACAATTATTGCAGTTGTTTACTGTACCTCATCTTGCAGTGAAGCTCACCCCCAAGGCCTTCACATGCTGAAAACCCAAAGTAGTAATGAAATGCACAACTGAATACACTCAATTTGCAACCCAGGTATGATGGTAACCCTCATCCCCTGTATCACTTGACACCCACACACACTTGGACACTCTAAGATACTTGTATCCAACTCCAATACCTATCTCTGACACTCATCCAAGTACACCATGATACTCTATTTAGGATACTCACCTAGCTAGTAATCTTACTGAAACCAATAACTATTAGTCATACCAATAACCTTGTTCAACAATTTAGGGTCTCATTGGACTACACATTGCACTCACACATCTGCTCAAAATACCTCACTGCTCAACCAAGACTCATATAATTCACCTCTCCTTACTGATACCCAATCACTCCTGGTACAAAGCATTTCCAATTGATAGCTTATCCCCACTCTATACACCTGATGCTAGATTAACACACAATTGGCATCTTCTACACCCAGGTCTGCAACCCGAGCCTAACCCCCTCTCAACTATACAGTCCCAATACTTCCCCTCATCATAACTCTATAACCAACACAAATACTGAAACCCATTCCATCCTCACTGTAGTACCCATTCACACTGCAATATCAAGGTTTGCAGTTGCCTGCAACCTTCCAAATCTGCAGATACCCCAATCCAGACCTTCATTTGTATGTGCAAGCAAGCACAAATGCTCTTAGTGACCAGTCCCCAACCCGACACACAACTAATTATCCTAACACACTAATAGACCAACATAAAACCAATGATACCCCTTGATATCAGACCTGAAAATCCCCCTCTAGCTACTACACTGATGTAGGCAGTGCCCAACTCTACTGCTCTTGCTGTTCTGGGCAGCAAACCCCACACCTCACTCGAGCCCCATTACCTTCACTTGATCCTGAATACACATTTGACTGAAACCCATTCTTTCTTGACCTATACTTAATTATACTTCTCCCATGATACTCACTATTACAGAAAATCTATGATACCCACTGGTACCCGACACTACTCAATAACACATACACACAATAGATATACACCAAAATATGATACACTAGACAACTCACTCAACCTTCCTCATTCCCATACTCACCTGAACATAAGACACACTGGACACTACACTCACAACACACAGTCATATATAAACAACACTTATATATATATATATATATATATATATATATATATATATATATATATATATACTCACACACACATACACACACTTAGATATCAATACAAACACACACACACACACACACACACACACACACACACAATTGGCATTTCAACAAATATCCTTGGTGCACTAATGTGAAACTCATGATACACTCGCAACTATGGTACCAACACTTCTAATATCCAACACACACCATATCTACATATCAAATGCATCCCCATATTACTGAAGTAATTAGTTAAAAATATAAATTAAGGATAATTAACTAATAGACCCAAAATCCCCAAATTTAAGGCACAAAATAATATTCCACAAGAAAAATCATAGATATAGATAAATAAGGGCTTCTCACACCTAGTTCTAGCCATTGAAAGTAAATTTCACCTATGTGAGGGTTCCTATAGGTCCAATGGGTGTTCTTAACCATAAATAGAGTGGAGAATAGAGAACTATCTTGGTTTTGAGTGACCTCCTTGAAAAACTTCGAATTTTGACACGAGAAATACAATGCGGACACGATCCTCAACACTTGGACTCATCTTCAAGCTTCCTCTAGCAATAACAATCTCCTTAGCCTCCTTGAAAAATAAAAATGAGAGGGATAATATTTTGAATAGATTGATTATGGTTTCCTTCTTAATTTGGGGATGAACTAATTAGGAAGGCAAATAAGGCTATAATGAATAATGAAGGCTTATATAGACTTTCTCTTAGGGTTTGGGTTAGGTTAATAAAGTATTGATATGACTTAAAAGCCCTCAAAGTTTGTCATGACAAAATATTAAATTATGGGGAAGGGTTCAAGTCCTAATGTGAAGAATATTCTATGTAATTGGCTAATAAAAAACTAATTAACTAGTATAATCATGACTACTCTATTTAATTGAACCAATGGTCAAGTCAAATCTAGTTGGGTTCACTTAGTTTAACTAATAACTAGTCTTACCAATAGGGTAACCACTAACCAACATGTCACACAGCTCCTTGTAATAGTTAGCACTCAACCAATACATATAATAAATATTATTATCAAAATTAAGAAATTATGGAAATAATAAAAATATCCCTCTTGGAATTATGTAGTTACAATCCTACCCCCCTTAGAAAAATTTCATCCTCGAAATTTAAAGATGGTCGGACCCCTTCTAAGTCAACCCCCCAATCCAACCTAATTATACAAACATACAAATCAAAGAAGTCACTACTTATTGTCAATCTTGCATGGTTAGGGTCTCTATCTGTCATAAATTTGCAGTCTCTGTCAGGGGTATACTACTAACTATACTAACTATATAGCACAAACAACTATAAGGTACTAAGGAAGCAATCAAATCAATATATAAAAAAACGATAAGAATAAAGAACAAAACCTTGCTAGCCCATCACCTGTACGTCGGCCTCCTCGACCATCATCGCAAATGTCCCGTCCTGCTGGGGTGGATCCCTTTGCAGGTGTTGAGCAATCTACGACACTATAGGTGGCCAAACTCTACCTCTTTGCCCTCGGTCTACACACTGGCCTGAGTGATGAAAGCTTAAGGGACAATCCTTCACTAGATTCTTCGTTGATCCACAATGCAAGTACGCTCCTAGCCTCTTTCTGCACCTCCCAAGTTTGCCAGTCCTTATGCAATAGGTGAATTGAGGATCCTGTTGTCTCTGCCTCTGAGGCTGTTGTGGCATCTACTGTACCAGAGCTTGAACTGGAGCACGAATCGGCGTTGAAAACTGCTGCGGCTGAAATGCCCTCTGCTGCTGAAACTGGGGCCGCTTAGCTGGACCCGTACTGCTGCTAGCTATCCTCTATACATCTCTCCCCCTCTTGGACTTGAGCTCCAAGTCATCCTCTGCTACGTGGGCATCTGACAAAATTTTCTCGAATGTCGCAGTGCGGTGACCCCTGGTGTGCAATTTGATTTCCATATTCAAACCTTTCCTGAACTTTCTTACTCACACCAATGGATTTTGCACCTCCGCAAATCAGCCCAATCGACAAAATTCAGCAGCGTACTCATCCACCGACATACTCCCCTGGACAAGGTTCTGAAACTGGCTCTCCAGGGCACTCAGAGCCATATATAGGAATAACTTTTTCTTGAAAAGATCCTTAAAAGCTTCCCAAATCAATCCAGGATCCACAATCTTCTAATCTGTGCGAAACCATATAAGGGCTATATCAAACATCTGACTACAAGCCGCCTCCATCTTTAAACTCTCTGGAAACTGTGCCAATCGTAAGATCCTCTTGATGTCCTCTATCTAGTCTTCTGCATACAATATCCCCTCCATGCCCTTGAAGTCCTTAGGCAACATCCTCTTGAAATCAACAATAGTGCCTGGCCTCGGCTGCTGCGGGGCAGAATAGGGTGAAATTGTTTGCGACTGAACTAGTGCTACCCACTCAACAGTTGTGAGTGCTAACTAGTGGGCATTCTCGATACCCTGTCTCATGATGTCTGACTGGCGATGTTGTGCCTCTTCCTGGGCCCTCTGGGCCTCTATCATCTCCCGCAAGACCACAAACATCTGTGCGGCATCGACTGGTGCTGGAAGCTCCTCAGAAACAACTTGGACAACCTTCTGAACTGGAGGAGGAGCACCCTAAAAAGTGGTCAACGACCCCACCTGAACTGGTAAGACAACCCTCTCAGCTAGAGAATACGGAATAGTATCAGCTACTGCCTGCATCAGAGGTGGAGAAGTAACCGACCTCAAGAAGCTGCTCCAAAATACTGGGATTTAGTATTTGGCGGCATACTGAAGTTAGATCGATACAAAATAAGTCAATAAGGCACAAGATACGATATCATCAAAGGAGGACAACAATATTCAAAGAAACAATATTTAGAATGAATAACGATAGTAAAATTAATAGATTAAAAGTTTTTCTAGTTATGATTGAGTATCCTTTCTCATCTAGTATCATATGTCCTATGTCCTATCACAGGCTCGTCGTAGTACAACTAATTCGTTGCACTACCACGATATCGCACTAATTGTGAAGCTTGACCTTCATCGGCCACCACAAAAATGTATCACGACCCGCACCAGGTTAAGGGGCTCGAGTACGTGGGTACGTTCAACCTACGCCACAGTATCTGTGGTAGAAGGTTGTCTAGGTCAACAATGCTATCTAAATATCTCATACAATATATATATATATATATATATATATATATATATATATATATATATATATATATATATATAACATGTCAGTGGTATCTCAACTCCAAAATGAGGACAATATGATTAAAGCAACAAAATACTTAATCACATATCTAAAGCACGATAAGATATCAAAAAAGTCTAACACAACCACATAGTTTAAACATCAATAACATCCAGTAACAACAACAATATCCAAGTCTCAAATATAAGCCGAAAATAAATTTGGTACCAAAATACTAATAAAAACTAACTAGGATAACTAGTGGCACCGACTAGTCCTTCCGGTAATCACTCATAAATATTAGGGCCCATGGTCGCCACTCCCTTCTGTGGTCCGTTATATGTTGGACACTAGTCCTCTAAGTCGTCGTCTAAAAAATATATCCAGTTAGGATTGGAGCAAAGTATAACCCAATAGCAATTCCAATTAATTGACAAAGACTATAAAACAGAAAATAGATGATGCTATATACGATAAAAAAATAATAAACTGATGCAATAACAATAGTAAATGGAGACATACAATGTAAGCAATAGGATATAGCCAGTGCATATATGAAAAAAAAAATAGACTATAATATCAGATACAAGGCAATATAATCTGTGAACTGAATATGAAAATTACAACATACAATGTGTTTTGAAATGCAAAATAGATATGTAATCGGCTTAGAAGATTCAATAATTTACACATGATAAGCTAGCTCAACCAAACGTAAAATATATGATTATCTAGTAGCCGATGATTTATACTACTTGCCAATAGTTCTTAATCATATATCTAGCTAGTACTTCCCCCGTCCTGACTGATACGATGGATCCAACCATGACACGTCACTAGCCAATGTATCCTATGTTATCCAATGTCAATACGATAAAAAATTTTTAATATCGATGCGATGAGTCAAGGTAACATCTCATGACTGAAGATCCAATGTCAATACCAATCCATGTACCATAGTGTCAAGAATATGATATAACATTTCTAAATACTTAAAATATTATAATTATCAAATAGTACAAACTATCAGAGAATGTACCCGCCTGTGGTCCTGAGCAAATGATACAAATCGATGATCGAACTGGTGTCACACTGACCTATATATGAAATATCAATGTCAATTGGTGTTTGTGAATGATGAATAAGTCAAAATAGGCTAATATGTAGTTTTTTGGTCAAAACAAGGTCATCTTGGTCAAACTAGGACAATCCCAAGTTTCTAGGCTAATACTAGCTAATCTTAACACCTAGAGTATTTACCTACCAATATCTCTCTATTAAATACTAACATTACCACGGTATCAATACTTACCTTGGTATCCTAGATACTAAGGTAACCATAACATGTATATACCTATATATATAATACTAGGTATCTCTAATACTTAGATACTATCCAATTCCATTACCATAACTTTATTATAACATTACCTCGACTTAATACTTATTATATGCCTATTACCTTATCTTAACCCTAGGTATTTATAATCCATATATACACTATATGTATATATCATAATACCTTAACTAATACCTTGACATAATACCAACTCAACTTCCTACACTTATAACCAATATCTTTTCCTTAAATTCAAATCCTAACCAATATAAGTTCAAATCCGAACCAATACCTTACCACTACACTTACACATATAATAAGATCTTTAAGATACCTAACTATACTTTAATATTAAACTTACCCATACCCAGGTATTAGTTATCTCAAAATGAAGTATCATAAAACTGATACCACACACTCACTTGTTAACTTCCCAGGCATTGTGTGTATCACACTAACTCACATTGCTCTGAGATACCCTAATAACACACATTCTCTTATACAATGACTGATAAACACTTGTGTATCAGTCCCCGCTTGAATATCCTGTGCTCAAGTATGCACAACACACTATCACTCTCACTTATACCTCACACACATTAACACAACACTCCAACACCTACACCTCACCAGCTAACCATCACAACACCAAACCAATACAAACAACACTTTCTAACATCTATACTTAATACCCCACAGTCAAATCAATATCTGAAACCATCCCCACTCTGACTAAACTCTAACTGTACACTGGCACAATTAACCCTTTCCTACTATAGACACCCAAGTCTTCTGTAAGCCACTGCAGTGGTAAGTATTATTGTTGGTGCAGCTGTTACTAAGTTTGTAATGCATTCCTAAACCTAGAACACTCCAACTGCAACTATTGCAGTTGTTCACTGAACCTCATCTTGCAGTGAAGCTAACCCATGCACATGCTAAAAACCCGAAGTAGTACTGAAATGCACAACTGAATACACTCAATTTGCAACCTAGGTTTTATGGTAATCTTTACCCCTATATCACTTGACACCCACACACACTTAGACACTCTAAGATACTTGTATCAAACTCCAATACCTATCTCTGACACTCATCCAAGTATACCAAGATACTCTATTTAGGATACTCACCTAGCTAGTACTCTGACTAAAACCAATAATATTGGTCATACCAATATCCTTGCTCAATAATTTAGGGTCTCATTGGACTACACATTACACTCACATATCTGCTCATAACACCACACTACTCGACCAATACTCATATAATTCACCACTCCTTATTGATACCTAATGACTCCTCATACAAAGAATTTCCTATTGATAGCTTATCCCCTCTCTATAAACCCGGTGCTAGATTAACACACAATTGGCATCTTCTACACCCAGGTCTGTAACTCGAGCCTAACCCCCTCTCAACTGCACAATTCCAACACTTCCCCTTATCATAACTCTACAACCAACATAAATACTGAAAACCATTCCATACTTACTGTACTACCAATTCACACTGCAATATCAAGGTTTGCAGTTTCCTACAACCTTCCAAATCTATATATACCCCAATCCAGACCTTCATATGTGAAAGCAAGCACATATGCTCTTGCTGAGCAGTCCCCTACCTGACACACAACTAATTATCCTAATACACTAATACACCAACATAATACCAATGCTACCCCTTGATATCAGACCTGAAATTCCCCTAGCTACTACACTGCTGTAGGTAGTGCCCAACTCCACTGCTCTTGCTATTATGGGCAGCAAACCCCATACCTCACTTGAGCCCCATTACCTGCACCTGATCCTGATCACACATATGACTGAAACCCATTCTTCCTTGACCAATACTTAATTGCATTTCTCTCATGATACTCATTGTTACAGAAACTCACTGATATCCACTGGTACCCGACACTACTCAATGATACATACACATAATAGATAGATAGATATACCCAAATCTGATACACTAGACAATTCACTCAACCTTCCTTCACTCCCATACTCATTTGTACACAAGACACATTGGGTACTACACTCACAACACACAAAGTCATATATAAACAACACTCAAATATATATATATATATATATATATATATATATATATATATATATATATATATATATATATATATATATATATACATATATATATATATAGACACACACACACACACATACATAGATATCAATAGCAATATTATATATAACATAATTGGCATTTCAACAGACACCCATGGTGCACTAATATGAAACTCATGATACACCCCCAACTATGGTACCAACACTCCCAATATCCAACACACACCATAGCTACATATCAAATACATCCTTATATTACTAAAGTAATTAGTTAAAAATACAAATTAAGTAAAATTACACTAATTGACCTAAAATTCTTAAATTTGAGGCACAAAACAATATTTCACAAGAAAATCATAGATCTAGATAAATGAGAACTTATAGCACCTACTTCTAGCCGTAGAAAATAAATTTCACCTATGAGAGGGTTCTTATAGGTCCAGTGAGTATTCTTAACAATAAATAGGGTAGAAAATAGATAATTACCTAGGTTTTGAGTAACCTCCTCGAAGAACTTCGAATTTGGACACGAGGAAGATAAAGCAGACACGATCCCCAACAATTGGACTCCTCTTCAAGCTTTCTCTAGCAATGACAAGCTCTCTAGCCTCCTTAAAAATAAAAATGAGAGGGATGAGATTTGGAATCGATTGATTAGGGTTTCCTTCTTAATTTGGGGATGAACTAATTAGAAAGAAAAATTAGGCTATAATGAATAATTAAGGCTTATATAGGCTTCCCCTTAGGGTTATGGTTAGGTTAATGAAGGGTTGATATTACTTAAAAGACCTTAAAGTTTCATGACAAAATGTTTAATTATGGGGAAGGATTCAAGTCCTAATATAAAGAATATTCCATGTAATTGACTAATAAAATAACTAATTAACTAGTCTAATCATGACTACTCTATTTAGTTAAACCAATGGTCAAGTTAAGTCTTTTTGGGTTCACTTAGGTTTACTAACAACTAGTCTAACCAATAGGCTAACCACTAACCAATAAGTTACATAGCTTCTTCTAATAGTTATCACTCAATCAATACATATAATAAAAAATATTATTATCAAAATTTAGCAATTATGGAAATGACAAAAATACCCTCTTCCGGAATTAGGTAGTTACAAAGGTGGATCATTATCGACCCGACAGCCTTCTTGATCCTCTCCCCATGGGAGAGCATCTCGATTGACTATATATTCTCCACCTTGCAGAAGGTAGCGATACTTGGGTCTATCCTTATGGTGGTAGACAGATTCTCCAAGTATGAGACCTTTATAGCTTCACCAATGAACTATTCTACAAAGGAGGTCGCACGCTTGTTCATATACCACGTGGTAATTTTTTGGGGCATCCTGAAAAGAATTATTAGCGATCGAGACCCCTATTTCACGAGAAAGTTATCGACAGAGGAGTTCAAGATCCTATGGTCGGATCTACACTTCTCGACGTGTTTCCAGCTGCAGAAAGACGAAGAGATGAACTGAGTCAATTTTCTACTTGAGGAGTACTACTTGTAATACTTTATGAGTGCCAACCAGTGAGACTGGGTGCATCACCTAGATATTTTTAGTTCTTCTACAATCTCTAAAGGAGCGAGTCATCCCACAATAGCCTATTTGAGTTGGTAATGTGTCGACAACAGCTCACCCCACACAATCTAAGTACGAAAAAAATCGGAAAAAGCTTCGTGTCTTACCAGTTTGCCTCAAATTTCAAAGAGAAAGCTGATATTGCTAATATATTTCTGAAGAAAACTGCACCCAAAATAAAGAAATGGGCTGATGCCAAGCGAAGGCCTGTCGACTAGAAGGAAGGGTACTTGGTAATGATCATCCTTCAACTATAATAGTTCAAGGTGTTTTACAAGATACACAAGGGTCATATTTGTAAGTATAAAGCCACCCCCCGGCCCTTAAGAAGGTAGGCAAAGTTGCCTGCAAACTCGAGCTCCCTACCAAGCTAAAAATACGTCTCATTTTCCATGCAAGTTGGATCAAGTCATATCATGCAGACTTGGAGGACCCACACCAAGGAGTTTTGAAGTGACCCATAGTGACCATGACCACGTCTTTCAATAAAAAATGGAAGCTGTGCTCGACTCAAGAACCATTCATCGATAAGGCATTTTTTCGTATGTGGAGTATTTTATCAAGTGGAAGAAAACACTGCATGGCGAGTCCAGCTTGGAGTGTGCTGACACATTGCATCAATTCAAGGATAAGATACCAAAAAAATTTAGTGGGCTTATAACGAGGGCGTCAACACAATAGGTGTAATGCTCTGCACCCGCACGGTGCATTATGCTGAATCAGATTAAATGAAACAATGGTTTGGTTGTCTTTCACTAAGTTGGATTTGGGAACAAGTATTGATTTGAGTTAGTTTTATGTGCAGATCGCGTGCACAGTTAAGTGGGATCAGAGTATCGTCTCGTATCAGGATAAGGCATGGGCGTCGATGATAACCAAAATGTTTATCGTTTTTGCCTTGTACAAGCGCAACTCCAAGCTCGTACGATATCACGCCTCGATGAGAACGATTGTCCTTCAAGAGCATTGGCGTGGTGATCTCACTTCCAGCGGGGACGTTCGAACTTGGAAAAAATTGGGGCATGACAATAGATTCGAAAGAATGTTATGCACATAATTTTTTGTCCCACCGAGATTGCCTGCATAACTGTCGTCGGAGGGGGGAGGGGGTTTAGATGGAAGCTTCTAAAATTCTTCATAAGGTGGTGGAGTCTTCTTGTATTCTTATGAAGTCTCTTTAGCTTTCTAGAAACTCTAGAATATATCTTGTAAATATTTACTTAGGCTTAGAAGTTTCTTGTACATGTTCTAGAACTTTTATAAGGTCCTTGAATTTCTATAAGTAAGGGAGAGAGTCATTTGCTCCTCACCATCGAATCATATAAGAATTCTTTAATATAGTAAAATCTTTTTTAAGTTTTACTCTTGCTCCACTATTCACGTATCTTCTTAGCATTCTACCTAAGTCCATCCTAAAAAGGCTTTTATGGATCTACGAGCAGAAAGTTCGTACTCTGCATGGGTTGAAGTATAGAAAAATTCTCTATCTATAGAGTTACATCCACGTGCGTTGCAATTAAAAAAATTATTTTGATATTCATAAAAATAATTTAAATTATAATTTATTGTAGATTAATTTGAATATATTTGAATTATAATTTATTATAGTTATATGTGTAGTTAGTTAGATAATATCAGGTTGTTAAGCTATTAGTTAAGCTGTTAGTTAGAATTTATTTATTTATTTTATTTTTTTAATTATGTGAGGATATACATACGGTTTAAACGACTCATTTTGACACACACATTAGACGTCTCATTTTGAATCATTTTTAAGCCTCTTTATAATAACAAAGATATATCTTCTTTGATGTCGTCCACTTCATACTATCAGTCAAAGCCTCTTTGCGCTTATTAGAGCATCAATAGTAGATACAACTCTGTCATGCCCTAGTCCCAAAATACACGGGACCAGGCCACGTGGCATTGGCCACCTGACACGACTTCGAAGGATATCCCAATTTAATGGATCCTATCGAAGCGTGCTACGCTGTCCTAAAATAGTAACAAGTCTAATATGCTAATAAACAGCAGACAATGTCTAATCTCATCCACAAAATACAATATCATGATGACTGAAACAAATGCTAGTAAATAAAATACAAAAGTTTGAATATCCATAATACATTTGAAATAGTCTGATGGGGACAAACCCATTAAAATACAACAATGGAATAAAAGTGCAGAAAGGAGTAAGATAACTAGACTAGAGCATCAGCTAGCTAGATAAGAATGCTCTAGTCTGAAACGACTGCATACTCAAATCATGGGAACTCCTCTGGAAATGCCTCGAAGTCCCCAATCAGGAATCCTGTCTCTACTCCTGCTCCGTAGATGGTCGGGTACAAGTGCTCGTCTGGATCTGGAAGGGAACCAGGTCCTCAGAGGGACGTAACAAGATACAAAAATGTATGCCATAAAGTATATACTGTGTAAACTCAAGGGTGAACTAACCAGCTATGTGTAATACAATTTGAAGACAACCCTGGTACGTATGGGTAGGTGAAAGGTATAAAGCATAGCGTCAAGCCAGAGGCTAAGTACCTGGCATTAGCTGTAAACTGGATGCCAGGAGTATATACTGACTATATCATCGATCATGATAGCGTGCAGCTAGTAACCTCTACCGGATATATCGACAAGCATATATGTCCATAACCGGGTACCTGAGCCCATAGCCGGGTAACACATGGCCCATAACCGGGTAACACTGAGGCTCACAGCCCCGCAGTTTACTCTGAAACTACGGCAGCCAAATATCTGTCCCATACGACTACTAATTATCTTTCCCGCCCAATATCAATGTACAAGTCGCGAACACGACATGGACATCACATACTATAATGCAAGTCGCTACAGAAATAAACAACTAAGCTAAATATCGTCACACGTGCTGCTCATACTGATGGTCAGTCAGTCATGAAGCACGCGTCCCTACATGATCTCACTCTGTGACGTATAATGATACGTGTCAAGGCCTGGGAAGTCATATTGATGAATCCTCAACTTTTGGTGGGTCCACTAGACACTAGGTCAGACACAAGTCCTAATGTCAACGTCTTCGTTGACTGCACCCGAGTCTTCTCGGACGTGCACAGTTTAATATTAAAACAATAAAATATGCAACTAGATAACATCTGAATTTAAATAGTATAACAAGGCAAGGTATACTTGCCTGGAACTCTGGTGTGTGCAAACAATGCTCCGGAACCAGCAGTCAAGGTAGCACCATCTCGGATGCCTACGAACAGATAACCCAAAATTATAAATCACTAAATTACACCACGCTTAATTACCTATGCTAACATAGCACATGTATACATACATAACACATATACATATATATACATTAAGTAATTTAATAACATGCATACATATATATACAGTTATGCATATAGACATATTTATATTTATTCATTATACATATATATATATATACATAAACAACCATGATTATATATATAGTATAATACTTATATACATATATACATAATTTACAATTATAAAATACATATGTACATATATATACATTAAATAAGCATTTATACATAAATATAAATACAATGATACCTTAATACATACATAAATACATTTATACATCAGATACTATATATAAATACATTATATAAATACCATAATACATTAATACGTATATAAATACATAAATACATATATATTGACAATAATACATTAATACATTTAAATACATTAATACATATATAATTACTTTAATACATTAGATATTATACATAAAATAATACATTAAATATATAAATACATTTATACATTTATATAATACATATACATACATACATACATACAAATATACATTAAATAACATATATACATATATACATAAACATAATTACATAATACATATTTACATATATATATGCACATCATACATACATATATACATTAAATAAATATACTATATACTTACTTATCATATATACATATATACATATAAACATACATATATACATAATATACATAAATACATTATATACATATATACATTTATATCTAGTTATACATATATACATTTATACATATAATATACACATATATATACATACATACATACATTTATACATTATATATACACCTATAATATACATAAATACATAATCTATACAGTATATATAAATATATACTATATACATATATACATTTTATATACACATTTATATACAATATACATTATATATATATATATATACATATATATATACAATTATATATTAAATATATTAATACTTACTATGTCGTGTCCGAGGGTGCATGTCCGCCGTGTGGTCGTTGCCGGCGAGGGGGCGGCGGAGCTCCGACGGGGGCTCGAAAAACAACAGCAGCAGCAGTTGCAGCGGCTGCTGCGGCGGTCGCCAAGGGGGTCGATGGCGGGGGAACGATGTTGGAGGGGCTGGGGGTGGCGTCGGTGAGGGTGGTGGCTACGGTGGGGGCAGTGGTGGCTACGGTGGGGGAGGTCGAGGGTCGAGTAGTGGTGCGGGTGATGGTGATGCCGGAGTTGGCGATGGTGATGTTGTTGATGGGGGTGGCTGCTGGCGGTGCCCGAGGCGGCGGTCGTGGTGGTAGTGGCGGTGGTTCAGGTGGTAGTGGTGGTGATGGGGACGATGTTGGTGGCGGTGGTGATGGGCTGAGGGAGGTGGCCGGGGAGGAGAAGGAGTCGGGGACGGAGGTGGCAGGTGGTGATGTTGGTGATGTTGGTGATGGGGGTGGATGCTGGCGGCGGAGCAGCGACCGGTGGTTGCGGCAGGGGGTATCGTCGACGAGGGAGGTCGGAGGGGGAGTGGGTCCCGGGGTGGCCGGAGACGGATGTGGCGGTAGTTGGCTGCGGGTTGGGGTCGGGTAGTGGTGGTGTGGTGAGGGTGGTGGTGTTGGTTTATTACACTAGGGTTTTTTTCCCTTATGTGTAGATGTGTGTGTGGGTGTTTTTAGAGAGAAAGGGTGGATAGTTTATGTAGGAGAGAGAGAGGGGGTCTCCTAGGGATTAGGGACGACTAGGGTAGTATTTTTGGGGAGTTGGGGAGCCTTACATGATGAAGGGAGGGCTAGGATTGAGGGGTTTTGAATATAGGGTGGAGATGCAACCAAATAAAGTTGTGTAGAGTACAACAAAATAGGCGGGGGGACCAAAGTGGACCGGTCAAGGGAGGGGGTTATGTTCTTCATGTGGTTGGACCAATGAGAGGGGGACACCTCATGGCTTATTTGCATAAAAGTCCCTAAACAATTAAAAAATTGCACAATAATTGAAATTTGGGATTGGATGTGGCAAAATACCATGTTTGGTGTTAGGTATTGGACCAATATGGTGTGTGGTGTTTAGTATGAGCCTTGAGGGTGTGGGTGTGGGTTTGGGTTGGAGTTGGGTCTAGTTTGAGTGAGGTTGGGTCATTACATTAATTTAATTAAAATTAATGCGCTAGGTGTTCTTTAATTAATTGGAAATACATGGGGTCAAAATTGGGTGGATACGAGCGTCATGGACGTAGTGGACTTAGAGTAGAATAATGTCATAATTTGGGTTGGACAAAACGGGTTGATGTTGGGTCCCAATTTCGATTGGAACGGACAAAGAATGCAAAGTTGGAATTAATTAAATTTACACACGGACGTTTGTAATAATTTTTGTGCGACTAAAATGAAGCACAAGAAAGAGTATTTTTGAGTTACACAAGGGTCAAAATAGTAGGCTGGTATGTCTAGGCAAATTGTATGAAATTTGTTTGAGGGTAATAGCTAGTGTAGTGTCCTAAATATCAGAGCAATGGTAAGGTGCACTAAGCGATTATAATGTCGTACAAAATTCTAAAATGCTGTAATCTAATTCTAATTATCTCCAAATTAAATCTAGTCTCTTTATCTAGACTAAGTAAACCTAAATTTGGTCGAGGGGGTTTACAAACTCAAAAATGCATCTTGATGCCCAAATTTTTAATAAAAAATAAATATAGAAAGGGTTGGGTTTGTATGAGAATAGTAAAGAAAAAAAAACTTTAGACCCAAATGAGATGAATGTATATAGATCTATGTGTCGCCTTTTTTCTTTTTCAAAAAATAAAATAAAATCTAGAATCTAGAAATTGGGCTCCAAATGGAGCCACTATTCTACAAATTGAGTTCCTACATTTTGAATGTAGAAATTTTGAGGCCCATGATACAACTTTTATGGCTGGGATGAGACATCAAGGAGCTCCCATTGAGCCTTACTATTTTACAAAATGGGCTCCTATATTCTGAATCTATAATCTAGAAATTGGAATGAGTCTTACTATTGCTGCTCTTAGCAGTTAAATTAAATTTGTATGAAGAAGACTTTGTTACAGTAATCTACTCATGTCGCTTCAGAGCTTCACATTTAGGGCATCAAATTGTAGATGGAGCACAAAAATACATCTTGAGGTCCAAGTTTGTAATAAAAAAATGTAAATGAATTGGGTTTGTATGAGAATAGTGAAAAAGTAAATACCCAAATGAGATGAGTGGATATAGATCAATGTGTCATCCTTCTTTCTTTTTCAAAAGATAAAATAAAATCTAGAATATAAATATTGGGTCTCCAAATTGAACCTAACTATTCTATAAAATGAGTTATACATTTTGGATGTAAAAATTCTGAGATCCAACTACAGCTTATATGGCTGAAATAAGACTATCATGGAGCTCCAATTAAATTTTACTATTATACAAAATAATTTTTTATATTCTGAATCAAAAATGATGATACTTACTATTGATGCTCTATTGATGCTCTTGTAGGCCTATATCCTGGGGCCTATATGCCACCGCTCATGCATTCCGTTATTAGACTAAAGAGATTCTCTGGGAGAATGCTTGTTGGATTAGATTGTGTGTAGTAGTGTTCTTGTTAGCTAGTACAGCAATTATTCACAAGACGATGCATTTGTCAGCACTAAAATGTCTTCAACATGGTCTCCATTTGTCACCTGTTGTTCCTATTGCTGTTCTAATCAGTCACTTCCACCTACCAACCACGTCTGCAGCCATGCCGGCTCGATCGCTGCCATCTGTTTCTTGTGGGGTACTCGGATGTCTCTCCCGTGAGCCTGAGAGTTGCAACTTTTGGGGAGGTGATATTAATTTGGGCTTTGTACAAATTAAATTTAAAGCACATCAGATCTTTAATTTGTTCTTAAATCCCGTTCTTTTGTCTCTATGCAAAATGTTAAGAAGCATATGATGAGTCTTACGAGCCTCACATTTCCTGCTAATCTATGCTTCAACATCTATGTACTTGATCTCCTTTTTGTTTTCTTCTTGTTTGTCTTGCGTGCTAGCTAATTGCTATAATGAACCTGTGATCGATCTTCCTGTTGAAAATCAGACACATCTTACAAGCGTTTCGAAACCATATCTGATAGTACCTGTAGCAAAAGTTTTAGACCAATCCACCTGAGATAACTAACCACTGTCTAAGGAACACCAAGCACATATAAAGACAAGTATATGACGGTGACTATGTCACCTTGACAAATCTTAACCTTTATAACTCAGATTAAATTACAAGATTGACAAAATTAATGTTGAACCATTTGTCCTAATAGACTCAACCCTCTCACCACACTCAAGAAGAAAAAAAGATATTACAATTGAAATCACTCACCAACCCGTAGCAATCTTCCTGAGCGAATGCGACGACTCCTCGATCTGATCTCTTTCTTCCTTCTGTCTTGGATGGCAAAGTCCTAAGAGCAAAGCACGAATTTTTTTTTAGATTTTCTGTTGACGAGCATCCGAATCTCCAACTTGTGCTATGCTTTGTGCCTCCACTTTCCTCCTATATTTATAGGATAAGAAATCCTATTTTAGGTCATAATAGAATTTTCTAAATAGAAAACTTTAAAATAAGAATCCTATTCCACATAAAATAGTCCAACACCAATTATGGACGTTCAAATATGGCCAAATTAAATATTTGATACAAATTTGAAATCTAATCAAATCTTACATTTAATGTAAAATTTTAAATTATATCAAATCAAATCTTTGACCATATTTGGGCTCCAAAATTTACCAAATCCAAACTGGACACGAACAATCTCCCCCTCCAGTCTGATGAGAGGGTGTTAACCCCATGACTTCTAAACTAGATTCCATGCGTGTCGTCCCGTGACAGAGTTCCAGCTCCACTATGCCACCGATCTACGATCTCCCGAGTTGCTTTGCATCTTCTTTCGTCTCCAGCTCTTCGACCGTCAAGTCGACACTAGCTGCCATGCGTAGCACCTTCTGTACCACTAGGATCTGTCGACATCAATGACATGGCTGAGACCAAAGTTCCTGACTATCAGCCGCACCGTGAGTCTTGGCTGCCTATCCCAGACTTCGTCTTCCACCGAAACATATTAGCATTCCGACGAGCTTCTTTACCCTTGGCTGGCCTAACCAAGCGGACGGTGCGATTCTTTCGAGATTCGAACTCCTGAATCTGTCCAGCTTCGTGTCCGAACTGAAGCTCCCCTATACACTTGCATTTTCGATCAGAACCTCATGCACTGTGCATGTCGTCGATGACCCACAGCTCCCTCGAAACTGTGTAAATTGTGACACTCCCGCCTCAGATTGAGTTTGCTGCAAATCTTGATCTCCTCCCTGGCCTCGAAATGCTGAAACCAATGTTGCTCCATGAAGCTTTGGCAAACCACCGATCACCAAAACTGGATCCGTGAAGTAATCCCCACCTGGAGATCGACTAGCTGTCACGGGACCGACATACTGACCCTCAATCTTTGGCTTATCACTATTCGTCGCTTTGTCTCGACGAACCGAATCCTCCGTAATCCTCAAAGTATCTCGAAGCCCCTCCTCAACAAGTTTTTGATGATCCAACTCCTATCAAATATCCCTTGAGCTTCCATTCGATGTCTGTGGCCTGCCTATACAACTCAGCGGCTTGAGCCTTTACATGCCACAATATAAATTTTCTAGAGCCAGCTGTTGAAATCCTTCGTAAGCATCTAATTATTATCTCCAAACAAACTGCGACATCTATCATCCGCCATCCTCCATACCGAAACAAAATTGTAGCACAAATTCGGTACATGTTGCACATCCTTGAGAATGAGCTTCTCACCAAGCTCCGTTATAAAGTGCATATCACCGATGCCTAGAACTGCAGCTGTCCCACTTTTGCCCATCTTAACATGTCCAAACCTGTCGCCGTGGTATGACTTAAAGATTCTTTTATATGGAGTGGCATGATACGATGCCCCCATATCCATGACCCTATCACCACCATGACATATGCCATAAGGTTCCTCTGCGTCGGTTGTTGCGATGATGAGATCTTCTATAGCCGTGAGATCCTCCTGATCATCCTTGCCTTTGGCCTTCTCAGCTTTGAGCTTTATGCAGTTCCTCTTGATATGACCACTTTCACTGTAGTGATAGCAGCCCTCCTTGCGGTCCACAGTCGCAAGATCCCGAGAACTCCCCAGTCCTCGCCTGTGACTTGGGTCTTCCCTCCCCGTAGGAAGCCACCAGAGCAGACTCCTGCGACGATTCTACTTGCTTATGTCGGATATCCTCATTCAAAAAGCTTCTTTTGAATGCCTCTATCATAACAACTCCACCAGGTGCGGAGTTGCTCACCGACACCACCAAAGTCTTCCAACTTTCTGGCTGAGAACTCAAAAAAAAAAGGGTCTGAAGCCATCATCAATTACCATCTTCTTCGTAGACAGCTGATTGATAATACACTGAACCTCGTTCAGATCTTGTGCCACTAGGGTACCCTCCGTGTACTTCGAGTTGATGAGTTGGCAAATCAAAAAAGCCTTATTGCCAGCCATCTTCCTTTCGTACAGCGAATGCAGCTTCTCCCATAATGCTTTTGCCGAATTCTCTATGGATAGTGGTAAATACCGAATCATCCAACCATTGGCGGATGATTCCAATGACCTCCGATCAAGTCATTTCTAGTCTTCCGTAAATTTGTTTGATGGCTTAGCGTTGTCGCCCTCCAACGGACCATGCAAGTCCTTGCACTAGAGTAGATCCTCCATCATTGGCTTCCAAATTGCCCAATTCTCCCCTATGAGGGTGATCATATGAGTGCTCATCTGCTCCGTAGACATAGTTGCTAGAACCAAAACCAGTAGCTCTGATACCAGATGTTGAAAATCGGACACTCCCTCCAAGCGTTCTGACACCTTGTCTCAGAGCATACGTAGTAAAATCTTTAGGCCAATCCACCTGAGATAACCAACCCCTGTCTAACGAACACCAAGCACAGATAAAGATAAGTATATGGCGGTGACTACGTCACCTGGATAAATCTTAACCTTTATAACTTAAGTAAAATTACAAGATTGACAAAATTAATGTTGAACCTTTTGCCCTAATAGATTTAACCCCCTCACGATACTCAAGAAGAAAAGAAAGAGATTACAATTGAAATCACCCACCAACCTGTAGCAATCTTCCTGAGTGAAGGCGACGACTCCTCGATAAGATCTCTTTCTTCCTTCTATCTTGGATTACGAAGTCCTAAGAGCAAAGCACGAACTTTCTCTTAGATTTTCTGTGGACGAGCACCCCGAATCTCCAACTTATGCTATGCTTTGTGCCTCCACCCTCCTCCTATATTTATAAGATAAAAAAAAAAAATCCCATTTTAGGTCATAATAGGATTTCCTAAATAGAAAACCTTAAAATAAGAATCCTATTCCACCTAAAATAGTTTAACACCAATCATTGACATCCAAATATGGTCAAATTAAATATTTGATACAAATTTGAAATCTAATCAAATCTTACATTTAATATAGATTTCCAAATTATATCAAATCAAAATTTTGACCATATTTGGGCTCCAAAATTTACCAAATCTAGAATGGACCCCAACACTTTATGCGTGTGTTTCCAGGAAGTCTGTATGTCACTTGTGCTGGGCTGGTGTGATCCCGACCCGTGACTTGTCCCTTGACTTGTCCCTTTTTTTAGGAGTTAAGGGCTCGAACCAGCGTCTTCTAGTTCTGATCAGGGTCCGTCCAGAGGATTGAGTTGTTTTAGTCTAAGCTATTTTTGGTTGTCATTCGTCCATATTGAAAAGATAAAGGTTTAAGTTGGGCATGGACAAGGATGGAGCTACCATATATTGGGTACGGTCGAACTGTAGTCTGTTATAAACTATTAAAAAAATTGTTTAAAAAAAAATGAAACCTTAGTTATGTTTTATTTTATAATTTGAATTTAAAGTATCACTAATAGAATAAGTCAAATTTGTAACGTCTAAAAATATCGCTAAATGACATAACTAAAAAAGTTTTAGCGACATGATTAGCGACGTTCCTGTGAAGTCGTATTTTAGCTAGTCGCTGACAGGGAAAACATGGCAAAATGTCTCTATAGCGACGTTTATTAACGACGTCTAGACGTCGCTAATTATTTTCAAATTAGCGACGTTTAGCGACGTTACGTCGCTAAATCAGCGACGTGTCATTTGTCGCTAGACGTCGCTAATTTTTTTCAAATTAGCGACGTTTAGCGATGTTACATCGCTAAATCAGCGATGTGTCATTTTTCGCTTAACGTTGCTAATTTTTTTAAAATTAGCAACGTTTAGCGATGTTACGTCGCTAAATCAGCGATGTGTCATTTGTCGCTTAATGTTGCTAATTTTTTGTATTTAACGATATTTTGCAACACATTTATCGATATTTTGCTGACATGATAAATATAGTCATGTTAGCAATTTTGTGATGTTTTGCGACATAATTAGTGACGTTCTGATACAGTTAGCGACATATTTAGTAACATATATAAACGTCGCTAAATTATAATTTTTTTAAATGTATGCATGCAGTTTGTCATATAATTAGTCATATATCCTTGCAATATCATAGTTCATAAGAATAGACAGACCCAGAGCAACCCTCCATTAAATTTTCTAGGTTCATCGACCTCTTCGATGGAATACTCAATACCGGTAAATTTATATACATTTAATATGAATAATGAAGTAAAATTTGAAGAAAATGACACATTAGAATTACAAACCGAGTCTCAAGAAAATCTTGTCGTAAAGAATGCAATAAATATTCACACAACTGAGTGTAAAAAATAAAGTCTGAAAGCCTCAATAAATGTATAATAATCATAAATGATCCAATATCATGGGTCAAAATACAAACAACCAGTAAACTGTCCTAACTTGGACTACTACAAATCTGGAGGAGGATGAGCACCGACACGCATCAAGGATAAGAATAACTTATACTACTCTCGTAAAATCGACAATGATGTCGATGAAGAAGGCAGAGACGTCGGTGGAGTCGGTGGAGTCGGTGTCGATGAAGGCGCACCAGGAGGACGTATCTACTCCAACGATGCTAGTCGATGGTTGTATGAATCCATGGTAGATAACAGCCTCGTACTACTAGCAGCCATTGAATCCTGCATCATCGTCAGCCTCTCGCCCATGGACAGCTGTGATGCCTGCACCTCCATCATGCTGTGCTCTATTGACGCTCTGAAATCAGTAATACCATGCTCCATCCTCTCGGTCATATCCCTGAGCGTCATATCCCTGAGCTCCATGATGCTGCGTTCGAGCGTATCAAATCGTACGGTAAGGGTCACATCGTCCGGCTGCGGATGGGACAATGGCTGCTCCTCCATCCTTCGCAGCAACTCATCATGGAGAAATATAATCTGACGGTCAACAGTCTCTTGGATTCGGGCAGACGCCTGCGAGGGTTGTGGAGAATGAGCACTTACAGTAGAGGCCCTAGAGGACCGTATCGAAACAAGGGCGCCATAAGATCTCATACCATAGTACGTATCCCTCTAGAGACCACCAGCGGCGGTCATCTAAAGCTCGTCCACCGTCGTAGCTGGAGAGAGCTGCGAGGAAGTACCAACCTCTTCCGCTGTAGGTGCACTAGCAGTCGCCCACTCACGGAGCCTAAGATACTCAGCCTAGAAAAGTATGGATATTTGATAATTGCTAACATTTAAGGTACTTATTACTAATTAAATGGATGTTTATTTGCATATTTTCTAAGTTATTTTAAAATTAACACAAAGTAAAGTAATACTTGTATAGGTCTACGAGGCCCTCTCATCAATGAGATTTTTGCCTATTTCGATGGAAGGTCAGGAAGACGGTTACCACGTTGGCGTCCTCACCCCTCTGTACCTGTTAAAAAATATTTTTTAGTACTAAAATTAAATATTTTATCCAACTACCATTTTATCGAACTTGTATTAACATAATATTTTTGAAATAAAAAATATACCAAACAACAAAAATATTTTGTCATCGAAATCGATCCACCAAACCAATTTGCTACCTTTTTCCTATCCACCTTGGCCTTCTCAGACCTTTTCTTGTACCTTGGATCATCGAATCTAGCTCTCATCGTATTCCACTGTTCAAGCATGATCCAACCTTGGATAGGTTTTTTTTCACCATCACAAGCCTTCTAGTCATCCCGAGCATCACAGATCAGCTTGGCGACGATGGCAGAAAAAATTTGCTCGATCAACTTGGCCCGGTGTGGTGGATAGAAATACGTTTGCTACAAGAAATAATTTAGTAAGTTATATAATATACATAAATTAGATGATTGATATTAAAATCAAATATACTTTTACCTTGAAGTACGCAAACCAGAATGACTTTCTCTCGTCCGGAGCATCATAGTAGTTGATCCAAGGGCCACCATAGTTGTACCTCAGAAAGTGGCCCAGACATCTATGTACCTACGATGGACGATATCTATACAAAGATAATTATATTCATAAAAAAGTGAATATATAATGAATAATGAAATAGACGATATATATGATGATAAACTAACTAATATTCTTACTTTGTACCGTGACCCAAATCTTCGTCCTCGTCGGGAGGTGCGCATGGAGGACCTCGTTGATTTTGGGATGACGTTGGCTCAACCTCCGCCATCTACTCATTTGTCTCCATAGGTCTGTCAGTAGAAGAAACGCTGGACGAGGGAGTAGTCTCAGGACTGGAACTACTCGTCCCTGGAGTGCTGCCACGTAACGTCATCGCATTCGCAGATGTGACTAATCGATATACTCGAGTACTTGGCGACAAGGATCCAGAACTAGCAGTAGGCAGTACTCAGTCTATCTCAGGACCTGCCGAACGCTCTGCGTTGTCCTATCATACCTAATAACAATATATGATGATAGAACAAATAAACAGATATATAGTATATTGTACAGTCAAAATATTATACATATCTCACAGTATTAATAGAATTATACAGTAAATAACTAGTAATGTCACAAGTCTAAATGGATAGTATATTCTACAGTCAAAATGTAATACATGTCACAAGTCCAAATGGATATATTTTATTTTCAATCATCTTCAGAAAATTTATCTTGTTCGTCTTCCTTGTCCTCCTCTTACTCTTCCTCCTCATCTTTACTTTCATCTACTTTATCTTCGTCTTTCTCTTCGGATAATTCTAACTCTTCTATATTATTAGTCGTGTAATAAGTAACTTCCGTTGAGTCCACATCTATAATATTTGTTACAAGAGGTAGGTCATCCTACAGATAAACTATTTCGTCAACGTCAAAGGTATTTCTTGATTTAGCGATCAGTACCACAGACCTTCTTTTACCAGTGGCTTTGTAGCAATAAGCACCACAGAATCTGTGCGCGTCATCATCCTTGTCGTCTTTATAGTACAATATGCACCCGTTGTGACATGCATCAATTTTTTTGTATCCCATCTAGAGCGATCTCACCATCCTCTTAGATCGATAGAAGTCTTTAGGCAACTTAGCATCCTCCGGCAAAATCTCTATAATCAACTCCATTAGTCGGTTGTAGCATTCTTGTGACATGTTAAAATTGGACTTGATGCTCAACAAACTTGTGACCACCTCCAACGGTGAATGATCCTCACAACCAGGATATAATAGAGTCCTTGCATTCTCTAGTAACTCCATAAACTTTATAGCATCGGCATTCGGTGCCTCCTCAGCCGCATCATGATTATCTGGATTAAAACTGTAGTACCTTACTTCACGTTGTCACTATGTACAAGTGATATTGCTTTGCTTGCTTGAGTAGAAGCCTTCTCAGAGAGTTTTGATCTAACCACAAGATGATTGATCTCGGTGAGAGGGCAGAATTGCATTATCTGATTTTTGCATGCCTTAATAATGAATATGAGTTTATTGAATGCTTGTTCTAAGAAGATAGTTTCATAAGAAGAATGATAGAGCCTGACTCTGCATGCTTAATAAGAGAACTTGTATTGCTTGTCAATAAAATAAATTTGCTTCCCTAACTAAGAGAACTTGAATGATTATCTAAGAAAGAGATGAAACCATTGCCATGCTAAGAAAAGATAAAAATATTGTATGCTTAGTTAATCGGACACTGCTATCGAACGGACCGCTGCCATGATAATAAGAAATAGTAAAAGATTGCTTACACTTATTCTTGGTATCGTATGCTAAACCAGAATACTTGAATGCTTGTCTAAAAGAGATAATATTGCATTCTAGATTTATAGAACTATTCTTGCTTGTTACTTGTTAAAAGAGCTAGATTGCTTGAACATATTTTATTGATCGCTTATAAAGAGATAGAACTGCATGAATAGCTTGAACTTGTGCATCTAGACTAATAGTCCATCCTGAGGCTTAAAATTCTTATTTATGGGAGGGTGTGGCTAGGCAAGAGTATTGAGAGCTCCTGTTCTATAGCTTGATAGATATATTTTCTTGCTTGTTCTGGTTCATGTGCATCATATAGTATTTATCTGATAGAAGTGCATTCATGCATCGGTCCGACAACTTGTGCACAAGGTTTATCTCTCGAGTGGTTTCTGGGGCACTGGAGATTGTTCGGCCTGGGAGAGATCTGGAACACCCTAAGGCTAAAAATCCTTATTTATGGGAGGGTATGACTATTAGTGTAGTGCTGAACCATGAGTCCCGGCTACTATTTTGAGCATATTTTAGTGTATAAAAACATGCATTTCAGCAGCGATTAGCCGATTTATTATTAGTGAGATAGGCTTGTACGTCCCACTTACTAACCCCGTGGAGGGGAACATCATGTAGTTATGGCGCATGCTATGCTAGCCTTCTTGCATACCTAACTTTGATGCAGAGACGGACTGGAAAAGAGAACCTTTTTTGTATATATATGCATATGTTGCTAACTTGTATGTCTACTGCAGGGATAATCGTTCGACAATGGGTAAGGATCACTGAATAAGTGATCACTTGTTCATTTATGCTAAACGTGATACATCTTTTTTACATTGAATATGCTGCTGCCCCTTTTGTATCGAATTGTATAGTCCACTTAAAATACTTGTCTAGATATGAGATAAATAGTCCACTAGAGAACCTTTGTTCCTAAGAGATCTAATATGGCTCATAATATATGCTGCGCACTGCACGATAGAACACTATCTCTATAGCTTGCTTGTGTGTATTGAATATGAAAACTGATTTCAAAGCTATATTTTTGAAAAGATGTAAAACTGACTATAATCCTGACCTGCATGAAATGAACATAGGTAAAAATTAGCAAGATCACTAGTAATGTAATATTTTGCCACATGTGTACTTAGTATGGGTTTCAGGGGGTATTGATTCTGTTTGTTGATTTTAGACTCACTAGTAGTTTCTCCAAAGTGCTGACCCACCAACAGTTTGCTTGTTCTCAGGTGCTGGATCGTCCGAGGAAGAGATAGGCATACCTCATCCCTAGGACCAGAAAATCTGGATTCGATGCCTTGAGCCGTATCGAGATTGCTTTGAGCTTATTTTGTATTGGGGGACATAATGTATGGAACGGTGTCATTGTAATCGAGAGAAAAAGAGCTTGAATGAACTGTAAACTCGGCTAAGTGCCGCTTGTAACCCTTTTGAATATCAATAAAGAGCTTATTTCTTTATGCCATTATGTTCTGTATTTTTCTGCAACATATGTGCCGCTGCTTCCATTTTGAATAGCTTATTTGCCATTATTTAAAGCTTTGGCCTTGTACAAGCACAAATTAGGCTTGTACGATATCACACCCAAGCGAGGACGATCGGTTCCGTATAGACCAAGCGTGGACGATCGGACCCCTACGGGACTGGGGCGTGACATAATGGTATCAGAGCGACTCGATTCTTTGCCCATTCCATTGCCTTCGACTCTGAGATGTGCCCGATGTTATGTTGCAATGAGCGTTCCATACAATAACTCGATAAATATTCTCAAAGTTGCCAACAAATTTTTTTCTGGATTTATTTTATTGCTTGAGATGTGATTGTGATTTCTGATGGCTAGAGTTTTATTGAGAGTTTTGATTGCTAGAGTTTTCAATTGAGGATGGTGAAGGATAAGGACTATCACTGCTCTAGATATTGAAAGTTAGTCCTTAAAGTTTTGAGGACAAAACTCTTTATTGGTGGGTAAGTATGTAGTGTCCCGCTTCGCGTAGGCACTATGTACAAGTGATATCGCTTTTCTTGCTCGAGCAAAATCCTTCTCGGAGAGTTCTCGATCGAATCATAAGACGATTGATCTCGGTGAGTGGGCAAAACTACATTCTCTGTTTCTTGTACGCCTTAATAATGAATATGAGTTTTTGAAAGCTTGCTCTAAGACGATAGTTTCATAAAAAGAATGATTGAACCTGAATCTGCATGCTTAATAAGAGAACTTGTATTGCTTGTCAATAAAATGAATCTGCTTGCCTAACTAAAAGAACTTGAATGCTTTTCTAGGAAAAAGATGGAACCATTGCCATGCTAAGAAAAGATAGAAATATTGTATCTTATTTACTTGGATACCGCTATCGAACGAACCGCTGCCATGCTAATAAGAAATAGTAAAATATTGCTTGCACTTATTCTTGGTATCGTATGCTAAACTAGAATACTTGAATGCTTGTCTAAAAGTGATAGATTTGCATGCTATATTTATAGAACTGTTCTTGCTTGTTTCTTGTTAAAAAAGCTAGATTGCTTGAACATGTTTTATTGATCACTTGCAAAGAGATAGAACTGCATGAATAGCTTGAACTTGTGTATCTAGACTAATAGGCCATCCTCAAGCTTGACGTGCTTATTTACGGGAGCGTGTGGCTATTAGGCAAGAGTATTTAGAGATTCAGCTCTATATCTTGATAGATATGCTTGCTTGCTTGTTCTAGATCATGTGCATTATATGTAATTTATCTGATAGAAGTGCATTCATGCATCGGTCTGACAATTTATGCACAAGGTGTCACGCCCCGGCCCTGAGGGCATCCCGGACCACCGCCTCTCCACGCGCCGGGACCGCCAGACGCGAACCATCGTGCCTCGACACACCGGATACGAATCACCGTGCCTCAGCGCCTCCCCGACGGGGCAGGGAATGCGGCCCGTTTGATAGCGGGATGTGATGCCGTGCACGCCTGGGGTTGCGCTCGCACAAGGCTTCGTCGTTAGAGTTTGTTTGGCTATCATCGCATCAATCGAGTAAGCAGCGGAGGTACATTATTGTAATACAATGCATTTAGCCAACTGAGTATTCGGGACAAATCGAGGGACTTGGATTTCTCTTATACAAAGGTATCGTTCCATACAAAGGTTTCGATTCCCCTTTATACGATAAAGACTCGAGGCAATCGAAACCAGGATTCCGGGTCTTGGGGAGTGAGGCACGCCTATTGTAAACCCCCTAAATTTTCAAATTATTAAATCTTGGATTTTTCCCAATTTTCTGGAATTTTCTGAGAATTTTCTGTAATTAAAATCAAGGTTTTCAATTAATAAATGATTTTTAATTGGCAATAAATAATATTAAAATATCATAAAAATAACATTTTTGGGTGTAAAATGAAAAATTGGACTTAGGGTAATTTTTCTGGATTTTTCTGGGCCTCAGACCTATTTTTAAATGCCTAAAAACTATTTTTATTAATTAATTAATTAATTAATTAATTAATTATTTATTTATTTATTATTTATTTTTATTATTTATTTTCTTTTCTTTTTCCCTGGCCCATTGGGCCGCGGCCTAGCCCGCTAACCAGCCCAGCCCGCCTGCCATCCGGGTCGGGTCGGGTTCAGCGAACCCGACCCGCCGTCACCCGGCCCGCCCGGTCACCCCTGTCACCCAGTCCCCCCCCCCCACGACCCCGTGGAATCCGCCGCCCGCCGGAATTTCGGCCGCCACGACCGCGCCTCCCCCTTCGATTCTTCCGCCCACGTCGCCCCGGCCTTCCCCGCCCCGAGCCCCTATTTATACCCCTATCTCCGCCTCCTTTCCCCCCAAACTAGCACAAACCCTAACCCTAACTACCCCGACTCCGGCGAACCCCGTCCGGCGACCTCCTCCTCCCTCAGCCCCTGCGGCGTCTTCCCCCAGGCGGAGCTCCTCCTCCTCTCCCATTCCTCCTCCTCCCCAGGCGGAGCCGACCCAGTGTCCAACTCCTCCCCGCGATCGAGAGCCGCCGAGCCCTGCGCCGTCGACCCCCGCCGCTCCGGTGCATCGCCGCCCCTCGCCTGAGCCACCGCAGCCCCGGCCCGACCTCGCCGACCGACGGCCCGACCCCCAGAGCCGCGGACACGCGCAGGACACAGCACTGCCCTAGGCCGAACACAGAACAGGACACGTCCAGGACACGAGCTCGCGTGTCGGACACGGTTCAGAACCCCGATTTCTCAGTCCCCTTCAGGTACTCGTATCTTGCAACCCTGATCTCCGTTTTCGATTCTGTAAATTCCTACGCGAAGCCTGTATGACCCTCTCGATGTCCGGATAAACTGTTCGGGACATCGCGTCCTGTGGTGATCGCACACCGCGATCCAAAAACAGAAAAAACCAGACCCTGTTTCACCCCCGGAACTGAGTACGCCCCGCCAAACGGGACGACTTGGTCGCGTGCGGTCTTCGCAGATACGTACGCACCGTCGATACGGACGTGTGAGATTTTGCGGAAGCTGATTCGGGTGTGCGTGCACACCAGAATCAACGCGTATCCGCGGACATCATCCCGTATCCGGCTTTTCTGTAATTTACCCTAACTTTGTGCACACTCGTCAGATCTAGTCGAAACTTGCGCCATCGGACTCGTAGCGATACGCTGGTCCTGTGGGTCAAGTTTGGTTCGATTCTGAGAACGTTGACGAAATCGCGTGTCGTGGGCCCCATAGGCCCCGCTCGACGGGCGATTTTGTGTTCGGCTCATCGGAATCCAAATATGGAAGTTCCGTTGGGTTCGTATCAGCGTTCCTGACCTGTTGACACTAAGTTTGGTGAATTTGGAGACCTTTGACCCGGACGCATTTTTCGGTGCAAATCGGGCCCACCGGCGGACCCCGTTTTGACCCGAAACTGCCGTTTTTGCCCTTGTCTCCAAATTGGACCCAAGGACAGGCGTTTCTAGCTATTTGATATCTTCTGAGCATGATGGTAATGTCTATTTCAGCTTTTGTACTCATCTCTGGACTTTTTCCCCAAGAACTAAATTAACCAGATCCAAACAACAAGCAAGTACCTGCACTTCAAGTTAAATCTATATATTGTGATAATTAATTTCCTGCTTTACTAGTAACCTTGATGATTACCCTTAGTGTTAGAAATGCTAGATTTTTATGTCTTGAGTATTGGAATTCATGTCTTGTTTTTCATGTCGGGTGGGAGAATACTGAAAGGCATGTAGTTTACCCTTCCCCTTGCCGTGAATAATAGCTGTTGGTACACTACTGTCCATCAGCCGGATCTCGATTATTCGTGACTAATAGCCGTTCATGACGGCCGGATTAGCCTTATAAACCCCTGCATGCCAACTAAGTATTCTAAAAACAAACACAAGTTTCATACAGATGACTTCTAGTCATGTTATATTCTTGCTGACTGTGTAGTTTCTTTTCCTGCTCGTTTACTTCTGTTTTCTCATATTCCTGTTTATAGTGTTGACTCTGAGATATTAACATTCCTTTATGCAATTTCCTTAACATGTTATTCAATGTTTAATTGTCATAAATATTTAGTTTAACATTGTTGTGCACTGTGTACTTTGCTCCTTTCCTGACTGGATCTGTTGATTTAGGCGATGATGAGAATCTTGCCCCTACTTATTATGGTCCTTATGAGGGTACAGATGATACCTATGAGGAGCCAGAACCCACCCAGGAGACCCCTGCTGCTGAGTAGCTAGTAGTAGCTATCTTTTTTCTGTTCTTATCTTATTTAATCGGGTTTGTCCCCGATTTTATTTTGGTATTCCTGTACTAAACATTTGAATTGTTGTCACATTTATTTCAGTTGCAAATTTTAAGTTTCTATTCCCATTATTATCTTGCCTATGTTAATTGTGAATGAGTTAGACTAGTTTAGATGGATTGACCTAGACAGCGTACTACCGCCGACTCTGCGGCGTAGGCTGGACGTACCCACGTACTCGTGCCCGAACTTCCGGGTGCGGGTCGTGACACGTTTTTATGGTGGCCCATGCAGGTACTATCCTAAAATAGGGTAATACCCTAGGACAGGGTATGGAATAAAATTGAGGATTCTAGGAAAAGCTCATTCACAGTATAGCATCCTTATTTCAATTCTTGATATCATTGCTGCTCAATTTTTCTTATCGCCTTTGATTTCCAAGTATTCTATTCTGATCTTCCTATCCCTTAATCTTTCAGAATGGTCCAGACCAGGAACACAGTAGGAGGCACATCAGAACCAGCTGAGCAGAATGTGCCCGAAACTCTTGCACTCCCGCCGCCTCCATCTGTTCCGGCAGTTACCCTAGATGGGGCACAGCTGTTAGGAGTATTCCAGGGATTGGTGGAATCCCAGAAAGAACAAACGGCACTTCTGCGGACCAGCCTCTCAGAAGCTCTTAAGCCCCATGAGTCGTCACTCAAGAGGCCAGGGAGTGCCAAAGACTTCAAGAATCTAAGACCCCTAGAATTTTACGGAACTGAGGGCATTCTCTATGCCGATGAGTGGATAGAGAATGTCGAGAGACTCCTGAAGACTGCTCGGGTCCCTGATGACCTCAAAGTGGAGTCCGCAAGCCTGCAACTGTTCGACATTGCTCGAACCTGGTTCAGAGATGAACCTCAACTATCTGCTCCCGACATCACCTGGAAAGATTTTAAAAGGCTATTCAAGGAGAAATTCTACCCCGAAGTGGCTCGGGAAGCTCTCGAAAGCCAATTCGAGAGACTAGAACAAGGTAACCTGTCTGTTGATGAATATACTGCTGAATTTAGCAGGTTAAGCCACTTTGCGGAGTACATGGTTCGTACCCCGGAGGACAGAGCCCGTAGATTCAAGAAGGGGCTGTCTCCGGATATTCGCCTTGCTGTAACCACCAGCCGAGCTCGTACCTATGAAGAAATCCTGAGCGTGGCACAAGGCGTAGAGAGAGATATGGGGCACAAACTGAAGCGAGAAAGAGATACCGGAAATGCGGGACCCAACAAACGCCCTTTTCAACAACAACAACAACAGAGGGCCCCGCAGCAAACTCAGCGTCCTCTCCCTCGAGCTCCAGCACCCCAACACCAGGCTCAGGGACAGAACCAGCGAGCTCCCCCTTGCAACTATTGCCAAAAACCAGGCCACACTTGGCAAGACTGTAGAAAGAGGCTAGGTGCCTGTCTCTATTGTGGCTCCCCAGCACATCAATTGAGGGACTGTCCTGCTGCTCAAGGACGCCCCGCTGCACCAAAGGCTCCAGCCCAGACCAGGGCCCCAGCAGTACAACAAAGGGGACCCCCACTTCCAACACAACAACAACGCTTTGCTCAGCACCAACAGCAACAGAAGGGTGCACCGCAGCAAGGCCGTGCTTATGCAATGACTCTGGAAGAAGCTGAGGCCACAGCAGACGTAATCACAGGTTCTGTGCTTATAAATTCAATACCAGCTATTACTTTATTTGACTCTGGAGCTTCTCATTCATTCATGTCAGTAGATTTCCTTATGAAGCATAGCTTAACCACTAAACCCCTTAGGAATTGTTATAAGATCATTACCGGTGGAGGAATCATCCCGGTTAGTGATGCCTGTAACAATTGTCCTATTTCACTATGTGGAAGAGAACTGTATGCTAGACTACTTGTAATGCCAGTGCCCAGCTTTGACATTATACTGGGTATGGATTGGTTAAGTCAACATCATGCCACAATAGACTGTCACAGAGGCAGTGTAATCTTCAGACCCCCTGGCAAGCCAGAATTTGAATTTGCTAGAGGTTCTAGAGAAATGGGTAATAACATAATTTGTGGAGCCCTAGTAACAGAAGAATTGCCACCTATCATCTCTGAATACCTTGATGTCTTCCCTGAGTATCTCCCAGGCTTACCCCCAGACCGAGAAGTTGAATTCTCCATTGACTTAGTGCCAGGAGCAGCACCAGTGTCCCAAAATCCCTACAGAATCAACAAGAAGGAGATAATAGAACTAAATGAGCAAATCAAAGAACTAGAAGACAAATGCTTCATTAGGTCTAGTGTCTCACCCTGGGGAGCTCCAGTATTATTTGTGCCCAAGAAGGACGGAACATCCCGAATGTGTATTGACTATAGGGCCCTGAATGCCTTGACAATTAAGAATAAGTATCCCCTGCCCAGGATAGATGACTTATTTGATCAGTTGAGTGGAGCTCGAGTATTTTCAAAGATTGATTTAAGGTCTGGTTACCACCAAGTAAGGGTGAGAAAGGAAGACATCCCTAAAACTGCTTTCAATACTCGGAACGGACACTACGAATTCTTAGTAATGCCGTTCGGGTTGACGAATGCTCCAGCAGTTTTTATGAACCTAATGAACAGAGTTTTCCAGCCATACCTAGACAAATTTGTAGTAGTCTTCATTAATGATATTTTGATCTACTCCAAGACCCCCGAAGAACATGAAGAACATTTGAGGTTAGCTTTGGAGACTTTGAGGAAGGAAAAACTTTATGGAAAATTGTCTAAATGTGCTTTCTTCCTAGACAAAGTAGAATTCTTGGGACATGTTGTGACTGGAGATGGAATAGCAGTAGATCCTAAGAAGATAGCTGCAGTAGAATCCTGGCCCACTCCAGACTCTGTAGCTGAGATTAGAAGTTTCCTGGGACTAGCTGGCTACTATCGGAAGTTTGTGAAAGACTTTGCTAGAATTGCGGAGCCCATGACAAAATTAACAAGAATGGATGAAGAGTTCACCTGGACTGATGAATGTCAGCGTGCTTTTGAGGAATTGAAGAAAAGACTGACTTCTGCCCCTATTCTGACCTTACCTTCCAGAACCGGAGGTTTCGCTATTTATAGTGATGCTTCTGGAAAAGGTCTAGGTTGTGTATTAGAGCAGAACAAGAAGGTAATAGCCTATGCCTCTAGACAGCTTCGACCACATGAAAAGAATTATCCAACTCATGACTTAGAATTGGCAGCTGTCATTTTTGCTCTTAAACTATGGAAGCATTATCTTTATGGAGAAAGGGTAGAAATATTTACAGACCATAAAAGCCTAAAATATATCTTCACTCAGAAAGAGCTAAACATGAGGCAAAGAAGGTGGCTGGAACTAATGAAAGACTTTGATATCACTCTTCAATATCACCCTGGAAAGGCAAATGTAGTTGCTGATGCTCTAAGCAGGTATCCTATGGCGATGTACTTGACTATGGACAGACACCTGCTGGAGGACTTGGAAAGTTTAGGTATTGAAGTAATTATCCCAGGAAAAGAAGGCCAAATGATGAACTTGCAGATTCAGTCTACCTTAATGGACAAGATCAAGGAGACTCAATTTCAGGACGAAGGCCTGCGAAGCCTTCGAGGTCAAGTGCAAGCTGGACTAGTAGAAGAATTCAGAATTCATGAAGATGGATCACTGAGGCATGGCGATAGATTATGTGTACCTCAAGGAGACATAAGAAAAGAAATCATGCAAGAGGCGCACAGATCGCAATACTCTATACATCCAGGAGCCAACAAGATGTACAAGGACCTGAGGACGCATGTTTGGTGGCATGGCATGAAAAGAGAAGTAGCCAGGTTCGTATCTCGTTGTTTAGTGTGCCAGCAAGTCAAGGCAGAAAGACAAAGACCTGGAGGACTACTTCAACCCCTACCCATTTCGGAGTGGAAGTGGGAACATATCACAATGGATTTTGTTTCCGGACTTCCAAGGACACCTAGTGGTAAGGATGCAATCTGGGTGATAGTAGATCGACTGACCAAGTCTGCACATTTTCTACCTTTCAAAGTAGGGCTATCTACAGAGAAGCTGGCAGATTTATATATCAGACATATTGTTAGGCTGCATGGAGTCCCAGTAAGTATTGTCTCCGACAGAGATTCAAGATTCACCTCTCACTTCTGGAAGAGCTTACAAGCCAGTTTGGGGACTCAACTCAAATTTCAGCACAGCTTATCATCCCCAAACCGATGGACAATCGGAACGTACAATCCAGACACTTGAAGATATGCTCCGTACATGTGTTCTGGATTTTGGAGGATCCTGGGAAGACTACCTACATCTGGTGGAGTTCTCTTATAATAACAGTTATCAAGCCAGCATCGAGATGACTCCATTTGAAGCTCTGTATGGACGAAGATGTCGTACCCTGCTATCATGGGACGACGTTGGAGAAAGAGCCTTGCTGGGACCAGAGATGGTGATCGATTCAGCTGAGAAGGTAAAACAGATACGGGATAGACTTCGAGTGGCTCAAGACAGGCAACGACATTGGGCAAATAGACACCGAAGGCCCTTGGAATTTGAGGTAATTAAATTTATGAAATTCAAGTCAAATTAAATATTTTGCTTATGGAACTAAGGCTTGATTATGACTTTATTAAAGGTTGGAGAGCTGGTGTTCTTAAAGATTTTCCCGACACGTGGCACCATTAGGTTCGGAAGGAGTGGAAAACTCAGCCCAAGATTTATTGGACCTTTTGGCATTCAGGAGAAAATCGGAGAAGTGGCATACCGACTGGCATTGCCACCCTCTCTGGATGGAGTACATAACGTCTTCCACGTGTCGCAGCTGAGGAAGTACGTGTCAGACCCCAGCCACATTTTGGATCACTCAGAGCTCGAAGTAGGCCCAAGTCTGACTTACCAGGAGCAACCCGTGGAGATACTGGATCGCTCGGAGAAAGTCCTACGGAACCAGGTTATCTCCCTGGTTCGCGTAGCTTGGAAGCACCATTCTCCCGGCGAATCCACCTGGGAGCGAGAAGACGAGATTAGAGAGCGATATCCCTATCTTTTTGAACCCTGAGGTATTTTAATTTCCGGTCTTTTCTTTTCGTGCCTTGTTATTCTTAAATTTCGAGGACGAAATTTTTTGTAAGTTGGGTAGGTTGTAAACACCCTAAATTTTCAAATTATTAAATCTTGAATTTTTCCCAATTTTCTGGAATTTTCTGAGAATTTTCTGTAATTAAAATCAAGGTTTTTAATTAATAAATGATTTTTAATTGGCAATAAATAATATTAAAATATCATGAAAATAACATTTTTGGGTGTAAAATGAAAAATTGGACTTAGGGTAATTTTTTTGGATTTTTCTGGGCCTCAGACCTATTTTTAAATGCCTAAAAACTATTTTTATTAATTAATTAATTATTAATTAATTATTTATTTATTTATTATTTATTTTTATTATTTATTTTCTTTTCTTTTTCCCTGGCCCATTGGGCCGCGGCCCAGCCCGCTAACCAGCCCAGCCCGCCTGCCATCCGGGTCGGGTCGGGTTCAGCGAACCCGACCCGCCGTCACCCGGCCCGCCCGGTCACCCCTGTCACCCAGTCCCCCCCCCACGACCCCGTGGAATCCGCCGTCCGCCGAAATTTTGGCCGCCACGACCGCGCCTCCCCCTCCGATTCTTCCGCCCACGTCGCCCCGGCCTTCCCCGCCCCGAGCCCCTATTTATACCCCTATCTCCGCCTCCTTTCCCCCCAAACTAGCACAAACCCTAACCCTAACTACCCCGACTCCGGCGAACCCCGTCCGGCGACCTCCTCCTCCCTCAGCCCCTGCGACGTCTTCCCCCAGGCGGAGCTCCTCCTCCTCTCCCCTTCCTCCTCCTCCCCAGGCGGAGCCGACCCAGTGTCCAACTCCTCCCCGCGATCGAGAGCCGCCGAGCCCTGCGCCGTCGACCCCCGCCGCTCCGGTGCGTCGCCGCCCCTCGCCTGAGCCGCCGCAGCCCCGGCCCGACCTCGCCGACCGACGGCCCGACCCCCAGAGCCGCGGACACGCGCAGGACACAGCACTGCCCTAGGCCGGACACAGAACAGGATACGTCCCCCAGAGCCGCGGACACGCGCAGGACACAGCTCGCGTGTCGGACACGGTTCAGAACCCCGATTTCTCAGTCCCCTTCAGGTACTCGTATCTTGCAACCCTGATCTCCGTTTTCGATTTTGTAAATTCCTACGCGAAGCCTGTATGACCCTCTCGATGTTCGGACAAACTGTTCGGGACATCGCGTCCTGTGGTGATCGCACACCGCGATCCAAAAACAGGAAAAACCAGACCCTGTTTCACCCCCGGAACTGAGTACGCCCCGCCAAACGGGACGACTTGGTCACGTGCGGTCTTCGCAGATACGTATGCACCGTCGATACGGACGTGTGAGATTTCGCGGAAGCTGATTCGGGTGTGCGTGCACACCGGAATCAACGCGTATCCGCGGACATCACCCCGTATCCGGCTTTTCTGTAATTCACCCTAACTTTGTGCACACTCGTCAGATCGAGTCGAAACTTGTGCCATCGGACTCGTAGCGATACGCTGGTCCTGTGGGTCAAGTTTGGTTTGATTCTGAGAACGTTGACGAAATCGCGTGTCGTGGGCCCCATAGGCCCCGCTCGACGGGCGATTTTGTGTTCGGCTTATCGGAATCCAAATCTGGAAGTTCCGTTGGGTTCGTATCAGCGTTCCTGACCTGTTGACACTAAGTTTGGTGAATTTGGAGACCTTTGACCCGGACGCGTTTTTCGGTGCAAAGCGGGCCCACCGGCGGACCCCGTTTTGACCTGAAACTGCCGTTTTTGCCCTTGTCTCTAAATTGGACCCAAGGACAGGCGTTTCTAGCTATTTGACATCTTCTGAGCATGATGGTAATGTCTATTTCAGCTTTTGGACTCATCTCTGGACTTTTTCCCCAAGAACTAAATTAACCAGATCCAAACAACAGGCAAGTACCTGCACTTCAAGTTAAATCTATATATTGTGATAATTAATTTCCTGCTTTACTAGTAACCTTGATGATTACCCTTAGTGTTAGAAATGCTAGATTTTCATGTCTTGAGTATTGGAATTCATGTCTTGTTTTTCATGTCGGGTGGGAGAATACTGAAAGGCATGTAGTTTACCCTTCCCCTTGCCGTGAATAATAGCTGTTGGTACACGACTGTCCATCAGCCGGATCTCGATTATTCGTGACTAATAGCCGTTCATGACGGCCGGATTAGCCTTATAAACCCCTGCATGCCAACTAAGTATTCTAAAAACAAACACAAGTTTCATACAGATGACTTCTAGTCATGTTATATTCTTGCTGACTGTGTAGTTTCTTTTCCTGCTCGTTTACTTCTGTTTTCTCATATTCCTGTTTATAGTGTTGACTCTGAGATATTAACATTCCTTTATGCAATTTCCTTAACATGTTATTCAATGTTTAATTGTCATAAATATTTAGTTTAACATTGTTGTGCACTGTGTACTTTGCTCCTTTTCTGACTGGATCTGTTGATTTAGGCGATGATGAGGATCTTGCCCCTACTTATTATGGTCCTTATGAGGGTACAGATGATACCTATGAGGAGCCAGAACCCACCCAGGAGACCCCTGCTGCTGAGTAGCTAGTAGTAGCTATCTTTTTTCTGTTCTTATCTTATTTAATCGGGTTTGTCCCCGATTTTATTTTGGTATTCCTGTACTAAACATTTGAATTGTTGTCACATTTATTTCAGTTGCAAATTTTAAGTTTCTATTCCCATTATTATCTTGCCTATGTTAATTGTGAATGAGTTAGACTAGTTTAGATGGATTGACCTAGACAGCGTACTACCGCCGACTCTGCGGCGTAGGCTGGACGTACCCACGTACTCGTGCCCGAACTTCCGGGTGCGGGTCGTGACACCTATCGCTCCCTCGGACTATCCAGTACCTGCAAGCAAGTAAACTGTTGGTGGGTCAGCACTTTTATAAGTACTGGTGAGATAAAATAACTGAACAGAAGCAAGCATTCACTAAAACCAACACTAAGTAATCATGTTATAAAATATTACATTACTAGTGATCTTTCTAGTTTTACCTATGTTCGTTACATGCAGCAGAAGAACGGAGTCATATTATATTATTTTGGAAACATCTTTTAAAACAGAGTTTCATATGCGATATAATCAAGCAAGCCGTTCGTTCTGTTTCAGGGTGTACGCCACTACGAGAAAAAGTCAAATTAGCGACGCCCAAAAACATCGCTAAATGACAAAAAAACTTCGTTAATCATATTTAGCGACGTAATTAGCGATGTTTTATAGAAGTCAGTAATAATCACGTAGCTGAAAGGAAAAATATCACTAAATGTCGCTATATCGATATTTTTTAGCGACTTAGACGTGTCGCTAACTTAGCGACGTTTAGCGACTCAGAGTCCCTAATTAGCGACGTAAATAAATGTCGCTAAACGTCGCTAATTAGAGACTTATATAGCGACATCTTTAATGACCTGGCAGTATTGCCATGTCAGCAATTTGCGACGTACAGTGACGTATTTAGCGACGTCATTAGCGACGGCTATTAACATCGCTAATTAGCCACTTATTTAGCAACGTAGAAAAATGTCGCTAAACGTCGCTAAATACGTCGCTAATTTTACAAAAAAAATACTTAATTGTTCCAAACTATTATTCCTGCAATTTATAAATTTTTAATTAAAAATAGATCTGGAGCAACCCTCCGTTGAATTCTCTGGGTTCGCCGACCCCTTCGGTGGAACACTCAACACCGGTATATTAATATTATTTAATATGATTAAAAGTATCACAGTCATACAATTAATACACACAAATATTATAGACAGACAATAAAAGTATCACAGTCATATAATTAATATACATAAATATCACAGTCACACAATACACACAAAATAAAAGTATCACAGTCACACAAAATAAATAATATATAAGTATCACAGTCACAAAATGGGCATAAATAGTGTCACAAAATGCATAATATATAAGTATCACAGTATCACAGTCACACAAAATGCATAATATATAAGTATATGAAACATCACAGTATCAATCTCGAGGATATCCAATACGCTGGGGCAGATAGCAGTCCCTCAGATACTGCGCATAAACATCATTTATGTTATCAATCTCCGCTATGGGTGCTGGGTGACTGGAACTCCCCGTCTGAGATACAGTCGCTATAGGTGCTGGGTGACTGGAACTCCCCGTCTGAGATACAACAGGTGGTATATCTTTCTCCTTAACAGTAGGAGGCATCACTTCCTCCTTAACAGTAGGAGGCATCACTTCCTCCTTAACAATAGGAGTGTCGCTCTCTTGGGTGCCATCTAGTAAGATAGATAAAAAAATAAAGAATATAATTGATAACATATATTACTTAAGACATATCCTTAATAATGCAAAATGGAAGAATTAGATGACTCACAAAGAATTAGCTGTTTGTTGCAATATAATAATGATACCATAATATCTATTAGTAGTGTTGATGATGGAGATGATAATACGAATGATGATGATTATTAGGGTTTTGTCAAGTCTTCTATTTTATTAGCCTGTGGTAGTTTCTTGTGAGTTTGATGATGGTTAACTCTTAGTTTTATCTTTAGGATTTTATGTTCTCAAATTAAAAAAAAAAAATTTAATGGTGTTATGAATTGATTAGATATTTTTAGTGTATCAACTAGTTGCCTTTACACTTGCCTAAAGCAATATAAAGTCATCTCACCTTGAAGTCGCCTTTACAATGTATCAACTAGTTACAAAAATAAGCCCATTTCTAATTTGAGTTATTTAGTATTGGACTAGATTTGGAACTTTAGTTGGATTTAAGAAATCTTCGGAAACTCTAATTGAAATCTTCATTAACGAGGGACATTTAGTAAATAATAAACTGGAATGTAGTTGTATATGTATATATGTGGAAATGTACAGATACAAAGGAGGTGCTTTAAAAGGAGGTGTTATTCTAACTGATATCTCCCCAATTGATACTTGTAACGTCATTTGCAAGTAAGTAACTAATACCAACTTCTCTTAACCAATATCTTACTATCTAACCTATCTTAACCAATTACTTATCTACCTTGGCACTCAACACTTAACTGTTACTTACCTCTCTAGTACTATCCTCATTCACTTGCACATACCTGAACTCACACAACACATGGACACCTGCACTCATATTTGCAGTGCCCTCTCAGACACATATCAAATCAACCCTCAATACCTTAGAATTATACACATTTGCAGTGCCCTCTCAGACACATGCCCACAAGATCTACACTACACAACTAACTCAGATCCCTATACTAGATGCATCATCTACCGACATTCACACACTCCCTGGTATATGGATACATTCTGGAATACATATTCTATTGTATACCATGATTCCTAATTGATACCACATCAAAATTATACATATCACCTAGCTAATATTCCCAGATACATAACCTGCTGCCAACTGACTACCCTCCTCCTCTCATTTCTAACAATTACACCCATACTTTTTAAAACATGAGTATAAGGATACACTCACTAATACCTGATACTTTGAAAATCATAATTTTTTTGCAGAATTTGTTCAGTAGTGACATAGTTTTTAAAACTTGAGTTCAGTTCCTGAAGCCTCATAGTTCAGTAGTGACACCCACACACAACTCGACTCTTCTACCCTCTCCCACATCAAGCACAGCTAGAAGACACTATGAACACCAACACAGATAACAGTAGCTATATACCTATCTATATATATATCGAGATACACCTATATATGCATATACTCTCTCATATGCAAATAGATAATACACCAATTTATATATACATATCATATGATACCAACCACCATGATACCAACCGTCAATTCACATGGACACATCCAATAGATCAAATATTGTATGAATAAACTAATAGTTGACAATATTGAATAAAATAGATGTATAGGAATCAATCCTGATCAAATATTATTTTTTATCTTTCCCTATTTTGGAAAGACAAACGCTCATGCTTGACGAAAGTTTGACATATGAATAGTACTAGATATATATCCCATTATGGCACAAAATTTTAGGAGTATAGATAGATGTAGAATTGTATATAATATGGTGGTTTAGCAGTTATAAGGATAGGTTAATATTTTAACTAGATGGCATACCCATGAGACTGGTAGATGACCCAAGTAGTAGTGGTATTATTATCTCTCCAATCAACACCCCGTCCCCTTGGATTACTCATCTCCTCAACCGTATCATTTGTATCCTCAATTTCTTATGCAAGCTCTTCTTGTGCTAAAACTTGTTCAAACCATATTAATTTACTTAATCAGACCAGACTGACCCTTAGAATTTAATGTATAATTTATACTTTCCCTTTCCCAAGTTTGAGGTATGATAAATCATAATTGACCCTTCTCTACATCTTGTCTCTCTTATTATAAAATCTTGCCTAATTTTTAATTTTTAGTACGAAATTCTTGTAAGTTGGGTAGAATATAATTACCCTAAATTTTCTCTAATTAAATATAAATTTATTTAAAGTGTATGTTAAGTATATATAGTGTATATATACTATAGTGTATACAAATGTCAAAAGATATAAAATATAGTAGGTGCAAATATAAAAAAATATACGCATATGTATATGTAAAAATCGTCTGTATTAATTCTTAATTAATAATATTCAATAAGCAAATAATAAAAATAATAATAATAAAAACCAAAACAAAAACAAAAAACAAAAGAAAAGAAAAGAAAAAGAAAACAAAGGAAAAAGGAAACAAAAATAATAAATGAAAAAGGAAAAGAGAAGAAAGGAATAAAGAAAAAAATTCAAAAATCCTAATACTAACCCAAACCCTAAACCAATCCCTAATCCCTAGCTAACCAACCCGACACAGAACCCCACCCGCACGGAACAGACCTTCACTCTCCTATATATATATATATATATATATATATATATATATATATATATATATATATATATATATATATATGATACCAACCACCATGTGTGTGTGTGTGTGTGTGTGTGTCTGTGTGTGTGTGTCGTGAGAGAGAGAGAGAGAGAGAGAGAGAGAGAGAGAGAGTGAGTTAGGGTTTACCTAGAGCTCGAGGAGGAGGAGGGGGATGCCGGAGTAGCCGCAGCCGTGGAGAGCCGGTCGTTGGAGAGGGGGGGTGGGGAAATCGAAAGGTTTTGAAAACTTTCAAAATTTTCACAGATGGGGGAAAAGAAAACTGAGCCCTAATTAACCAAAATTTAGCGACGTTTAGCGACGTCACATAAAAACATCGCTAAATTAAAATTTAGCAACGTCAAATAAGTCGCTAAATACGTTGCTAAATATTTTTAATATATACGTCGCTAATTACGATGCTAAACATCGCTAAATTAGACATATTAGCAACGTTTAGCGACCTTAATTGAACTTATAGCGACTAAGCTTTTAAAATCTTAATAAAAGTCGCTAAACATCGCTAAATGTCGCCATTTAGCGACGTCTAGCGACATTTTTTATGGAGTCGCTAATTTAGCGATATTTTTAAATGGAGTCGCTAAAATGTGTCGCTAATCCTGCTTTTTCTAGTAGTGCGCAGCGTGTCTCGTGAGACTCTAGGGACAAATGCACAGCTAGACACATATGCATATCTTAGGGGCAATCCTCTATCCAAGCCAAGACAATAAACTAGCTATATGCAGTGCAGTCCTCGAGTATCTCAGGATCGACAGCTGTTGGACCATTATACCAATGACTCATTATCTGATGCTAATGGCAGCTGTGACTCATGGTTCTTTTCACTATCATGGTAGCAGCCATGACACATACAGTTCAGCTCTCCACCAATAGCCATTGTCCGACCGATGCGAATGCATGGAAACATTATCAAATAAACTTTAGGATGCAGACGAGGCAAACTATCAGACTATATTTCATTGATGCGGGGCAAGCTGCCTTATTCTTTTGAACACGTTGACGTACACGATATGGTTCTCTCGGAGCACAGTAAACATATTCATGCAAACACATACTCTTAGACAAGCGATTTAGGGTCTCTTAGTTAAGTAAACATGTTCATTTTAAAGACAAGCTAGGTGAGTTCGTTTATTAACATGCAAGGCAGGTTCTATCATTCTCTTATGATAACATTGCAAGCAAAAACTCAGATTATTATTATGCGTGCAAGAATCAGAGAACAAAGTTCTTCCCACTCACCTTGATAGATAATGCCGATGTAGAGCGGGGAATCACACAAGGTTTATCTCTCGAGCGGTTCCTGGGGCACTAGGGATCGTTTGGCCTGGGAGAGATCTGGAACACCCTGAGACTAGAAGTCCTTATTTACGGAAGGGTATAACTTTTAGTGTAATACTGAACCATGAGTCCCAATTGCTATTTTGAGCATATTTTAGTGTATAGCAACTCATGTGTTTCAGCAGCTATTAGCCGATCTGTCATTAGTAAGATGGGCTTGTACGTCCCACTTGCTAATCCCGTAGAGGGGACCATCATGTATTTAGGCCGCATACTAGGCTAGCCTTCTTGCATATATAACTGTTTGATGCAGATACAGACATGGAAAGAGAACCTCATTTATATATATATGCATATGTTGCTAACTTGTATGTCTGCTACAGGGATAACCGTTCGACAATGGGTAAGGACCACTGAATAAGTGATCACTTATTCATTTATACTAAATGTGATACATCTATTTTATATTGAATATGATGCTGTCCCTATTGCATCTAATTGTATAGTTCACTTAAAATACTTGTCTTGATATGAGATGAACAGTCCACTAGAGAACCTTTGTTCCTAAGAGATCGAATATGGCTCACAATACATGCTGCGTACTGCACGATAGAACACTGTCTCTATAACTTGCTTGTGTGTATTGAATATGAAAACTGATTTCAAAGCTATATTTTCGAAAAGATGTAAAATTGACTATAATCCTAAGCTTCATGAAATGAACATAGATAAAAAGTAGCAAGATCACTAGTAATATCATATTTTTCCATATACGTACTTTGTATGGGTTTAAGGAGGTGTTGATTCTGTTTGTTGATTTTAGACTCACTAGTAGTTTCTCCAAAATGCTGACCCACCAACAGTTTGGTTGTTCTCAAGTACTGGATCGTCCGAGGAAGCGATAGCCGTACCCCATCCCCAGGACTCAAAAATCTGGAGTCGATGCCTTGAGCTGTATTGAGATTGCTTTGAGCTGCTTCTAGCTTTGAGCTGCTTTTGTATAGAGGGACATAATGTATGGAACAGTGTCATTGTAATTGAGCGAAAGAGAGCTTGAACGAACTGTAACCTCGGTCAAGCGCCGCTTGTAACCCTTTTGAATATTAATAAAGAGCTTATTTCTTTATGCCATTGTGTTCTTTATTTTTCTGCAACATATATGTCGCAGCTTCCGTTTTGAATAGCTTACTTGCCCTTGTTCAAAGCTTTGGCCTTGTGCAACCTTAAATTAGGCTTGCACGATATCACACCCAAGCAAGGACGATCGGTTCCGTATGGACCAAGAGAGGATGATCGGACCCCTGCGGGACCGAGGCGTAAAATAATGGTATAAGAGAGATTCGATTATTTGTCCATTCCTTTGCCTTCGACTCTGAGATGTGCCCGATGTTGTGTTACAATGAGCGTTTCATACAATAAGTCCGTAAATATTCTCAAAGTTGCCAACAAAAGTTTTTTTGGATTTGTTTTATTGCTTGGGATGTGATTGTGATTTCTGATGGCTAGAGTTTTATTGAGAGTTCTGATTGCTAGGGTTTTTGATTGAGGATGGTGAGGGATGGGGACTATCGCTGCTCTAGATATCGAAAGTTTGTCCTTGAAGTTTCGAGGACGAAACTCTTTGTTGGTGGGTAAGTATGTAGTGCCCTGCTTCACGTAGGCACTATGTACAAGTGATATTGCTTTACTTGCTTGAGCGAAAGCCTTCTTGGAGAGTTATCCATCGAACCACAAGATGATTGATCTCGGTGAGTTGGCAGAACTACATTCTCTGATTCTTGCACGCCTTAATATTGAATCTGAGTTTTTGAATGCTTGCTCTAAGAAGATAGTTTCATAAGAAGAATGATAGAATCTCACTCCGTATGCTTAATAAGAGAACTTGTATTGCTTGTCAATGAAATAAATCTTCTTGCCTAACTAAGAGAACTTGAATGCTTGTCTAAGAAAGAGATGGAACCATTCCTATGCTAAGAAAAGATAGAAATGTTGCATGCTTAGTTACTCGGACACCGCTATCGAACGAACCGCTGCCATGCTAATAAGAAATAGTAAAAGATTGCTTGTACTTTTTCTTGGTATCGTATGCTAAACTAGAATACTTGAATGCTTGTCTAAAAGTGATAGAATTGCATGCTAGATTTATAGAACTGTTCTTGCTTGTTACTTGTTAAAAAAGCTAGATTTCTTGAACATGTTTTATTGATCGCTTGTAAAGAGGTAGAACTGCATGAATAGCTTGAACTTGTGCATCTAAACTAATAGTCTGCCCTGTGGCTTGAAGTTCTTATTTATGAGAGAGTGTGGCTATTAGGAAAGAGTATTGAGAGCTCTGGCTCTATAGCTTGAATGATATGCTTTCTTGCTTGTTCTAGATCATGTGCATCATATGGTATTTATCTGATAGAAATAAATTCATGCATCGGTCTGACAACTTGTGCAAAAGTTTATCTCTTGAGCGGTTCCTGGGGCACTTAGGATCGTTCGGGCTGGGAGAGATCTGGAATACCCTGAGGCTAGTAGTCCTTATTTATGGGAGGGTGTGGCTTTTAGTGTAGTGCTGAACCCAGCTACTATTTTGAGCATATTTTAGTGTATAACAACTATGCATTTAAGCAGCTATTAGCCGATCTATCATTAGTGAGATGGGCTTGTACGTCCCACTTGCTAATCCCGTGGAAGGGACCATCATGTAGTTAGGGCACATGCTAGGCTAGCTTTCTTGCATACCTAACTGTTTGATGCAGAGACGAACAGAGAAAGAGATCCTCATTTGTGTATATATATGCATATGTTGCTAACTTGTATGTCTGCTACTGGGATAACCGTTCGGCAATGGATAAGGATCACTGAATAAGTGATCACTTGTTCATTTATGCTAAATGTGATACATCTATTTTATATTGAATATGCTGCTGCCCCTATTGCATCGAATTGTATTGTCCACTTAAAATACTTGTCTTGATATGAGATAAACAGTCTACTAAAGAACCTTTGTTCCTAAGAGATAGAATATGGCTCACAATACATGTTGCACACTGCACGATAGAACGCCGTCTCTATAGCTTGCTTGTGTGTATTGAATATAAAAACTGATTTCAAAGCTATATTTTTGAAAAAATATAAAACTGACTATAATCCTGAGCTGCATGAAATGAACATAGGTAAAAAGTAGCAAGATCACTAGTAATGTAATATTTTTCCACATGCTTACTTAGTGTAGATTTCAGGGGGTGTTGCTTCTGTTCGTTGATTTTATACTCACTAGTACTTTCTTTAAAGTGTTGACCCAATAACAGTTTGCTTGTTCTCAGGTGCTGGATCGTCCGAGGAAGCGATAGCCGTGCCTCATCCCCAAGACCCAAAAATCTGGAGTCGATGCCTTGAGCCGTATCAAGATTGCTTTGAGCTGCTTTTGTATAGAGGGACATAATGTATGGAACGGTGTCATTGTAATCGAGAAAAATAGAGCTTGAGCGAACTGTAACCTAGGCTAAGCGCCGCTTGTAACCCTTTTGAATATCAATAAAGAGCTTATTTCTTTATGCCCTTGTGTTCTTTATTTTTCTGCAACATATGTGCCGCTGCTTCCGTTTTGAATAGCTTACTTGCCCTTGTTCAAAACTTTGGCCTTGTGCAACCATAAATTAAGCTTGCACTATATCGCGCCCAAGCGAGGACGATCAGTTCCGTATGGACCAAGCGAGGCCGATCGGACCCCTGTCGGACCGGGGTATGATAGAAACTAGGTCCAACAGCAACAAAAACCATGTTCATGCACCCGTCGTCGTAATCAGCATGGTCGTGGACATCCATATATGGCTCCACATAAGGCACCGGTTCCGATGCTAAAGACTTAAGTTCTCCGTGTGAGGTTCACTGATAGTAATTCGATGTAAAATTCCTCGAGTACAAATGATATATCACATCCACTTCTGAGTGATATTTTAAGTTATGATATTTCATACATGGACACTTAATTTTGGTGCTGTCCATGTACGGAGAAAATGTCTTGGCGAACTAAAGGAACTGTTCTACCCCTGTATGAATTCATCCCGCACACCGCATATCCATTAGGATGATGGTTGCGCATCCAGAACGATGACACATGTAGTAATTTAGATCAATTTCTAGATAATTCTGCAAAGATGAATAGACATAGTTCAAGTATATTATCCATGTATCTTGGTATATTGATACCTACTCAAGTATCTTGGGATACTAAACCAAAACTCAAATATCCTTAGATATTCAATCCTAATATACATACCCTCACTCAACACTTAAACACTTAACCTATACTAACTCAATAATACTCACTCACTAAACACACTCAAACACACACACATGTATACAATGTGCACTCACTTACACATGGTGCAAGTTGATGCTGCTTTTATTGCTATTGCTTGCTGCTGTTATTACACACACACACACACACACACACACACACACACACACATCACTAGTATACCCTAGATACACACTCTACTCATGACACTCACTCCAAATATAAGTTACCTGACCCTCTGACAGAGGAGGGGGGTCATCGGGGTTGAAGGAAGCCGAGGGGGGTTATTGAGGCTGAGGGGGACGCTGTGTCTACATATAACAATGCTGTGCCATAACCCTCCGATGAGAAATCTTGTATCAAGGATAGGTTTGACATTTCTCTAACCCAAGTTGGATACGAGTTCTAGAAGAAGCTAATACCGTGTCGTATCTCGGCTTTGAAGAGTCATTCCCACATCGGTGTATACGACTCTCCTTGAGTCAAGATCTGTATCATATTGTACACGATGCCGATACCCAAGGTTGCGTCTAATTAACTCAGACAACTAACTAGAAGAGAGATATGGTTAGGATTTATGTCATGTCCCGTGTCATGTCAGTGTATGTGTCTGTGTCATGTCCGTGTTTGTGTCGCCTTCGTAAAAGCCCTAACCCTAGTTGCGTGTCAATGTTTCTGTGTCTATACATGTCGTGTCTGTGTTTGTTTGTCCGTGTCGTGTCAGTGTATGTATGTATATGTGTCGTGTCAGCATGAGGGAGATAGGGTTAGGGTTACCTGACCCTTTGATCGAGGAGGGGGTCGTCGGGGTCGTGGGGGATCGTCGGGGCCGAGGGGCGCCGGGGCAGGGGGCTGAGGGTGTCGTCGAGGACGAGGGACGCCGGGGCAGGGGACCATTGGGGGTTGCCTGAGTCGAGAGGGGGTCGGGATCGCTCGGGCGCGGGGGTGGGGGTGGGGTGGGGGGGGTGGGGGGGGGGGTGGGTTAGGGATTTAGGAGGGAGAGGGGGAGATCGCGAGAAGGGGGGGGGGGGTAAGAAAACTCAAAACCTATATTAATTTTTTAGCGACGTTCAACTCAAATCCTGTATTAACTTTTTAGCAATATCTAAATTTAACGTCGTTAAACGTCAATAATTGAAATTTTTTGCGACATTAGCGACGTCGCTAAAAATTTTGCTAATTAAAAAATAAACAACGTTGGTTAAAACGTCGCTAAACATCGCTAAATCGAAAACATCATTGACGTTTAGCGACATTAAAGAAGATTAGAGCGACTATTCTTTAAAAAAATCCAAGTTCAGTCGCTAAACGATACTGTGCGTCGCTAACAGCGACATATAGTGACGTTTATTTTTGGAGTCACTAAAGTGTTTAACATTAGCGACGTTTTATTACGACGTCACTGAAAATGTCCCTATTTTATCTTATTTTGGTAGTGTATGCAACAATTAAGTGATAACTAAATTCTTAAAAATATAATATTTTAGACGGTGCGATGCTAATGTTGTCGTGCCGTTCAAGCTATATACCTAATTAAAGTTCAGTCACGTCTAATTTTAGGGGCCAGCTCAGCCATTGGATATGGGCTGGATCGGTCTTTAGAAAACCAAATGGCCTAGAGGGATGTCCAAGTCCGAAGTCTTGTTAGACTTACTCCTGGGTCGTCCTGGTCCTGGTCCTGATTGAACACGTGCTCGGAAGTTAGTTTCCTCATTATAGGAGCTGTACTAACCTATGGCCATGCTTCCCTTTCTAGATCATCACCTTGTCAAGATCATCTTATGTAATGCTTGTAGACAACCACTTCCCACCTTCCCAAGCCATCGATCTATACAGTCTCCCTGCAACGCTAGCTAGTGCAACGCCAACCGTAATGGCGAGAAATTATTCTATTGTTATGATACTTTGACATATTGCCTTCTTTGAGAATGATATGATGGTTAATGACAACCTTTTGATGAGAATATTACTACAGTAGTACTGCCATCTTGATTGTTTTCGTGATCAAGTGAGTCAGCTAGCACGTGCGTCTAATGGGACGACAAACAACAGTATAATTAGCAGTTGTCACTGTTCTATTAAGCACAATTTTTGATATATCAGTTCATTGCCCCTGGCCTAGGTGATCAATCTTTCTCCAACCTTGCACTTGTGATCCGAGACAATCCTGGCTTATGGTTATTACTTAAGAAAGATTTTTGTCATGCAGACCTATTTAATTGAAGTACTGTTACTGATCGATATATTATTTTTCTCCACTGTACTTTGTCATTTTCAGCATCTTCTACTTTTCTTGATAATTGATATTGTGTTTTTATGAAGAATTCAATGAACGAGAAGGTAGGCTAGAAATTACATTTTTCATGGATATAGTTGAACCGCGAATATTGCCATGATATAATGTTAGTTGCTCTTATCCAGATGGGCCATTCAAATGAATGGAAAGAAATCATAGGCACGGATTTTCAAGTTATTCGGAATGAGAACCAATAGAGTTCATCAAACTTGAAACTTCCAAATACCAGCTGCGGGTAGTTGTCATATTGGATATCTTCTATTTAATTTTCCACAGTATACATTCCAATCATCCCCAATGTTTTGGCTCCTCGTAGTGTTTCTTGTTTAAATCTCTTATTAGGACATAACAATGATATGTTGATATTTAAGTCCTTTGAAAGCTATATTTCATTTTTAAGGTCAAATTTAGTATTGCATTTATGAACTGGCACTTGCTGTATATGACTCGTTCAATTACAGAGTGCGATGAACGCCGTCCACGGAATCAAAGAAGTCCAGGAGGAGACAATACATCGATACAAGCGTGTACAACAAAACCAGTATCAACAGTACTTGATCTTACTTTGAGACACAAAGGATCATTGACCATCTTGTTGAAGTTGTTCAAATGGTTAAAAATTTTGGCCTCTTCCTTCATGCATAAATGTAGAGTTGTTTCTTGTGACATAATTTATTAGGCAATATATATGACTTTATCATATATATGCTCTAGAGCTTTAACCATAGTACTCCGTCATGTCAAAAGGCTTTAAATTTTTTCCCTTATCGTTGATGACCTTAAACAATTGTTGCGTGTTGCACATGCAAACGTGACGCAAACAATAATAACCTTATGATGACGAGTAAAATAATATTCACAGATGGTGCAATTGTTGTGTATGATTCATATTCAACTATGGAGTGCGAAGGACGTCTAAATCGGAGAAGCTCGGGAGGAGACATTACATCAAAACATGACTGTTTACAATAAAACCAGTATCAATAGTATACTAGTTAGCGCACCTCAAATTTCAGGAAGTTTTGCCTCCCCCAACAAACACGCAATATACCGACAGTATACTAGTAGTATTATAATGTCATGACCTGCTACCAAATAATTGGATAAGAGTGTATGTGAGTACGTCCAGCCTTCACCACGGTATTGGTGGTAGTATGCTTTCTATACCTCACAAATATCAATAGTCCTATAATCCTCTAATTGCACATGATATCACAAATTATGTCACACAATTATTCTAATCTAGCTTATTGACATCAGATAGAAACTATAACTAGAGATGATAAAATAAAAGTGAATGAACAAGATATCTAATAGTCTCAAATATAAATAATTAGAAAATGTCTGGAAGAATCCGAAGGAAAATGATCGGCATTACCAAAATATGTCAACTAAAAGTCACCAAACAAAAGAGATAAATAAGATCCTCGGGAACAAACCCGCTATAAGTAAATAACTAATTAAATGAAATCTAAGAACTAATACTAACACTAAGTGTCACGTCCCAGTCTCAAAATACATGGAACCAAGCTACGTGACAATGGCCAGCTATGTTTCCAAGTTACTCCAGCCCAACTCGAATACGTATAAGCTGTCTATAACAAGATATATGTCCAAAATGGCACGTCAAACTATATCTCAATCCACAAAAATAATAAACATCAAGAAGAATAATACGGTTTATGGTCTGTAGCTCACTAGCATATATGTTTGAATAGACTCGAAAGAATAATAAGAGTCTATTAAAACTAGGCATCACTGCAGATAATATCATGGTAATAAATGTAAACATGGGAGACTAATAAGGAAGTACCACTAGCGGTACCTGAATCCTGGAGACACAATCAAAACCATCTATCTACTCTGCCAAGGGAGCTCAGTAATAACCTGGAAATGAACCAGGTGCTGAGAAGGACATAACAAGATACAAAGAAATATACAACTAAAGATACAAAAATATTGCAATAAATAAGGGTGTACCAAGATAAGTGTAAATGCAATGAGAACCATGTTCGACGCATGAGCTGTAGGCTAAATGTGATCGACATAATTTCCTGGGAGAAACAATATCATGCCCCGATCTCCCGCAGGAATTGACCGTCCCCGCTGGACCCGAATCACCGCACCAGCGCTCCCGTAGGACTATCTTTCCCATTTGGACGTGATGCCACACGAGCAGAAGCTGCCCCCGTGTAAGGCCAGGATCCGAAAAGACGGTAAAATGACTTAGCCACAGAGTCATACAGATAGTCCGAATGCAGCAGAATAAAAAACGAACAGGCGATTAGTAACAAGTTCACAGAGTCGTCAATAGCAGAAGCAGTGAATAACACAAGTCTAGTAGTAAAACAAGCACTTTATTGATATTGCACAAGTATTACAAGCGGCGCTAGGCCGAGATTATAAGTCGCTCAAGACCTCTCTCTCGAAACAATAAAAGCATACCAAGTGGCTATAATTTATGAAATAATACATAGGCGATGTTCCAACATTATGTCTTGTATATGTTCTTCAGTTCCGAATGCAACGCTACAAGACTACAGAGCGAACTCTACGCCTTAGCTCGCACGAAAGGGGTTTCCGTACCGAACGTGGTTCTCCTGCACCCTACAAGAAATCTGGTGGGTTATCAGTACATGTATGCACTGGTGGGGAGGCTTCTCGCCCGCTCGATAAATCCAAACATATTATATAGGTTTCGTGCACTATCTATTGAGTTCTCTTTCTAGTCTTGCCTTAGGATCAATTTTATGGCATAATAAAAGCCTAACTCATATGGCAGTGCACCGTGCGATATAAGAGTAACACAACGAGACTTACCAACTTACCATTCGTCCTTTCCTATCCAAGGCAACCAAGTTAAACCATGCATGAGTATATACATAATGAAATCCATGAAAATCGCATAAGCAAACACAGTGTCACGAGCGGTTTTTTGATTCGGTTGCACGAGTTACAAGGATACTTAGATGTGTTATACTCAGAAGTCTCAAGTATTCAGATGCAAATATGGATACATATGTGTTACTCAGAACTGTCGCCTACAATGCAATGACTCATACGCGGGTAACCAGAATCGAGTCATCTTAATCTATATGACAGAAGGTTACTGGCATGAGTTCTATAATGGACGGTGTAATCTCGAGGCAAAGATGGTTTGCAAGCAATATATAATACATTGGGCATTACATTCATCCCACCGATAACAAACGACTACCAGTTGGTTCCGTCTAGATTAGATCGGCCCCACTGCTCTGGCGACCGTCCGTGAAACTGGATTAAAAAATCCACCTTGAGCGCAAGTTGTCCGTGACCATGCTTATCCTCAAGTTTTCCAAATTTTCACAAGTACAGATACAGTTACAAATTCAGATTCAGATTCAGCCATGATCTATCCGGTACAGTATCAACTCCCCGAGCCGTCAGATTCAGTACATAACGAGTATTAATTTTTAGAGATGTCATGATGTTATCTGGCTTAACAGCCTATGGTACAGTCCCTTAGTTTGGAAAATGCCTTGGCAACCTAACGGTCCCGAATACTTTTAATATTTTTATACTTGGCTTGGAACGACTATCTTGATAGCCTTCCTGCCTCAATTGAGCGAATCATAGATAGTGAAGTGCGATAATTTGTGGCATGCATATACGTGACAAGCATTTAAATGAGACAAACGAGTACAAGTTAGCATGTAAGCATGCAAGCATTGAAGCAGTGTTGAAGCACAAGCATAAGGAAACTTGTGGCATAGTCTACTTTAGAACATAAGCCTTTATGTTTGCACGGGTCTAAGGGTCATGCGAGGAGTGAACCATATAAGGACATATCGAGCGACATAATCTATAAGGAAAGTAGTGTAAACATGTGAAGTAGTACACTACGAAGAGTATATAATGATATACTCGAGGCATAGCAGGGTCTACTTGCACAAAGCTAAGGTAGCATACAAGGGTCCAAGTTATAAGCCAAGTTTTATTTCCATATTCTAACACAAGCAATACAAGATAAGATTATTCCCTTAGCTAGGTGCGTTGTATTCTTTATTAGAATGCAAGGGGTGATTCACCTGGAGACTATCATGTATCATCAATATTTTAAGTGTGCTGGCTAAGCAAAGACAAGTTCATCGTAGCCACCCACCTTAGCGATGATTCGTCTCGGTCGAGCGATACTCTGAGCAAGCCTTTGAAAGTCTAAGTCTGAACTCTTGAAGGGCCAAGCTTGAAATCCTTTTCCTCAAACGATTCTTCTCACTGAGCAAAGGGGGTCGGATCATTGCACTTGCGCCGTTTAAATCGGCTATCCGCTTGAACAGAACGGGTCGTTACATTATACACCACTCAGAAAAAGTTTCTTCCTCGAGACTTACTGAGCGCAAACCGTTCAATCGTAAACTATCAAATCTATCTCGAGCATAACAATCCGTATTGCGTGTGTGCTGGATCTGTCTTATTGAATGACTCTATCATTCAATCCAAGCTCTAACTCAGTCTCTACTGCTCCTTAGTGCAGTAAATATATCGCTAAGCGCGGGGTACAGTATGATCCATCTTGAATGATGATCTAAGGCTGAGGCAAACTTATCCAAATTATTATACTCGTCCATGCGAATCTAATATATTTACTTTCACTAGCATTCGAGATCAGCATATCGCGATTCTGAATCGAGCACATATTCAATGCATCCCTCAAACATATGTATGTCAACCAACTTAGCGATAGCAAAGTCTTTGCACTCGAGTTCAACAGATCATTGAGTCTTGGATTGTGCACACGTTCAAGGTATCCCTCAAAAATATGTATTCAACCAAACTTAGCGATAGTGAAGTCGGACAAGCTACTTGCAAAAATCTCAAGGGTTCTTGTCTTATGAATCACGATGATCCTCTATCAGGGTCAAAAAAATTCTAAGTCATTTTCAATCCCACTCAAACCAAGCATTGCATTATCGTCAAGCACAATCTATTCGATTTAACCGACTAGTGTCTATGTCCTATCGTCCATTCTATTAGTGTCAAATATAACACATACTTACCGTCCAAGTCTAACTCTAAGTCTTGCTACCCCAGTTCTATGGCTTGCTCAAGTAATACTCCTAAGTTGGTCATACAAGTTCTTTCACTCGGCACATGGTCGTCTGCATAATTACTAGGCCAGCTCACAAGATCATAGGTACAGTTCATGCTTATGACTCATCGTACAAATTTATCGCACGATGCTAACCCCAATTCCTAAGGTCAAACCATTGTTCATTTATACAGGATATTCTACCCAAGCTCGTTTTACTCCGATTTCTAAACATCAAGCACTGATCATCCTACTCACATTAACATATTAGTGTATACAGGGTACGAGTCCGTTCAGTCAAATCCATGATATATATATGATTCACGTCAAGCCTAGAAATTTGCATAGTTTATCTTCTCAAATATGTTTTGATAGAACCCATATATCCATTCTAAGTCTAGGCCACCAAGCTATGATTAAATTTTTAATCACCGATCTCAATCATAAACTCTAAGTCGTCCAATAAGATTCATGTAACCATTCACGAAACCATCAAACGTGTCTTACTCCAAGTTCTAGACTAACTCATCCTTGAAATACTTTTGATTCACTTGCATTACCAAATTCGTCTTATCGTGTCGAACCATAAGTCAAGACGATTCTTCAATTGTCACGCTCTGGTCTTCTGCAAGTTCGATCATCCTCGCTGGACGTGAGATCACCATACCAACGCTCCGACGGGATAATCGTCCTAATCCGGGCGTGACACATATACGAGCATGGAGTTACGCTCGCACAAGACAAGAACGTCGAACGTTATGGTTATTATCGAAACGATCGAGACACCCTATCATTTATGCTTCGCTCCATCCAAGATATACATCCTTTAAGTCATGTCCATTCATGCTGTGATCTTAATTCGTCTAGCCAATCGTCCAACTTTAATGTTACCGTTTGATAATTCCATAGTCTACTTCTGGCATTCCTCAAACAACTAAGTTCACATATTCAAGCCAAAGTTTATCAACTCCGTTACGTTCTATTCACCGAGTTTGTTTGAATAATTATCGAATTTGTTTTTGTGAGTTCGATCATTCTCGCCGAACATGAAATCACCACATCAGCGCTCCCGCAGGATAATCATTCTCGACTTGGACTGATTGTTGAGAGTTATCTTTCAAACTAGATTCAAGATCGTTATTCCAAACTTCAGGTCAAATCCGTTATCGCTTCCTCTTTCATCAAACCGCAATATTCTTTTACTTGTATCAATCCGTGCTATCTTCCAATTTTTTATACCATGCCAAGTCTATTAATTTGAAACCATAATATCCATACTCAAGTTTAATCCTTTTGATTCAATTCAAAATCGCATGCACGATCCACCAAGTTTCTACCAAGTTTTCTTGACTAAGATATTAATTCCATTATCTTGAATCCCTATTCGATATAAGCCTTATCACTAGTTCAAGACTTTCTCAATCGTTCAAACCAACTATCGCATGAGACCTATAAATTCGCTTAAACATTTCTAAAATGATCCATACACCACTCAGGAATCGATTCACCCAATTAAATCCTCAAACGTGTTCACATCACTCGCTAGCATATTCACCAAGTCGTTCCTTAGAACTCCTGCGCGATACCTAAGCGTCGCTTGATAAGTCTTAGTCTCGTATATATTCATGTTGATAGTCATCCAAGTAAACCATATTTGATTTGTATCTGTCGACACAAAATATCGTCCGAACTATTTCTCCAAAATCCAAGCACGATCCTCTATATTCGCCTTAGCGATAAACTGATAACGTTTCTATCGGTTGCCATTCTAAGTATGACTTATCCTTATCTGAATGATATCCCAATCTCACTCGCAAACTAGCTCACATCAAAAGGGTCTTGGCGCACGAAACACAACACAACTTAACCGAAAGGATGTGTGCATAGCTAACCGTCCGAACGATGTTCTATCTCGCACATTAACCAGCTTGGTAATCACGTATAGGTATTCGGGTTCGCACATAACTTGCCCATTTTAGTACGAGCCTATTTCCACAAAGTCTAACACAGGTCAAAACATGATCATCGCATAACTATCCAGTTCAAGCAATCATACCATTCACATGCACTTTTAAAATTATTTAGGCTCATTGTATGAAACATCATAACAGGTAAAAGAGAGAGAGAGAGAGTGTATGCACATAACCCACGAATAATCTTTCAAAACTGAGAAAATCGATAAGAAGTTCAAAGATGTAAAGCCAATGCTTTGATACCAATATGTCATACCCCAAAATTCTGCAGAAATCGGCTGTCCCTGCTAGGCACAAATTACCGCACCAATACTCCCGCGGGACAATCTTTCCCATCTAGATATGATATCGCACGAGCATGAACTGCGCCCGTGCAAGGCTATGATCCAAATATACGGTAAAATAACTAAGCCACAGATTCGCACAGATAGTTCGAATACAGCGGAATAAGAAACGAACAGGCAATTTGTAACAAGTTCACAGAGTCGCCAATAGTGGAAGCAGTGAATAACACAAGTCTAGAAGTAAAACAAGCACTTTATTGATATTGTATAAGTATTACAAGAGTCGCTAGGCCGAGATTAATATCGCTTAAGCCCTATCTCTCTAAAAAATAAAGCGTGCCAAGTGGCTACAATTTGTGAAATAATACATAGGCGATATTCTAATATTATGTCCTATATATGTTCTTCAGTTTCGAACGCAATACTCCAAGGCTCCAGAGCGAACTCCATGCCTTAGCTCGTACGAAAGGGGTTACTACACAGAACGAGGTTCTCCCGTACCCTACAAGAAATATGGTGGATTATCAGTACACAAATGCACTGGTGGAGAGGCTTCTCGACCGCTCGATAAATCCAAACACATTATATAGGTTCTGTGCACCATCTTTTAAGTTATCTTTCTAGTCTTGCTTTAGGATCAGTTTTATGGCTTAATAAAAAGCCTAACTCATGTGGCAGTATGCCGTTCAATATATGAGTAACACGACGAGACTTAACAACTTACTATTCGTCCTTCCCTGTCCAAGGCAACCAAGTTAAACCATGCATAGTTATATACATAATGAAATCCACGAAATCGCATAAGCAAACACAGTGTCGCAAGCAATTTTCTGATTCGGTTGCATAAGTTACAAGGATACTTAGATCTGTTATACTCAGAAGTCTCAAGTATTCAGATGCAGATATGGATACATATGTGTTACTCAGAACAGTCGCCTATAATGCAATAACTCGTACGCGGGTTGCCGCAATTGAGTCATCTTAATCTATATGACAGAAGGTCACTGGCATGACTTCCATAATGGACGGTGTAGTCTCGAGGCAAAGATGGTGTGCAAATAATATATAATACGGTGGGCATTACACCTATCCTGCCGATAACAGACGACTTCCAGTGGGTTCCATCTAGATCGGATCGACTCCAGTACCCCGATGATCGTCTGCGGAACTGGATTTAAAAATCCACCTTGTGCATAAGTTTTCCGTGACCATGTTTATTCTCGAGTTTTCCAGATTCTCGCAGGTACATATATAGTTACAAATTCAAATTAAAATTCAGTCAGGATCTATCAGGTACAATATCGACTCCCCGACCCGTCAGATTCAGTATAAAACGAGTATAAATTTTTAGGGATATCATAATGTTATCTTGCTTAACTATCCATGGTGCAGTCCCTTAGTTCTAGAAATACCTTGGTGACCTAACTATCCCAAATACTTTCAATGTTTCTATACTTGGCTTGGAACGACTATCTTGATAGCCTTCTTGCCTCAACTGAGCAAATCATAGATAGTAAAGTGCGATGATTTGTGGCATGCATATAAGTGACAAGCATTTAAATGAGACAAACGAGCATAAGTTATCTTGTAAGCAGGCAAGCATTGAAGCAGTATTGAAACATAAGCATAAGGAAACTTGCAGCATAGTCTACTTTAGAACATAAGCCTTTATGTTAGCACGGGTCTAAGGGTCATACGAGGAGTGAAACTATACAGGGACATATCGAGAAACATAATCTATAAGGCAAGCAGTGTAAACATGTGAAGCAGTGCACTACGATGAGTTTATAAGATCTACTCGAGGCATAGCGGGGTCTACTTGCATGAAGCTAAGGTATCATGCGAGGGTCCAAGTTATAAGCCAAGTTTTATTTTCATATTCTAACACAACCAATATAAGATGAGATTATTTCCTTAGCTAGGTGCGTTGTATTCTTTATTAGCATGTAAGGGATGATTCACCTAGCGACTATCATGTATCGTCAATATTTTAAGTGTGATGGCTAAGCAAAAACAAGTTCATCGTAGCCACCCACCTTAGCGATGATTCGTCTCGGTCGAGCAATACTTTGAGCGAGCCTTTGAAAGTCTAAGTCTGAACTCCTAAAGGGTCAAGTATGAAATTCTTTGCCTCGAACGAGTCTTCTCACTGAGCAAAGCGGATCGGGTCATTGCATTTGTGCCATTTGAATTGGCTATCCGCTTGAACTAAATGGGTCATTACAAATAGAGGCCTAAATATAAGATAGCATCGTGGACACCAGAGGCTTTCTCTCTCTCATAATAATAAATCCATGGTCATCATACCTGGTACTCCGGTGGAGACAGAGGGTTACAAAAGGAAGTATAAACATAGCCGATATGTCTAGTGAGTGTCCTTCCCACCCAATATTGCTGTATCTATCGTGCACCACGATATGTCCAGCTCCTATTACTGAGTCAAGATCATAATATCTATATGCTGCTGTCATGCATCTCAATTATACCAGTGATCAGTCTGTACAGAGTTTGCATCCACACATGAAACTCTCCATGCCATAAATGTGTCAGGGTCATAAGAGAGATTGGAACGTCTCTCAAGTAAGGGGTTTAGCTTCTAAAACTAAGTCATGCGTAATCGGCCAATACCGACTTACACCAAAGTTATCCTTAGACGCACAAAATCGCTCAATCAAAAATAATAAAATAAAATAAGTACAGTTGCAGTATTTAAAAATTATAAACAAGAGTGACAAGGTATACTTTCCTGGAGCCAAAATCTGAAAGGAATAAGCTGGTACAGAGTCAGAGTCTAAAGAACCCAAAGAACCTAGGAAAAATAAAAATATAATTAATTACTAAGTTTTATACCTACTTGTTAAAGTTTACATAAGTATGATTAAAATGAATTATCCACTCAAAATGTTTGGACTAACTATAATTCACAACAATAACCAAATCAACCTCCCCTCCAGATTCTCTTCATTCTTTCCTAACGTCTCCCAAGCATGTGATATATATATGCATCTTTGTTATCTATTTACACCACCAAACTTTATTTTCTCTCACTACTAAAATTTGTCCAATTAGTGACATCATTAGTGACGACAAAATAAAATGTTGGTAAATCCTAAGAATTTAGCGACGCCAACATAACATATCGTAATATGTCGCAGTTGACAACGTCCAGCGACGTCTAGCGACAAAAAATATTATTAAGGAAATAGACAACGGTAAAAGTTGCTGAACGTCGCTAATATTTTAATTACAGCAACGTATTTAGCGACGTTGCAACATTTATGTCACAGTATATTAAAAAAAGCAACATTTAGCGATGCCTATTTGATAGTCACTAAACTTTTAATATAGGATTTTTAGTTTACTCCATTTGTTTTCAATCCCATATTTCTAGGACGAGTATCTTAAACTACGTGAGCGGAAGACTGTTAGTACACCAGTAGAGGGAGGGGCTGGTACTTTCTCGCAGCCCTCTACAGCTCCGTCGGTGGACGAGCTCTAGATGATCGTCGTTGGTGGTCTTCAGAGGGGTACGTACTATGGTACGGGATCCTACGGTGCCTTTGTTGTGACACAGTCCTCCAGGGTCCCCTCTGTCAGTGTGCATTCCTCGCAGGGTTCGTAGGCATTGACACAAGCCCATGAGAGCGTTGACCGTCAGATTACTGAACTGCGTAAAGAGTTGCTATAAAGGATTACGGAGTGGACACAGTCTGCGCTGCAGACGGACGAGACGACGATCATCGCACATTTTGATTCGCTCGAGCATAGCCTTATGGAGCTCAGGACTCTGAGCCAAACGACAGATCACAGCCTTATGGAGCTCAAGATTATGAGGCATACGACAGAGAGCAGCTTGGAAACTATGGCCTCGTCTACGGAGCACAGACAGACGGAGTTAGAGGGGTCGCATACGGCCATAAGTGACTCACTTGCGAGGATACATGCGGCGTAGGATTTGTTGAGTCGGTCGGTTGCGAAGAACACTTCGAGGGTTTATATTTGCCATAAATTCATACAATGCTTGACTGCTAGCATTGGAGCAAATACGTCCTCCTGGTCTGTCGGCTTCGACATCAACTCCATCACTGCCTCCTCCATCAGCATCGGTGACGCTTTTACAGGAGCAGTATGAGTTCCTTCTATCCCAGATGCACGGCGGTGCTCCTCCTGATTAGTAGTACTCCTTGTTTGGACATGTTTTAGTGTATTTGTGTGTATTGGCCAATTCTTGGGTCTTTGATGTATTTATTTCATACTTTTTATTACATTCTGAGATGCATGTGACACTTATCTGAAATTTATTTATCTACTTTTTGAGACATATTTAGTTTAATATAACTTTGTAGATTTCTTTCTATGTGAGTTTAGTTAATTATTCATATTAACTGTATGTGAATTTACCGGGGTTGAGTGTTCCACCGAAGGGGTCGGCGAACCCAAGGAATTCAACGGATGGTTGCTCTGGTCTATTTATATAAATTATAATTTTATAATAGTAGGTAACGTTTTGTTGGGAAATATTTTACAAACTGCATCCAGTTTTTATTTTTTATTTTTTTCAATTTAGTGACGTTTTGCGAGGTTCAGCGACATACAGTTACATCGCTAAAAAGTATCAGAGCGTCTCTACCTGGTACCACGGACGTCGCTAGTACGTCGCTACACGTTGCTAACATGCTTGTCACCCCTACTTTTTGGATTAGGGTTATTTTCATCTTTTCGTAATTAATGAGTAAATGACTGCATGATAATTGATTATTCTTAATTTTTGTGACTTTATTTTGTTGCACCTTACCGTCATTTTGAATTTCAGAACTCCACTTGCATTCACTTTTATTAAATTGATTCATAAGTCGAACTTGTACAACTTTTCATTGTTTAGACACCTTGGTGCAAGAGTACATTGAGGTATCCATTCTGTTGGATGATACGCTCCTTTAGGTGTAAATTTAATAAATTCTTGGAAGTGTGTAATACAACATCAATTTCCCTGAACCATGGTCTCAGACCATCTAACCAAAGCATTCTAGCAATTTTTTTATTAATTGAAATTCCAACCATTGTAATACCCATGAGAAAGCCCAATCCCAAGAAGGCCTTGACCAGACCTAATTCTAGGTCAACCCAAAGTCTACTATGATTACATATATATACATAGGTATTGCTTCCCTATTTCCTTGTCAATCAAAATCTAATACACCAGCCGACCATCTCAGACCCCCCCCGACTTTACTGTTCCTCGTCGGACCCCCGAGCGCCGAACAGCTCGCTGACCCCGAGCGCCGAACAGCCCGCTGACCCCGAGCGCAGGACCCACTGCCACCGAGCCTGGACGCTGCCCCGCCTGAACGCCGCTTCGAACCCGCCTGAATGCTGCGTCGAACCCGCTGAACGCTGAACCAAGCCCGACTGCGTTCGCCTGGAGCCGTCGCGACCTGCTGCTGTCGATGCCGAGTACCCCGCCGCTCGTCAACACCACTTCAATCGACCGACCACCCCCCTGATCGTTGACATCATCGTCCTCATCATCGTGCCGCGTGCAGGTTCACTCATGTCCACGTTCCCGTCATTTCCTGTGATATATATATATATATAACTATAAGGACGTATGTATATACGTATTTGTATGCGTATTGGTATATATATTATATGTTCCCAGCTAATATCTATATACATACGTATAAGTAGTGTATAGGTATTCCCTAGTATATAAATACGTGTATTATAATCATAATTAATGAATATTAATGTAGATGCCTATGAACCGTATAATGCTCAATTAGTTTAATACATATATACGTATCTATTATAAGTGTAATTAATTAGTCTGATGAGAGATTAGTTCATATTAAGTCCTATGTATCATATGCCCGAGATGTCTTGATTGTGACCACGGATACCCCGTAGATACATCTACCTGTGACCATGTAGCATGATAGTAGACTGCCATATGTACACTGACGTACTGGCAGGACCGTACCATTGACTGTCTGTTATGCACAGCAACTACAGACGTGACCCCTAGTATAGTATTTGATCATTATGTTGATTGTGAGCTAGAGTATTGTCTGATAAAGTATTGTATTATATGCTATGTCTATAGGACTGTTGGATCATTCAGACGACACCCTGGAACCCAGACAGTGGTATTGCCAGCTAAGGACCACAGGCGAGTACATTCTCTGACAGTTTCCATTATGTTGATTATCTCTATAATTCTTGTTGTATAGTGTACATGACTCTGACACTGTTATTTACACGAGTTAGCATTATTGAGACCTGTCACGAGGAGTCATAATTGGAATCCATCGTGCTAGCTGAGGAAACGGGGAAATATGAGTAGTTTATGTGATCATACCCAACTTTACATGCAGCATTAGCTCACCCATATTTCACGTCGGTGCAGCCTTACCCTTACATGCCTCATCGCTGTTACATCTGGTTAGCCTGACCTGTTGGGGATGATCGCTAATCCATGTAATGAGTCATATAGTCCCAAGCCGATCACATGATATACTGATATTTCACACACTTAGTTAGATATTCTTGACATGCATTTCTAGTACATTAATGTAGCATCTCTACATGTTCTAATTATTGTTCTTATACACACTTACATACCAGTTCTTTGTACTTGCGTACACTTGTAGTTTTATTCCTTGTCAGATGCATATTGATGATGATGTTCTAGTATTTTATTCTAGTATTTCTTATTGCCAGTATTTTAGATCTGTCTTGTATTTCTTTACACTGTATTATAGTTTTTGTCAATATATGTGAAACTGCTGTTAGAGGTGTATTTTCGTTCCAATCCTGATTGAATATTTTTTCCAGAGAACCTTAAGGATTTCTGTACCACGCACTATGGACTAGGTATAGATGCAGACTATGTATCAGAGATCCTAGAGGAGACGTTGCTTCTAGATGAGACATTGCCTACAGCTATCTAGATAGTATTTATTTATGCTTGAGACTTATGGAGGTTAATTCAGTTTATGTTTAGACTTATGTTAAGTTTAATTGGCGACTTATGTTGGACAGTTAGACTGTGAGTTATCTTTATGTTTGAGACATGGTGTTTAACTATGTCATTTCCTTTTATCTTTATCGTGCCTTATAGTTGTTGTGATTGAGTTACATTGTGAGATTATTGTGAGATATATATTGACCTCCTTATGGAGATGGATATCATTGACAGGTGTTTAGTTATATAGTATTACTGTGACCTAGACAGCGTTCTACCGCCGATGCTGCGGTGTTGGCTGGACGTACCCACGCTCCCGTGCCCCTATACTGGGTGCGGGTCGTGACACGTTTTTAGTGGTGGCCCATGCAGGTCTAGTTTCGCAAGTTATGCGATATCGTGGTAGTGCGACAACTTAGTTGTACTGCTGCGAGCCTGTGCTAGGATATAGAAAATAGGATTTATGATGAGAATATGCTCAATCACACTTGGAAATTCTGAACTTTATATTACTATTCTAATGGATTGCTTCCTTTAGCACTGTAGTATCCTTCCTTGATAATATCACATCTATCACCTTAATTGATTCTTTGATCTGTATTCAGGATGTCGCCAAATACTAGATCCATGAGAATGGGAGCAGCCAATTCAGAGAGGACTGCCACCACTCAACCTGATGAACAGAAACCTGGAGATCCTCCTACATCTCCTGTTCGTGTGGGAGTGTCTGCAACTAACGGGATTCCTCCTCCACCTATACAGAGGATTGCCCCAGCTATAACAGACAACCTTCCACCACCACCGACACCGATTCCTGGAGGAGTGCCCACTGACGGGGCACAGATGTTCGCACTGATGCAGGGCATGCTAGAGGCCCAGAGAGTAACAGCAGAGGCTCAGCGTGTTCAAGCTGAGGCTCAAAGAATACAAGCAGAAGCATACCAGGTGCAGACCGAACTGATGAGAGAGAGCATGAAGAATGCTCATCAGGTGACTCTCCAGGCTGTGGAGAGAGTAGCACGACAACCGCAACATCAAGGTCAACAACAACCGAGGCCCGGTACCATAGTGGACTTTAAGAGGATGATGCCTCGAGAGTTCAAAGGCACAGAAGGAATACTATATGCTGACGAATGGTTAGAAGACATAGAGAGGAATCTGCGCTTATCACATATTCCAGAGATTCTTCAGATAGAGGCCGCTGGCAGCCAGATGTTTGATATCGCACTGACGTGGTATCGTACAGAGCCGAGACTCGCCGCTGAAGGACTTACTTGGGAGGACTTTAAAGAACTCTTCAAAGAGAAATTCTTTCCTGACGTAGCCTTGGGAGCATTAGAAAGCCAGTTTCATGACTTAGTACAAGGAGGCATGTCAGTCAACGAATATGCTGCAGAGTTTTGTCGATTGAGTCAATTTGCGCCATCGATGGTTCGAGACCCAGGAGACAGAGCTCGGAAATTCAGGAAGGGATTAAATAGGGAGATCAAGTCTCGTACTTCGGGATGACATACTGCTACATTTGAGAGTATTCTGATGGATGCCCAGATTGCCGAAGACGACTTGGACCTCAGGCCCAAGAGAGGATACGATACATCTGGAGCAACAGGAGGTAACACAGGCCCAGCCAAGCGCCCACACTTTCAACAACAACATAGGCCGTACCAGCAGCAACACCAGCAACAGTACCAGCAACAACACCAGCAATAACACCAGCAGCAACACCAACAACAACACCAGCAACAGGCACCAGTTCGAGGACATGCTCAACAACAGCAACCACAAAGACAAAATTAACTCGTTGCCCCATGTTCGTATTACGGAAAGATGGGACATACGAGAGACATCTGCAAAAAAAGGTTGGGCACTTGCTTATCATGTGGATCAGCAACACATCAGCTGAGGGACTGCCCAACTATTCAGACTCGCTAAGGAGGAGGAGCAGCTCAGAGAGGACCAGCCAGAGCACCTATTATACCAGGAGGCCAGCAGAGAGGACCTCCACTTTCATTGCAGCAGAAGAGGTTTGCTCAGCAGCAGCAGCAACAGAGAGGAGCACCACAAGGGCGAGCTTATGCCATAACCACTGAGGAGGCCGAGCCAGCTGGAGACGTGATTTCAGGTTCAGTTTTACTTGATTATATTCCAGCACTTGCATTATTTGATTCTGGTGCTTCCCATAGTTTCGTATCTGTATCCTATGCCGTTAAACATCATTTAGAAATTGAACCATTAGATAGGACTTACAAGATCACGACAGGAGGAGGTATTATCCTAGTCAGTGATTGTTGCAAGGACCGGAGAGTGTCATTGGAAGGCCGAGAATTGAGCGTGAGTTTACTCGTCATGCCACTTCCAGAATACGATATTGTACTCGGAATGGACTGGTTAAGTAAACACCATGCTTCTATAGATTATCACGGAGGTAGAGTAGTATTTTGACCACCAGGAGAGCCAGAGTTTGAGATTGCCAGAGGAGCAGAGGAGCAGAGAAGAGGCACTTTTTGTGGAGCCAGGGTGGAAGAAAAAGAGATACCGCATCCACTTATAGCGGAGTTCCTGGATGTATTTCCAGAGGAGTTGCCAGGTTTGCCACCAGACAGAGATATTGAGTTCTCTATAGACCTGATACCAGGAGCGGAGCCTATTTCGCAACATGTCTATAGAGTTAACAACAATCAGTTGGTAGAACTAAAGAAACAAGTTGAGGTGCTGCAAGACAAATATTTTATTAGGTTCAGTTCATCGCCATGGGGAGCACCGGTATTATTTGTACCAAAGAAGGATGGCACGGTACGTATGTGTATCGATTATAGAGCTTTGAATAACCTCACTATCAAAAACAAATACCCGCTGTCGAGGATAGATGATCTTTTCGATCAATTGAGCAGAGAAAAGGTATTTTCAAAAATAGACTTGAGGTCCGGCTATCACCAGGTGAAAGTGAAGAAAGAAGACATACCGAAGACCGCCTTTCGAACAAGATATGGCCAGTTTGAATTTACAGTAATGCCGTTTGATTTAACCAAAGAAGGTAAAGGCAGTGAAGTCATGGGCTACCCCCAGTACGGTAGTTGAAATCAGGAGCTTTCTCGGACTAGCAGGATACTACAGAAGATTCGTACAAGACTTCTCCAAGATTGTAGAGCCAATGACTAGGTTGACCAAGAAGGATGTGGAATTTGTCTGGACAGAAGAATGCCAAGCCGCATTCGATGAGCTGAAGAGGAGATTAACGACAGCACCAGTTTTGACGTTGCCATCAGGGACAGGGATTCACTATCTATAGTGATGCTTCGGGAAAAGGGTTGGGATGCGTTATTCAACAACACGAAAAAGTAATTGCCTATGCTTCAAGACAATTATGCCCTCATGAAAAGAACTACCCCACTCACGATCTGGAGTTAGCGGCAGTTATCTTTGCCCTAAAGCTGTGGAAGCACTATCTGTACGGAGAGCGTGTGAAGATCTTCACAGACCACAAGAGCTTAAAGTACGTGTTTATACAGAATGAGTTGAATATGAGACAGAGAAGGTGGTTAGAATTGATGAAAGACTTCGATATCTTATTACAGTATCATCCAGGAAAAGCCAACGTAGTCGCGGATGCCTTGAGCAGGTACCCAATGGCTATGTGTTTGACTTCGGATAGACACTTATTAGCTGATCTTGAGAGCCTAGAAATTGAGGTATTAGTTCCAGGAGCTGAGATTCAGATGTGGGGACTGCAGATTCAATCAGAGTTGATAGACAGAATTAGAGCTGCGCAGTATAATGATGAGACTCTAAGGAATATTAGGGCACAAGTTCAGGCAGGATTGATAGACGATTTTACTATTGCGGATGATGGATCCTTACGATATGGCACGAGGATGTGTGTGCCAAGCGGAGAGCTGCGCGAAGAAGTTTTACAGGAGGCACACCGCTCTCAGTACTCGATGCATCCCGGAGCCAACAAGATGTATCGAGATTTGAGGAAGCATGTATGGTGGTATGGTATGAAGCGCGAAGTAGCACGCTTCGTATCCCGATGTTTAGTGTGCTAACAGGTGAAAGCAAATCGATAGAGGCCAGGAGGATTGCTTCAACCTTTACCCATTCTAGAATGGAAGTGGGAGCATGTGACTATGGACTTCATTTCGGGACTTCCTCGTTCTCCAGGAGGAAAGGACGCAATTTGGGTCATCGTAGATAGGTTGACCAAATCAGCCCACTTCTTACCTTTTAAAGTGGGTACTTCGACGGCGAAGCTAGCAGAGATGTATGTACAGCAGATTATCAGATTGCATGGAGTTCCTGTGAGTATTGTCTCAGATCGGGATAGTCGTTTCACTTCCCATTTCTGGAAGAGCCTGCAGTCTAGCTTGGGCACTCAGCTCAAGTTCAGTACCGCATATCACCCTCAGACAGACGAGCAGTCTGAAAGGACTATTCAGACTCTTGAAGATATGCTACGCACTTGCGTATTGGATCTCGGAGGTTCTTGGGAGGATCATTTATACTTGGTAGAGTTTGCTTACAACAACAGCTTCCAGGCCAGCATTGAGATGTCACCATTCGAGGCTTTATATGGACGGAGGTATCGTACCCCTTTATCTTGGGATGATGTTGGAGAAAGAGCCTTGTTAGGACCAGAAATGGTCGTGGATGCAGCAGAAAAGGTGAAACTTATCAGAGACAGACTGCGAGTAGCGCAGGACAGACAGCGGCATTGGACAGATAGCCACCGTAGACCCCTAGAGTTTCAGGTATTGTTTTGATTTGTTTCGTTTGGTTTACGATTGCTTTGTTTAGGTTGCGTGTTAAGATCGTTGTTCTAGGTTGGCGATTTGGTGTTCCTACGGATTTCTCCGACACGGAACACGATTCGTTTCGGCAGAGGAGGAAAGCTTAGTCCATGATACATCGGGCCCTTCAGTGTTTTTGCAAGGATCGGTACAGTGGCCTATAGACTAGACTTGCCGCCTGCTCTAGATGGAGTGCATAACGTGTTCCACGTGTTACAGCTGAGACGGTACGTGGCAGATCCTAGTCACGTATTAAATCACTCGGAGATCGAAGTTGGACCGACACTCAGCTATCCTGAACAACCGATAGAGATCTTGGATCGTAGAGAGAAGATATTGCGGAATCAGACTATTCCCTTGGTTCGTGTTGCATGGAGAAATCACTCTCCAGAAGAATCAACTTGGGAGAGAGAGGACGAAATGCGCGAGCGGTATCCATATCTCTTCGAGACTTGAGGTATAATTCATTAATCGATTGCTTGATTCTTGTGATAGTTATTTTAAATTTCGAGGACAAAATTCTTTAAGGAGGGTAGACTTGTCACCCCCACTTTTTGGATTAGGGGTATTTTCGTCATTTCGTAATTAATGAGTAAATAACTGCATGATAATTGATTATTCTCAATTTTTGTGACTTTATTTTGTTGCACCTTACCGTCATTTTGAATTTCAGAACTCCACTTGCATTCACTTTTATTAAATTGATTCATAAGTCGAACTTGTACAACTTTTCATTGTTTAGACACCTTGGTGCAAGAGTACATTGAGGTATCCATTCCGTTGGACGATACGTAAATAAACCCGAATTCTCCTTTAGGTATAAATTTCATAAATTCTTGGAAGTGTGTAATACAACATCAATTTCCCTGAACCATGGCCTCAGACCATCTAACCAAAGCATTCTAGCAATTTCTTTATTAATTAAAATTTCAACCATTGTAATACCCATGAGAAAGCCCAATCCCAAGAAGGCCTTGACCAGACCTAATTCTAGGTCAACCTAAAGTCTACTATGATTACATATATATACATAGGTATTGCTTCCCTATTTCCTTCTCAATCAAAACCTAATACACCAGCCGACCATCTCAGACCCCCCCGACTTTACTGTTCCTCGTCGGACACCCGAGCGTCGAACAACCCGCTGACCCCGAGCGCCGAACAGCCCACTGACCCCGAGTGCAGGACCCGCTTCCACCGAGCCTGGACGCTGCCCCGCCGGAACGCCGCGTCGAACCCGCCTGAACGCCGCGTCGAACCCGCCTGAACGCCGCGTCGAACCCGCCTGAATGCTGCGTCGAACCCGCTGAACGCTGAACCAAGCCCGACTGCGTTCACCTAGAGCCATCGCGACCTGCTACTGTCGACGCCGAGTACCCCGCCGCTCGTCAACACCACTTCAATCGACCGACCACCCCCCTGATCGTTGACATCATCGTCCTCATCATCGTGCCGCGTACAGGTTCGCTCCTGTCCACGTTCCTGTCATTTCCTGTGATATATATATATAACTATAAGGACGTATGTATATATGTATTTGCATGCGTATTGGTATATTGGCGTATATATATTATATGTTTCCAGCTAATATCTATATACATACGTATAAGTAGTGTATAGGTATTCCCTAGTATATAAATACGTATATTATAATCATAATTAATGAATATTAATGCAGATGCCTATGAACCGTATAATGCTCAATTAGTTTATTACATATATACGTATCTATTATAAGTGTAATTAATTAGTCTGATGAGAGATTAGTTCATATTAATTCCTATGTATCATATGCCCGAGATGTCTTGATTGTGACCAAGGATACCCCGTAGATACATCTACCTGTGACCATGTAGCATGATAGTAGACTGCCATATGTACACTGACGTACTGGCAAGACCGTACCATTGACTGTCTGTTATGCACAGCAACTACATACGTGACCCCTAGTATAGTCTTTGATCATTATGTTGATTGTGAGCTAGAGTATTGTCTGATGAAGTATTGTATTATATGCTATGTCTATAGGACTGTTGGATCATTCAGACGACACCTTGGAACCCAGACAATGGTATTGCCAGCTAAGGACCACAGGCGAGTACATTCTCTGACAGTTTCTATTATGTTGATTATCTCTATAATTCTTGTTGTATAGCGTACATGACTCTGACACTGTTATTTATACGAGTTAGCATCATTGAGACCTGTCACGAGGAGTCATGATTGGAATCCATCGTGCTAGCTGGGGAAATGGGGAAATAAGAGTAGTTTATGTGATCATACCCAACTTTACATGCAGCATTAGCTCCACCCACATTTCACGTCGGTGCAGCCTTACCCTTATATGCCTCATCGCTGTTACATCTGGTTAGCCTGACCTGTTGGGGATGATCGCTAATCCATGTAATGAGTCATATAGTCCCAAGCCGATCACATGATATACTGATGTTTCACACACTTAGTTAGATATTCTTGACATGCATTTCTAGTATATTGATCTAGCATCTCTATATGTTCTAGTTATTGTTCTTATACACACTTACATACCAGTTCTTTGTACTTGCGTACACTTGTAGTTCTATTCCTTGTCAGATGCATATTGATGATGATGTTCCAGTACTTTATTCCAGTATTTCTTATTGCCAGTATTTTATATCTGTATTGTATTTCTTTACACTGTGTTATAGTTTTTGTCAATATATGTGGAACTGCTGTTAGAGGTGTATTTTCGTTCCAATCCTGACTGGATATTTTTTTCAGAGAACCTTGAGGATTTCTACCACGCACTACGGACCAGGTATAGATGCAGACTATGTACCAGAGATCCTAGAGGAGACTATGCTTCTAGATGAGACATTGCCTACAGCTATCTAGATAGTATTTATTTATGCTTGAGACTTATGGAGGTTAATTCAGTTTATGTTTAGACTTATGTTAAGTTTAATTGGAGACTTGTGTTGGACAGTTAGACTGTGAGTTATCTTTATGTTTGAGAAATGGTGTTTAACTATGTCATTTTCTTTTATCTTTATCGTGCCTTATAGTTGTTGTGATTGAGTTACATTGTGAGATTATTGTGAGATGTATATTGACCTCCTTATGGAGATGGATATCATTGACAGGTGTTTAGTTATATAGTATTACTGTGACCTAGACAACGTTCTACTACCGATGCTGTGGCGTAGGCTGCACGTACCCACGCTCTCGTGCCCCTATATCGGGTGTGGTTTGTTACAATGCTGACATGGCAAAACTTGTTATGTTAGCATTGTTGTAGAAAAACTTCGCCCATAATGTAGCTAATATAGCGTTATGTTGTGACCAAAGCTTACGTATCACACCCCAGTACCGAAATACGGAGACGGACATGGCGAGCTATCCCGTATATGGTGCTATACATCGTACGACGGTCATGACTATATAAGACAAGGGGGTGCATGCTACAATCAAGTCTCCTAGGGACAAGAACTTCTATGTCTCAATCATTCAAACAAAAAACATTAAGCATAGAGCATATATAATAAAGCAATAAGGCATCCCAAACGCTTTCTCAAAATATTCTGGAGACCAGCTATGCAAATAAGAAGCTGGAAGAGTAATAAAAGTACATGACAGTGATCAGATGCAGTCTGATTTAATACAATAATGTAAGGAGACTAATGTCCAGACGAGGCAATTAAGAGGTGCCGGTGGCTAAACGCCCAAAATAAGTAAATGTACAATGATGAGCATGGAAGAAGAAAACTCACTCGCTAACCTTTGCGACCATGTTCCTGGTATGCGCCTTGAGTTAGGAAAAAGGACGCTGGATTCTTGGGTGTTGGCTTGAAACCTGGCCATGCAAAACGAGTAGGGTTAGACCCCAAATAGCAAGTACCACGAAGGAAGTATGAACTGAAGAAACAAAAACCCAAGGAAACATAATAATAATAATACATAGGTTCTGTGTCATAACTTAGGTCCATGGCATATCCTAGCTCTAAGGCTCAACCCTATAACCAAACAAGGATAATGGTTGAACCATCACACCATGATAGTCCATTTTCCTAGGTTACTAACCTAATATTATAATCACAACTAAGTCCATTTTTCTTACATCGGCCAATCATTTATGGATTGTTATTTTTTGTAGAGTATGAGGTTATCTCAGAAAAATACATAATAGGTATCCTTAGATCATGCCAGTTTCGAACATGAGCTAACCGAACAAAATATATAAAACAGGTATAATACGAGATGCACCAGTTCTCCGTAGGGCCATTACACTAAAAATACGTTTTTAGCAGTTCCAGTATTCCTATAGTGAAACAGTGTCTCGGCATAATATTATGTCAGATACTACACTCCACTAAGGCAGATGATATACAGTATCTGTGATGGCCAACCCACAGCGCACTTAGAATGAATCTCTATGGGAAGGTTTGTTGGCATAATATCGGGATACCGTTCCCTCCAATGTTACTACCACTTTTAGTTACCTAATTATCCATATGTTGTGTTTGAAATATTAAGGCGTGGTCATATAAAAAATTTTCTTAAAATATTCTACAAAGTAAGGGCACACTAGATACGAATCCATGGAAGTCAAATCTGGAATAACCCGAGTGTGTATGCAATATTGAATCAATCAATATTGGTAGTTCACTCGATTATTATGCCCGTGCTAGGAAATAGTATATATTTATAATATCACACATTCATGAATTTGGAGGCATTCTCGATGCACAACCCAAATATAATTTCTTAACACGTGACATTATGTGTTGCACCTCGGTGCACATTAATATCTAGGACAAATATCAGGTAATAGTGGTATCAGCACGGATACATTATTTGAGTCAAATTACCAATTATACATTGGGTTATGAGAGAATAAGAAAATATTCAATCAAAACAAGCAAGGTCGCATGGGTCTCTAGGCCGCATGGGAAGTCCAGGCCTCATGACCAGTCCTGGCCGTATTTGAAGTCAGGGCCACATGACCACTTGTCCTCATGCTCAGGATTAAAGTCTACTCCTTAGGACAAGTATTGAAGTGGCGGGCAAATAATGAAGTGTCAGTGATGTGACATAAAGTAATTGATATGACAAGCCATAAAGTATGTCAGGAAGAAAAGACAAAACTATAGAAAGATGCTCCAAAGTTTCATAGTCATGCATCCAAGGGAAAGTGGCCGCATGCTCTGCTTGCAACATATGCCTGCTTGCCGCATATGGGTCGGTGCCGCATGGAGTTCGATGCCGCATAGAGGTCTCTTGGACTTACAAATTTCTCATTCGTTCAGCAAGTAAAAGTACCAGGTGTTCAAGGACATTTGTGTAAATAAGTAGTCATGCGTCCAATAAGATGGAAATATGCTGTCAGTATGCGACAAAAGTTTAGCCCGCATAACCCTCTCGGGCCGTATTATATTCTCAGTCACATAGCTCGCTGGCCGCATGTAAACTTCATCTTCTCCAACAACAGGTTCAACCATGGCGGAAAAGCTCCAAAAACTAAAATTTTGGTTTGTCCATAAAATCCTCGTTTTAAGTCCAAATTGTGTGAACCAAAAGCCAAAATACTGACAGAGGGTATGTACTATGGGATCCTACAGTGCCTTTGTTGCGACACAGTCCTCCAGGGCCTCCTCTGTCAGTGTGCATTCCTCGCAGGCTTCGTAGGTATTGACACAAGCCCAGGAGAGCGTTGACCATCAGATTACTGAACTGTGTAACGAGTTGCTATGAAGGATTTTAAAGTGGACACAGTCTGCGCCGCAGACGGACGAGACGACGATCATCGCACATTTTGATTCGCTTGAGCATAGCCTTATGGAGCTCAGGACTCTGAGCCAGACGACAGATCATAGCCTTATGGAGCTCAGGATTATGAGGCATACGACAGAGCACAGCTTAGAAATTCTAGCCTCGTCTACGGAGCGTAGACAGACAGAGTTGGAGGGGTTGCATACGGCCATAAGTGACTCACTTGCGAGGATACATGCGGCATAGGATTTGTTGAGTCGGTCGGTTGCGGAGAACACTTCGAGGGTTTATATTTGCCATAAATTCATACAATGCTTGACTGCTAGCATTGGAGCAAATATGTCCTCCTGGTCTGCCGGCATCGACATTAACTCCATCACTGCCTCCTCCATCCGCATCGATGATGCTTTTACAGGAGCAATATGTGTTCCTTCTATCCCAAATGCACGATGGTGCTCCTCCTGATCAGTAGTAGTCCTTGTTTGGACATATTTTAGTATATTTGTGTGTATTGGCCCATTCTTGGGTCTTTAATGTATTTATTTCATACTTTTTTTTACATTCAGAGATGCATGTGACACTTATTTTAAATTTATTTATCTACTTTTTGAGACATATTTAGTGTGATGTAACTTTGTAGATTTCTTTCTATGCGAGTTTAGTTAATTATTCATATTAACTGTATGTGAATTTACCGGTGTTGAGTGTTCCACCGAAGGGGTCGGCGAACCCAGGGAATTTAATGGATGGTTGCTCGGGTCTATTTATATAAATTATAATTTATAACGGCAGGTAGAGTTTTGTTGGGAAATATTTTACAAACTGCATCCAATTTTTATTTTTTATTTTTTTTAATTAAGCGACGTTTTGCGAGGTTCAACGACATACATTTACGTTGCTAAAAATTATCGAAACGTCTCTACCTGGTACCATGGACGTCGCTAGTACTTCGCTATACGTTGTTAACATGCTGACATCGCAAAGCTTGTCATGTCAGCATTGTTGTAGCAAAACTTCGCTCATAATGTAGCTAATATAGCGATGCGTTGTGACCAAAGCTTACGTGTCATACCCTAGTACCGAAATACGAAGACATACATGGCGAGCTACCCCGTATAAGATGCTATACGTCGTACGATGGTCACGACTCTATAAGACAAGGGGGTGCACGCTACAATCAAGTCTCCTAGGGTCAAGAGCTTCTATATCTCATTCATTCAAACAAGAAACATTAAGTATAGTGTATATATGATGAAGCAATAAGGCATCCCAAACGCTTTTTCAAAATATTCTGGAGACTAGCTATACAAAATAAGAAGCTGGAAGAGTAACAAAAGTACATGACAGTGATCAGATGTAGTCTGATTTAATACCATAATGTAAGGAGACTAATATCCCGATGAGGCAGTTAAGAGGTGCCGGTGGCTAAACGCCCAAAAGAAGTAAATGCATAATGATGAGCATGGAAGAAGAAAACCTACTCGCTATCCCTTGCGACCATGTTCCTGGTATGCGCCATGAGTTGGGAAAAAGGACGCTGGATTCTTGGGTGTTGGCTCAAAACCTGGCCATGCAAAACGAGTGGGGTTAGACCCAAAATAGCAAGTACCACAAGGGAAGCACGAACTGGAGAAAGAAAAACCCAAGGAAATATAATAATAATACATAGGTTCGGTGTCATAACTTAGGTCCATTGCATATCCTAGCACAAATGATCAACCCTACAACCAAACAAGGATAATGGTTGAACTATCACACCATGATAGTCCATTTCCTAGGTTACTAACCTAATAATACAATCACAACCAAGTCCATTTGTCTTACATCGACCAATCATTTATGGCTTGCTATTTTTTGTGGAGTATGAGGTTATCTCAGAAAATTTTATAATAGGTATCCTCAGATCACGCCAGTTTCGAACATGAGCTAACCGAACAAAATATATAAAACATGTATTACACGAGATGCACCAGTTCCCCATAGAACCATTACACTAAAACTATGGTATTAGCGGTTCCAGTGTTCCTATAATGAAATAGTGGCTCGGCATAATAATATGTCATATACTGCACTTGACTAAGGCAGATGATATACAGTATTTGTGGTGGCCAGCCCACATTGCACTTAGAATGAATATCTATGGGTAGGTTCGTTGGCATGATCTCGGGATACCGTTTCCTCCAATGTTACTACCACTTTTAGTTACCTAATTAGCCATATGTTGTGATTGAAATCTCAAGGCGTAGTCACATGAGAATTTCACTTAAAATATTATACAAAGTACGGACACACTAGATATGAATCCAAGGAAGTCAAATCTGGATTAACCTGAGTGTGTATGCAACATTCAATCAATTAATTTCCTAGCCATTATTTGGTAGTTGACTTGCTTATTATGCCCGTGCTGGAGAAATAATATATATTTATAATATCACGCGTTCACGAATTTGGAGGCATTCTCGATGCACAACCCAAATATAATTACTTAACACGTGACACTATGTATTGTACCTCGGCGCACTTTAATATCTAGGACAAATATCAGGCAATAGTGATATCAGCACGAATACATTATTCGAGTCAAATTACTAATTATATATTGGTTTACGAGAGAATAAGAAAATGTTCAATCAAAACAAGCAAGATCGCATGGGTCTCTAGGCCGCATGGGAAATCTAGGCCGCATGACCAGTCCTGACCTTATTTGAAGTCAGGGCCACATGACCACTTGGCCTCATGCTTAGGGTTAAAGTCTACTCCTTGGGACAAGTGTTGAAGTGATGGGCAAATAATGAAGTGTTACTGATATGACATATAGTAATTGATATGACAAGCCATAAAGTGCGTCAGAAAGAAAAGACAAAACTATAGAAAGATGAGCCAAAGTTTCATAGTCATGCGTCCAAGGGAAAGTGGCCGCATGCTCTGCTTGCAGCATATGTCGGCTTGCCGCATATGGGTCGGTGCCACATGGAGTTCGATGCCGCATGGAGGTCTCTTGGACTTAGCAAATTTTTTTTTCGTTCAGCGAGTAAAAATACCAGGTGTTCAAGGACACTTGTGTAAATAAGTAGTCATGCGTCCAAAAAGATAAAAATATGTTGTCAGTATACGACAAAAGTTTAGGCCGCATAACCCTCTCGGGTCGTATTATACTCTCAGTCGCATAGCTTGCTGGCCGCATGTGAACTTCTTATCCAACAACAGGTTCAACTATGGCAGAAAAGCTCCAAAAACTAAAATTTTATTTTGTACATAAATCCTCATTTTAAGTCCAAATCGAGTGAACCAAAAGCCAAAACACTGACAGAGGGTACGTAATACGTTACGGGATCCTACGGTGCCTTTATTGAGATGCAGTCCTCCAGGGTGCCCTCTGTCAGTGTGCATTTCTCGCAGGCTTCGTAGGCATTGACACAAGCCCAGGAGAGCGTTGACCGTTAGATTACTGAATTGTATAACGAGTTGCTATGAAGGATTACGGAGTGGACACAACCTGCACCGCAGACGGAAGAGACGACAATCATCACACATTTTGATTCGCTCGAGCATAGTCTTATGGAGCTCAGGACTCTGAGCCAAACGACAGATTACAGCCATATGGAGTTCAGAATTATGAGGCATACGACAGAGCGCACAGCTTGGAAACTCTGGCCTCGTCTACGAAGAGTAGACAAATGGAGTTGGAGGGGTCGCATACGGCCATAACCGACTCACTTTCGAGGATACATGCGGCATAGGATTTTTTGAGTTGGTCGGTTGCGGAGAACACTTCGAGGGTTTATATTTGCCATGAATTCATACAATGCTTGACTGCTAGCATTAGAGCAAATACATCCTCCTGGTCTGCAGGCATCGACATCAACTCCATCACTTCCTCCTCCATTCGCATCGGTGACGCTTTTACAGGAGCAGTATGAGTTCCTTCTATCCCAATGCACGGCGGTGCTCCTCCTGATAAGTAGTAGTCCTTGTTTGGACATGTTTTAGTGTATTTGTGTGTATTGACCCATTCTTGGGTCTTTGATGTATTTATTTTATACTTTTTATTACATTCTGAGATGCATGTGACACTTATTTTAAATTTGTTTATCTACTTTTTGAGACATATTTAGTGCAATGTAACTTTGTAGATTTCTTTCTATGTGAGTTTAGTTAATTATTCATATTAACTTTATGTGAATTTATCGGTGTTGAGTGTTCCATCGAAGGGGTCGGCGAACCCAGAGAATTCAACGGATGGTTGCTCTAGTCTATTTATATAAATTATAATTTTATAACAGCAGGTAGAATTTTGTTGGGAAATATTGTACAAACTACATCTAGTTTTTTTTTTAATTTAGCGATGTTTTGCGAGGTTCAGCGACATACAGTTACGTCACTAAAAAGTATCAGAACATCTCTACCTGGTACCATGGACGTCGCAAGTACGTCGCTACACGTTGCTAACATATTGACATGGAAAAACTTGTCATGTCAGCATTGTTGTAGTAAAACTTCGCTCATAATATTGCTAATATAGCGATGTGTTGTGACCAAAGCTTACATGTCACACCCAGTACCAAAATAAGGAGACGGACATGGCGAGCTACCCCGTATAAGGTGTTATACGTCATACGACGGTCACGACTGTATAAGACAAGGGGGTGCATGCTATAATCAAGTCTCCTAGGGTTAAGAACTTATACGTCTCAATCATTCAAATAAGAAACATTAAGCATAGAGCATATATGATAAAGCAATAAGGCATCCCAAAATTTTTCAAAATATTCTAGAGATCAGCTATACAAAATAAGAAGCTGGAAGAGTAACAAAAGTACATGACAGTGATTATATGCAGTTTGATATAATATAATCATGTAAGGAGACTAATGTCCAGACGAGGCGGTTAAGAGGTGCCAGTGGCTAAACGCCCCAAAAAAGTAAATGCACAATGATGAGCATGAAAGAAGAAAACCCACTCGCTATCCCCTGCGACTATGTTCCTGGTATGCACCATGAGTTGGGGAAAAGTACGCTAAATTCTTGGGTGTTGGCTCGAAACCTGGCCATGCAAAATGAGTGGGGTTAGACCCCAAATAGCAAGTACCACAAAGGAAGCACGAACTGGAGAAAGAATAACCAAAGAAAACATAATAATAATACATAGGTTCTTTTCATAACTTAGGTCCATGGCATATCCTAGCGCAAAGGCTCATCCCTACAACCAAATAATGATAAGGGTTGAACCATCACACCATGATAGTCCATTTCCCTAGGTTACTAACCTAATAATACAATCACAACCAAGTCCATTTTTTTTATATCGGCCAATCATTTATGTCTTGCTATTTTTTGTGGAGTATGAGGTTATCTCAAAAAAATGCATAATAGGTATCCACAGATCACGCCAGTTTCGAACATTAGCTAATTGAACAAAATATATAAAACAAGTATTATATGAGATACACTAGTTCCCCGTAGGGTCATTACACTAAAAATATAGTATTAGCGGTTCAGTGTTCCTTTAGTGAAACAGTGGCTCGACATAATAATATGTCAGATACTGTACTTCACTAAGGCAGATAATATAATGTATCTGTGGTGGCCAGCCCACAACGCACTTAGAATAAATCTCTATGGAAAGGTTTATTGGCATGATCTCGGGATACCGTTCCCTCCAATGTTACTACCACTTTAAGTTACCTAATTAGCCATATGTTGTGTTTGAAATCCCAAGGCGTGGTCACATGAGAATTTCCCTTAAAATATTATACAAAGTACGGGCACACTAGATACGAATTCATGGAAGTCAAATCTGGATTAACCCGAGTGTGTATGCAACATTCAGTCAATCCATATCCTAGCCATGCTTTGGTAGTTGACTCCCTTATTATGCCTATACTGGGAAAACAGTATATATTTATAATATCATGCGTTCAGGAATTTAGAGGCATTCTCGATGCACAACCCAAATATAACTACTTAACACGTGACACTATGTGTTGCACCTCGGCACACATTAATATCTAGGACAAATATCAGGCAATAGTGGTATCAGCACGGATATATTATTCGAGTCAAATTACCAATTATACATTGGATTACGAAAGAATAAGAAAATATTCAATCAAAACAAGCAAGGTCGCATGGGTCTCTAGGCCGCATGGGAAGTCAAGGCCGCGTGACCAGTCTTGACCGTATTTGAAGTCAGGGCCACATGACCACTTGGCCTCATGCTCAGGGTTAAAGTCTACTCCTTGGGATAAGTGTTGAAGTGACGGGAAAATAATAAAGTGTCAGTGATTTGACATAATGTAATTGATGTGACAAGCTATAAAGTACGTCAGGAAGAAAAGACAAAACCATAGAAAGATGCGCCAAAGTTTTATAGTCATGCATCCAAGGAAAAGTGGCCGCATGCTTTGCTTGCAACATATGCCTGCTTGCCGCATATGGGTCGGTACCGAATATAGTTCGATGCCGCATGGAGGTCTCTTGGACTTAGCAAATTTCTTATTTTTTCAGCGAGTGAAAATACCAGGTGTTCAAGGACACTTGTGTAAATAAGCAGTCATGCGTCCAACAAGATGACAATATGCTGTCAATATGCGGTAAGAGTTTAGGCTGCATAACCCTCTCGGGCCGTATTGTACTCTCAGTCACATAGCTCGCTGGCTGCATGTGAACATCGTCTTCTCCAATAGCAGATTCAACCTTGGGGAAAAAGCTCCAAAAACTAAAATTTTATTTTGTCCATAAAATCCTTATTTTAAGTCCAAATCGAGTGAACCAAAAGCCAAAACGCTCTAAATTCAAAGCTCTATCATGTAGCAAAAACTAAGAAAAACTTATGAAACCCAAGAACTAAAAGTATAATAGATCAAAACCAAGCTCTATATATGTATAATAGATCAAAACCAAGAAAAACTTATGAAACCCCTAAAACCTTAAGTTAGAAATGTATATCTACTCAAAATCACCTATCAAAACAGAAAACTCCAAGAACTAAAAGTGCTTAGAAATATATAACAAACATAATACAATAATAATATGAAGGGTTTCTATATTTTTCATGTAAGGTGTACTTGTCTATGGAAAGGGAAGAGAAAACTAAAGAGAGAGGAGGAAAGGAAGGAATGATGAAAGAGAGAGAGAGAGAAAATATTGGGTTATATATGGTAGTGTTGAGGGTTGACTAAGGGTTCTCATGAGTTGAACTAACCCACAAAATGAACCATAAACCAGATTAAGCCAAGTAATGGGTCTAGTCTCCATGCGCATGCAACCATGCTAAAATAAAATACGTTCAAAATACATATATCAGGAACGGGGAGTGACATCTCTATCAACCTTAGAAAAATTCTGTCCTCGTAATTCGAATCTAAGCATTTGCTAGAGAAGTCAAGATAAGCACGATACAAATCTTCTAGCAACTATACATACAAGCAATATTTTCACAACATATAGTTGATTACCTTATCCCATAATTCACGATATTAAGGCATAAGAAAGAATATACCTTCTTAATCGAATAGGTGCGATTACCGAGTTTGAATATCGTCCTTGCGCTCCCATGTTGATTCTTCTAGAGAGTGATGGCCCTAAGAACCTCGGTCAAGAGAAATAGTCCGATTCTTGAGCACCTTCTCCCTTTGGGCCAATATGAATATGGGTTGCTCCTCGTAAGATAAGTCGGTACCAACGACTAAGTCAGAGTGATCAAGGATATGACTCAGATATGGAATATTCCTACGCAACTGAGATACATGAAATACCTCATGTACCTCATGTAAAGAAGGTGGAAGGGCAAGACGATAAGAAATATCGCCTACCTGCTCGAGAATATCAAACGGACCTACGTATCACAGACTAAGTTTCTCGTGAACCCCGAATCTAATGACTCCATGGGTAGGCAAAATCCGTAAAAATATGTGGTCGCCGACATGAAGCTCTAAAGGTCTACGATGCTGATCTGCCCAATGCCAATGCCTATCTTCTGCAACCGAAGTCGCTATCTAATCTACTTGAAAAACTCTACTGTCTGCGTGATCATTTCAGAGTCTAACATCTTTCGCTCACCATTGTCGTTCCAAGCCAACGGTGATCAACACTTCCTGTCGTATAGTGCTACAAAATGTGCTATCTGAATACTGGCCTGATAACTATTGTTATACGAGAATTCTACCAAGTGAAGGTGATTCTCCCAAGATCCACCAAGGTCTAAAGTACAAGCTCATAGCATATCCTCTAGGGTCTGGATGGTTCTCTCTGATTGTCAGTCTGTTTAGGGGTGGTAAGTTGTGCTGAATCTTAACTTGGTACCCAAACTCTGACACAAACTTTTCCAAAAATGTGAAGTAAACTGAGTGTCTAAATTTGACACGATACCTACTGGGAGACCGTGTTAATGATACAAACTTTTCCAAAAATGGTACCCAAACTCGGATACAAACTTTTCCAAAAATGTGAAGTAAACTTTTCCAAAAATGTGAATCTTAACTCGTCGTGTGAGAGTTGTACCGAAAGATGCATAATATAAATGCGGACGTGTGGGCTTTCGCGAAACTTGATTTGGATGTGCTTGCACACCGGAATCAACGTGTATCCACAAAAAAATACCGTATCGGCCTGTTCTGACATTCGCCATAACTTTGTCTATACTCGTCGATTCGCAACAAAACTTATGTCACACCCCAATTATGTGGAATCGATAGTCGTCCCCCGGACGTGACGCCATGCGGGCCTAGGTTGCGCACCGCACAAGGCTGAGGTATTTTTGTATAAAGAGCACATATTCAGAGTACGCAGATAAATTAAAACACAAAGTTGAAACATGAAAAAGTTCTCTTTATTGATAATGAACATCTATTATAAACTCTTAAACAAGTCAGAAGGTTGCTGCACGGGCTTACAAAAGTTGACACAAAATGAGATAGTTGTCCTGTACATTACATTCTTTACTAAAACTTCAAAATAAGGGACCTCCAGGCAGGACGATGGCTTTCCCACGGAGCTACATTGAGTTTGGGTTGCTAGCTCCTTGCTTCAAAATGCTTTGAAGGATGGTACAATCAGGATGCGCCGACAACTGGACTGGATTGGAAAAATGACTTCAGCTCCTCGCTCGGATCTCCTTAGTACGGGAAACCTGTTTCAACGAGGGTCAGTACATCGAAATATACTGATGAAGGTGAGCTAACCCAACTATACCAATCAACACATTGTTTAAATAAATCATGCACATTATTTATGGTTTTTCTATCTTGTCTTGGTTCATTTTACAAACAAGCAATGATAGAGTTTACTGAAATAAACTTGCCACCGTTTGGTGACATTTACCTGCCCATCTGAATCCCCTACACAATACTTACCATATCCTTCCCTGCCACGAAGACACGAGTTAGATTGTATAGATTTAAATACCCGTGGGGATCACTGGCGGGATGCCAAATGGACGACTAATCACTAGCGAGGATGATATGCAGTGAAAGAATATGGTGCGCTATAAGCCATCTCGTCCAGTACAGTGGACTATACAGTAGAGTTTGGCCCGGATCGGATCGGTGCCAGTGCCCCAACGACCATCCGCAGGAACTATAACATTGTGCACAAGTTGTCCGTGATCAAACGACATCTATATTAAGTTAACCATTCATGCAGTTGAGGCAACATGAGTACAAGACAAGTAGTATTGCATGATTCATTTTGCATAGTATCCCTGATCAGTTTGTAGCATAGCAAGGTATGTTCTATACATAGCACAATTTATAGAAGAAGTATGCATTCTAACTAAAATTGAAGCATATGAAGAATATTCTGGACGAACTATAATGACTAAGGTAATCGTTCACAAGTTGAATGAGAAGCATAATAATCCAAGTCTATTCCTTTTTATCTTGACATCTTTTAGTTATTACTTGGTATCATTTGATCGGGGCAAGTAAGAATACAAGATTTTAGATGTTAAGACTTGGAAGAAGGGCCAACTGAATCGAATATAAGCCACTCACTAGTTGGTTGGAGAAGGAAAGGAAAGAGGTGCTTTAGGACTCCGCTCGCGCGTTGCCTACTGGTCGTTCACCTGCATTGCCACGAACAACTGATCAATACCTCTTCCATTCTTTCCAATCTCAGAATTAAGTGCAGTTCAACGAATAAAAATAATAAAATCTATCGAAATCGTTCAAAAAATGCCAGCAAATCCGAAAACCAACTCAAAGCACGAAAGCAACAAAGCGACAGCGAAAACTGAGGCAAAGAAAATTTGCAGCGGAGAGGTCCCTCCTGACTCTGCCGCTAAGTTGATCCTAGGGGCACGATCCCCTGCATATGGGAATCAATTTCGAATAAGCAAATCCATAACGAGGATGGGTTCTTGTTTCAATATATCCTGATCGAACGATACCGTCTTGTATTTCTTAGCCATGCTCCCCGAATAGGGGAAACGGGGCACCATATCCTACCCAACTAATTGAAAGTTTCATCCACGAAACTTAGGAATAGAACCTACCACTAGGAATCAATGAAGGGAACCTTTCCTTTATCTCAGATTCAAGCTCCCAAGTAGATTCTTCGACCGAATAATTTTGCCAAAGCACACGCACAAGAGGAACCAAACGACTTTGAAGCAGCTTTTCCTTACAATCCAAAATTTGCACAGGTTGTTCGACATATGTCAAGTCTGCCTTAAGATCCAGTTGATCAAGATCTACCACTTGACTCGGGTTGTACACGTACTTCCTAAGCTGTAAAACATAGAAGACATCGTGCAGATCGGATAGTGACGGTGATAGGGCAATCTGATATGCAACTGAGGTAACTCTCTTTAGCATCTCAAACGGATCGACGAATCTCGGACTTAACTTTCCCTTTGCTCCAAATCTGGGGACTCCTCGGATGGGCGAGACTTTGAGAAATACCCGATCTCCTTCAAGGAATTCAAGTGGACGTCGTTGCGTGTCTGAGTAGCTCTTCTGGCGACTCTGAGCTACTTTTAGCCGTTCCCGAATCAAACGAATCTTTTGGACGGTTTGCTCCACAAGTTCAGGGCCAGGAATTTGCCGTTCTCCAACTTCGTCCCAACAGATCGTGGATCTGCACTTTTGCCCATACAATGCCTCATACGGCGCCATCTGAATGCTGGATTTGAAGCTATTATTGTATGCAAATTCGGCTAACGGTAGATGCATGTCCCAACTTGTCTTCAAGTCCAAGGCGCAGAGTTGTAGCATATCTTCGAGGATTTGGTTGACACGTTCTGTTTGACCTTATATCTGTGGATGGTAGGCAGAGCTAAACTTCAACTTCGTCCCCATTGCTGACTGTAGGCTTTCCTAGAAACGCAATATGAATCGACCATCTCTATCGTAGATAATGGATACGGGCATGCCGTGGAGCCGAACAATTTTGTTGAGGTAGATCTGTCACGCCCCAGTCCCAAAATATACGGGACCAGGCCACGTGGCAATAGCCAGCTGACACGTCTCCGAGGATATCCCAATTTAATGGATCCATGATGAGTGCTACGCTGTCCTAAAATACTAACATGTCCAACATCAGTCAATAACAGGTAATCTAATCTCATCCATAATATAAAGAGCAAGAAGTACTTAATAAACTGCTGGAAGATAAATGCCAGTCTCAAGATATCATAGTACAACCAATAATGTCAGATGGGAACAAACCCGCTACTATGACGAAATAAAATACTGAAATGATAGATAAAAGATAACGACTGGGGCATCGGCTGACTGGATAATGATGTACCCAATCTAGGTGGAAGGCCTACCAAGTGATCACAGAAACTCTGACGGTAAAACCTCTAGCTCCTCTGCGGTAGCGAATCTCGTCTCCTGTCCGGGGCCGTACACTGTGGGGTAGTAAGCCTCGTCCAAATCTGGAAGGGAACCAGGTCCTCAGAGGGACGTAACAAGATACATAAAGATACGCCATATTTATAAATACTGAATAAAATAAATACAATAAAGGGTGTACTAACCATCTAAGTGAATACAATGTGAGGACAACTGTGAGTATATGGGAAGGTGTAGGCTAGACATATGCTGACGTAATTCACCAGTCGTGGCAACCGGCTAGTATATGCCACACATGCCCCCTATAACATGGGCACAGGAATACAGTAACGTCCGACGTTCAATAGAACGTGGTATCAGTAATATATATATATACGTCCGTATCACTCTGTCGAGTGTGGTGTCAGTGTAAAGGAGTGGGGTGTCCCATATGCCTACTAGTCGTCCTCCCCGCCCGATGTAGATATACAAGTTAAATAATCGACGCGCATACCCCCTTATCTAAATGCCAATTCTCTATACTGAAATAGTCCTGAATTGCTTGCTAACCGTGATGCATGTCACACGCGGCGATAGCTAGTCGAACACGCGAACTCGTATCCCAACATGAGATTTGTCACTATGAATACGTGTAAAAGTGTCAGGTCTTGGAAGATAACAGGGTATCATCCAATGAGGTGAGTCTGCTAATGACTAAGTCAATGTATACTAATCATCGACGTATCGGTCGAATGCACCCGAGACAATCTCGGACGCGCACAGTTGTATAAAGCAAAACAGCAAGCATCCAATACAATATTTGCATAATTTAAATTAGACAGTAAATATGGCAAGGTATTTTGCCTGAGTCCTCAAGCTATGAATGCCAGAAGCCGGTTCCTGCAGTATCTCCTGGCTGGTCCAATGATCCTAACACATAATGTAATATAACAATCTAATATCAGACACTAAGACAATAAACAGACTCTACGTTGCTCTTAGGAATTGTCACAAGTTCATGACTGATCGAGGATGGCTTCTCGGGTGCACGGAGCTAGGATATACGCGTGTTCTGTCCCTGTCAGCGTGTGTCTTGAGACAATAAATGTTAAAGGGTTGCCACTATATTGATTTATATGAATACATGTCTTTGTTTCCCATGCCCAAATGTACTCAGTTTGTGTTAAGGTTTTCAGGTGAATTTCTAGCCTTCTCGACAGTCTCACAATTTATATGGTTGCTGGTTATTGAACAATTTCTTCCTCTTGTTAATCAACATACTAGCATGCATATAATTAGGATTGATTCAGTTTGTTAATATCTAGTTTAATTTCCAGCACACATACATATCCATAGTATTTTATTCTAACTGGTTTGGGTCGACAAAGGACACATTGACACGATGACTCGAATAACCAGTCTTACAACGATACTATACAAGAATGAGCGAGGAATCGAGTACCTGGCTGTTGGGATGGGGTTCGGCTCATCCTGGTCGTCTTCCTCGCGGGCGGAGCTCCAGCGTCGACCGGCAGCGGCAGCAGCGGCTTGCAGCAGATGCGGCAGCGGCTTGGCAGTGTCGGGCGGGCTGAAGGCGGCGCGGGATGGCTGACAGTTCATGGGGTTAGGCCGGGGTAGTACTGAGGGTGGTGGTCGGCGAAGTTTGTGAAGTCGGAGGCGGTGGGTGTCCGGTTGGGAAGGAGATGGTTCTACTAGGACGCGTGGGGTGATGGTGCGGTGCAACGTCCGATGGCTGCAGGCAGACGGGGTGCTGCTGGCGGGGAATGATGGTCCAGCAGTGGGGGTCCGGTGGTGGATGCGACGTCGAGCAGTCGGGGAGGGGGGGAACTCGGGTGTAGGGGAACGGCTAGGGTTTGGGTATTTGATGAATAGTAAATTTTAGGGTTACAAGTTAGGGAGTATGTATATTTATAAGGGGGGTTTAATGGGCTGGCCTCGGAACTTGGGTCTGTCTGAACTCATTGGGGAGGGGCTGATCCAATGGGAAAGGTGCACGTGGCTTGGTTGGGTTTGCTTGAGGTAAAACTGCCCTTAGTTTAATTTTATTAAAAGTAAGGTGCATGGTGTTCTTTTAAACTATTGAAACACATGGAACTAAATTCGAGTGGGACACAAGAGTCATGGGCGTAGCAGGCTCGGTATAGGCTAATACCCTGATTTGGGTTATAGGGTGTTGGGTTGTGGTTGAGCCTCAAATTCGAGTAGGAACGAAAAATCAAGAAACATTGGATTTATTGAAATAATACTTCGACGGTCGTAACGGATATTGCGCAGCTCAAATGAAGCACAATATTGAGTATCTATAAGTTACACAAAGGACAGATGGGTAGTCTGGCATGTCTAGGAGGTGAGTACTTAATTGGTTTGAGGGTACCTACTAGTATAGCGCTCCAAACATCAAAGCAACAGTAAGGTGTATTAACTTACAATATTGTTGCATATTAAATCTAGTTGTATCCAATTTAATCCTAGTCTCTTAATTTAAATTAAATAATCCTAAATTGGGCGAGGGGGTTTACAAGATCCGAGCCAAGCGGTTGGCACTCCAAGTACTTTAGATAGGCAGAAAGTGGGCTGACTTGGTGAGTCGATCAACAATGACCCAGACGATATCATTCCCCCGTTGCATCTTCGGCAAACCAACAATAAAATCTATTGTTATATGTTCCCATTTCTACTTCGGTATAGCGAGGTTTTGCATCTCTCCGCCTGGCTTCTGGTGCTCGATCTTTACCCTCTGACAAGCCATGCAATGTGACACAAACACGCCATATCTCGTTTTAAGCCGTGCCACCAAAACATTGTACGGATATCTCGATACATCTTTGTGCTACCCGGATGAGAAGTATAACTAGTATAATGAGCTTCCGTGAGTATCTCTTTTCTGTGGGCTGCATTGTTTGGAATGCACAATCATTCTTTCACTCGGATCATCCCGTCCGTGCCTACCGCAAAGTCGGTTGCCTTTCCTACTGAGATAAGACCTTGCATCTTTTGCAGGAATATGTCATTCTTCTGAGCGGACTTGACCTTTTCTAACAAGTCGGGTTCGAGGCGCAGATGTGCCACTTGCGCCCCCTTTTTGTATCTGATTATAAGTGTTACACCCAAAGCTTCCAGATCTTGACGCAGCTTGTCATCAATAGCCAAACTCCCATTGAAGACGCGACTCAGTGCATCAGCTACAATATTTCCCTTGTCCGGGGTGTATCTAATCATCAAGTCAAAATCGCTAAGGAGTTCAAGCCAACGTCGTTGTCGAAGATTTAAATCCTTTTGTGTATATAGATATTTTAGGCTCTTATGATCTGTATAGATCTCGCATGGTACACCATAAAGGTAGTGGTGCCATAACTTCAGTGCGAACACCATCACTGCGAGTTCCAAATCATGGGTTGGATAATTCTTCTCGTGAGGCTTTAACTGCCTTGACTCGAAGGCTATCACTGTATCATGTTGCATAAGGATACATCCAATCCCTTGTCTGAGGCGTCACTGTATATCTTGAAGTCATCAGGTCCGTCCGGAAGGGTAAAAATTGGTGCTGAGACGAGGCACTGCTTTAACTCCACAAACGAAACTTCATAGTCGTCTGTCCACGCGAACGTTACTTCCTTCCGAGTGAGCTGAGTCAGGGGCGATGCGATTTTTGCAAAATCTTGTATAAATTTACGGTAGTAGCCCGCCAGACCAAGAAAACTCCGAATATCGCTAGCTGACTCATGCCGTTTTCATTTCACAATGGCTTATATTTTCTTTGGGTCAACTGAGATGCACGTTGCAGAAATAATATGCCCGAGAAAGGCTATACTGCCCAACCAGAACTCACATTTAGTAAGCTTGGCATACAACTTGTTGTCTCAAAGGGTTTGAAGCACCATCCGCAGGTATCCTGCGTGTTCATCCCTATTCTTCGAGTGCACCAATATGTCATCTATAAAAATGACCATAAATTTATCGAGGTAGGGTCAGAACACTCGATTCATCAAATCCATAAAAGCGGCAGGGGCTTTCATCAGACCAAACGATATGACGAAAAACTCGTAGTGCCCATAACGGGTTCGAAATACAGACTTGGGCATGTCTTCTGGCTTTATCTTCAGCTGTTGGTAGCCCGAGCGAAGATCAATTTTTGAGAATACCGTTCCCCTTGTAGCTGATCAAAGAGGTCATCTATCCTTGACAGAGGATACTTGTTTCTGATGGTGACCCTATTCAGCTTCCGATAATCGATGCAGAGGCGTAGAGTTCCATCCTTCTTCTTTACGAAGAGCACAGGCGCGCCCCAAGGAGACACGCTTGGACGGATGAACCCACGATCCAAGCAGCTCTTGCAGTTGCTTCTTCAGTTCAGTAGGGGCCATTCTGTACGGAGGCTTAGAAATCGGCTGAGTATTCGGGAATATGTCGATGGTAAACTCGATCTCTCGGTCAGGTGGCATATCGGGTAGTTCGCTCGGAAACACATCAGGGAACTCCGCCTCAACGGAAGAAGACTCAACGTTTGCGTAATCCAGCTGTGTGTCCCGAACCGACGCTAGGTATCCCTCGCAGCCTGAGTATAGCATTCGCCGAGCAGACATCGCAGAAATCACCATGAAGGACCTGGACGTATCAGTTGCTGGACTACTCGTGTAGCCGAATTTGGCTTCTCCAGGCAGACGGAAGGCGATTCGTTTCTCTGCACATTCGATAGTTGCCAAGCAGGCACCGAGCCAATCCATCCCCAAAATGATATCATAGTCCCGAATATCTAGAACTAAAATATCTAGCGATAGCTTCCTTCCTCCAATACTGACGTAACCACCTTGGCATACTGAACGGACAGGTATTTTCGTGCCCGAGGGGGTGCTAACACTAAGGTCTAGATACAACGGTGTCATTTTTATATTATTTTCTATGGCAAAATTTGTGGATATAAACTATGAGTTGCACCAGAATCGAATAGCATACGTGCATGTATGTTATTAAAAAGCAATATACCTGACACAACGGTGTCCGAGGCTAGAGCTTCATCTCATGTCATTGTGTAGACACGACCTTGAGCTTGGTGATGCACTTGCTGAGGCACAGCTCGGTTTGCCTGGGTTGCAGGGGCATGATTTTGATGTTGAGGGGGGCGATCAGAGTGGAGCAGCGGAAGCATGGTGGGCCCATAACCCACAGGTCCCAGGTTCGAAACCTGGCTCTGATGCCGTGCGGGCCTAGGTTGCGCACCGCACAAGGCTAAGGTATTTTTGCATAGCGAGCACATATTCAGAGTACGCAGATAAATTGAAACACAAAGTTGAAACATAGAAAAGTTCTATTTATTGATAATGAACATCTATTACAAACTCTTGAACGAGTCAAAAGGTTATCGCACGGGCTTACAAAAGTTGACAAAAAATGAGATAGTTATCATGTACATTACATCCTTTACTAAAACTTTAAATAAGGGACCTCCAAGCGGGACGATGGCTTTCCCACGGAGCTGCATTGAATTTGGGTTGCTAGCTCCTTGCTTCAAAATGCTTCAAAGGATGGAACAATCAGGACGCGCCGACAGTTGGACTGGATTGGGAAAATGACTTAAGCTCCTCGCTCGGATCTCCTTAGTGCGGGGAACCTGTTTCAACAAGGGTCAGTACATCGAAATATACTGGTGAAGGCGAGCTAACCCATCTATACCAATCAACACGTTGTTTAAATGAAGCATGCACATTATTTGTGGTCTTTCTATCTTGCCTTAGTTTATTTTATAAATAAGCAATGATAGAGTTTACTGAAATGAACTTGCGACCGTTTGGTGATATTTACCTGCCCGTCCGAACCACCTGCACAATACTTACCATGTCCTTCCCTGCCATGAAGATACAAGTTAGATTGTACAAGTTTAAATACACGTGGGGATCGCTGGCAGAATGCCAAATAGACCACTAGTCACTGGCGAGGATGGTATGCAGCGAAAGAACATGGTGAGCTATAAGCCATCTTGTCCCGTACAGTGGACTATACAATAGAGTTCCACCCGAATCAGATCGGTGCCAGTACCCCAGAGACCATCCGCAGGAACTATAACCTTGTGCACAAGTTTTTCGTGATCAAACGACATCTATATTAAGTTAACCATTCATGCAGTTGAGACAACATGAGTACAAGACAAGTAGTATTGCATGATTCATTTTGCACAGTCTTCCTGATCAGTTTGTAGCATAGCAAGGTATGTTCTATACATAACACAATTTATAGAAGAAGTATGCATTATAACTAAAATCAAAGCATATGAAGAACATTCTGGATGAACTAGCATGACTAAGGTAACCGTTCACAAGTTTAATGACAAGCATAATAATCCAAGTCTATTCCTTTTTATCTTGACATCTTTTAGTTATTACTTAGTATCGTTTGATCGGAGCAACCAAGAATACAAGATTTTAGATGTGAAGACTTGGAAGAAGGGCCAACTGAATCGAATATAAGCCACTCACTAGTTGGTTGGAGAAGGAACGGGAAGAGGTGCTTTAGGACTCCACTCGTACGTCGCCTACTGCTCGTTCACCTGTATTACCACCAACAGCTGATCAATGCCTCTTGCATTCTTTTCGATCTCAGAATTTAAGTGCAGTTCAACGAACGAAAACAATAAAATCTATCGAAACCGTTCAAGAAAATGCAAGCAAATCCGAAAACTAACTTACAGCACGAAAGCAACAAAGCGACAGCAAAAACTGAGACAAGGAAAACTTGCAGCGGAGAGGTCCCTCTTAACTATGCCGCTAAGTCGATCAGGGGGGCACGGTCTACTGAATATGAGAATCGATTCCGAAGAAGCAAATCCATAACGAGGATGGGTTCTTATTTCAATCTATCCCGATCGAGCGATACCGTCTTGTATTTTTTAGCCGCGCTCCATGAATAGGGAGAACGGGACACCACAACTTATGCCATTGGATTCATAGCATTACGATGGTCCTGTGACCCAAGTTTGGTTCGATTTGAGAACTTTGACGAAATATTATTTCGTGGGCCCCACGGTTCCACATGACGGGCGATTTCATGATTGGCTCATCGGAATCCAGTTTTGGACGTTCGTTGGGTTTGTATCATCGTTTCGGACTCGTAGACACTAAGTTTAACGAATTTGGAGAATTTTGTCTTCGACAAATTTTTTGATGCTTAGTTGGCCACATGTGGACCCCGCTTTGACCCAAAACTATCAATTCTGTCCCTGTGTTCAAATTGGACTTATGGGTAGTCAATCCTAGCTATTTCAAGTATTCTGAGAATAATGGTGATGTTTGTTTCAACATCCGGAGGTGTACGTACAGATTCCACTTTTCCAGGAGCAGTTGACGGAGTTCAGAACTGAGACAAGTGTACCTTGCCAAAGTTGTAGAGATCCTGTTACATTATTTGCTTGTGTTCTTCCTATATATATATATACTCTTATGATGTACCTGTTCAACCTAGGACCGTGAGACGTTTCTTAGCGTCCGAACGAGATTCGGGTGTCGACGCCATACACGGAGTCGTGCAACGTTACTTAGAGAGTTGATTCCACGATCCTATATTTTTACGTGTTTGCTTTACCAAGTATATCATACCGTAGGAAACTTGATACTATTTCATGTGACAGAATCTTTTTTAAGTTATTTATGGTGATTCTGTATAGGCTTACAGGATTCATGACATGAGACTTGCATATTACATGGATATTATTATGACTCGTTGTACTAGCTATAGGTCATGATCGTGCATGTTATGGATATGAGAAGTCGTGGACATGAGACATGAGGTTACATTGGGTGGGGAGAGACACACAAGCTACATGCTGATTATTTATATATATACTACTGGAGGTGCCTTGGACTCTGTCTCAGATCTTTGGCACATATACTGGAGTCGTGATACTACTTGCTACTATGCTACTATAGGCTCCCGACACAGAGCCTGGAGTTGTCTCAGCCTGAGTACTAGTTATGCTCTCATTTGCATTTTACTTAGCTGGTTACATAGCTTGCCCTGAGGATCTGTCTATATTTACTTGCTGCATTTTATTTGGTTTGAGTGTTTATTGTACCTTGCTATGTCCCCTGAGGACCTGGATCTGGATTATGTCCTCAGGTAAAGACGAGGAGAGCTATCCCGAGGTTTACGGGACATGTGCTACTATTGGAGACGTAAAGGTTGCAGAGGACGAGGTGGTTCCAGAGGACTTCTCTTGCAGAGGACGACGTGGTCAGGCTTTTGCAATGACAGTAGATGAGGCACGGACTAGAGGAGTAACGAGTATGGGTAAGATTTAGTTTTATCATAGCCAGCTATAGTAACAAATATTCCTAGTAATACTTTAGCATGTGCATGTTAGTTCTTTTCCCTAGTCTATACCTAGTATTATGTTATCATGGACTTGTTAGTCTAGATTAATAATATATAGGAGGTACCCAAGTTTTTAGAAGTTGTAGTTGATCCTTGTTCTAATCAAACTCCTTTACTCTTGAGTTACTTATCTCTCATTGCCTAGAGAAAATTTTTTATTGCTTTCTTACGTGTTCTGCTTGAACAAAACCCTCACCCTTTCTCTTGATTTTTTTCTTGTTTATGGTCCTTTATCCTTTGTGTCGTGCTTCAACAAATGTCATACAACCACGTCATCTCTTCTGAAGCAAACCTTTCCTGACCGGTTATGTTTTATTTTTCTTAATTGCGAGGACGCAATTCTTTTAAGGTGGGTAGATTGTGAGCACTTAATTTTTTCATAGGGTTAGTTCGATAATTAATAATTTTTTTATTTTAAATATTTATTCGATAATTTAATTGAACTTTGGAAACCAACCACCACGGTTCTAAGATCTTGAGTGCAACACTAGCCTTTTCCTTCCAACCAACCTAGCATGCTCGACTTAGACGAGTCAAATTAGGCTTCTGCCATGACTGTCCCTCACAAATTCGCAATCCCGTGACTTATTTTAGTCACACAACTTTCACGACACAATTACGAGAAAACGATGATTTAATTAACCTTTTTGTGGTGGCGTACAATTTTAACACACCACATCAACCCATTGCTCCTAACTAAATTCATGCTATGAGCCTAACTGGTCCTATTACGCACATGACCCTCGAGTTGCGCTATTCGAACCCCCTGCAAGCTCCCATTTTAATATTATGTAGAAAATATAATCTATAGATTTATTTAATTAATTCTATATCGGTTAATATTTAGTAAATACATTTTTAATTTATGGATCAAGAATTAAGTCCATATGACTTGTATTGTGGAAGTTACATAGAGTTTTGTATCAATTTTAGGAAAAATCTGAGATTGGCACAACAAGTGTTTATCATTAGGTTTATAGGACCTAATTAGGTTTGTTAGAGTGTTTTGAGGCTAGCTACTTGTCCAAAATTGGATACGAGTATGTCGTATCATGACACGGTATGATATTGTATGATACATGGCTCATTTTGGGTGTTTTGTATGAATTGTCTTCAATACCTATTATAACTAGTTACAATAGATGTTATTATGTGTCATTAATGTGTAAGAATGATTAGTTGTGGTGAATTGGGTTTTTGGCATTCCAATTGAGTATGTAACTTAATGTACCACATATTGCATGTCACATGTTTGATGTAATATTATAATATGTGTGTGTGTATTATATATATATATATAAATATAAATATATATATATATATACTCATATCATAATTCTATAGTGTGTTGATGATGTTGTGTGTGGTGTGTGATTTTAGAACTTTGAGAATGATGGTGCCAGGTGTGGTAGCTTGTGTGTTAAGTGTATATGTGTGAGGTATGCAATGGGTGTTAACAATGAGGGAGGGTTTCACTGTGACTGTTTAGTGTGACTGTGTGTGTGTGTGATAGTGTGGTGTTCATGGTGTGGCACTATAGACTGAATTTGTGAGAATGAGGAGGTGTTATCAGAGATTGAACATATACCATTATATGATACTTGTGGAGTATTAGTTATCGAATGGTATCGGTTTTTATTTAACAAGCAACTATGCACTGCCATTCTCTGCTGCAACAATAGGTATATATTGATGTCTAGGTGAGATAAGTATTAGATGGGATTGATTAAGTTGGTTGAGTGATGATTTATACATATGTATCGATGATATCAGGCTATGAGGAGCATCGGGCATGGTAGTAGCAGGTAATGAGAAGGAAACTAAGTGTAGGCAGTGAGCTTGTGTTAGTTGGATTAGAAGGGGTGCAAGAGTATATTGATTTCTCAGGAGCATTGGGTATAGTGGTGTCTATATTATTATAGTTTTTTTTATCAGTAAGTGAGGTGTGGGGGGATCTAGTGTAGGTCTGTTACAGTGGAAGTGGGGCATTTAGGGCTGATACTTTGGTATCAGTTGTACCCTACTATAGCAAATTAATGTGGGGTCAGGTTATACCAACCAGTATCAAATTTTGTGTGCTCTATTAAGAGCACACAACAGCTAATGACAGTATAGGGGTATTGGAAGTTATAGTCGGGCCTTTGGCACCCTTATTAACAGTGGATTGGGATTGGAAACTGATACAACTTAGTATCAGTTACCCATGAGACAATGAGTTTAGAGATGGAAACTCGAGAAGTCAGTGAGCAGTATATGATACAAGTTAGTATCAGTTATATTAAGTTAGTAGCAGTTATTGTAAGTTAGTTAGTAAGATATGATAGTATAAGATAAGTATTAATCAGTATAGTATTAATTTCAGTCAAGTGTATGACTGCTAGTTTCAATCCTAGGTTATTAATTAGTTATAGTAGCCAATGTGGGTATTAGTTAAGTATCACCTAAAAACCTGGGCAATAACTTGGTATAGCTAAGATAAGCTAGTTTAGCTATAGTGACCTAGAATGGACCTAGAATCATGTTAATGCATTTTTTTAAACTTGTTTCCTCTTCTTTACACCATTTAACATGATATTTGCTAAATAGGATTGTGTGACACCATCTTGGGCATCAAGAGACACCTTTGCTCAGGACCAGAGGTGAGTACATCTCTCTGTTAGTTTTTGTTTTATGATATTAGATATATCACATGTTTAACAACTGTTTACTTGATTTTGACACAATGGCTACACGAACTGGTACTAAATGGATCCTGTCATGGGATATTATCCCCTACCGTGTTCAGCAGGTACTCCACATATATTTTATTGTTTGTATCGAGTATTGATTATCGTGTACTTCGTGTTCACACACTGCTCGTGTTTAGTGTACTTATATTCGTGTTCGAAACGTGTCGTAATTGGATCCATAAGTATTGGTTGGGGATCGGGGAGTATGAGTTGGTTATGTGATCAAGCCAGTGTATTCGTGTATATGTTGATTACATATCACACGTATAATCGAGTTACCACATTATATTCGTGTTTAACCTAAACCAATCATATAACAAACTTGTACGCTTAAGCGCATTAGCTAGTTTATCTATTTTTATTACTTGCAGATATTCCATATTCCCTGTGCTTCCCTTTTAATATATTATTTGTTTACTATAGTTCATTTCCATTTCTTGTTGTTTGTTATCTTGTATTCTTTTCGATTACTTATTATATATGTTTTACCATATATTTGGAACTGCTTCCAGAGTTTTGTACTTCACTCCAATCCTGATTGGATATATTTTTTAGATGATTGGTTTGAGGAGCAGTGTCCCACTTACTATGGGCCACAGGACGTCGAACAATTAGAGAATACTCCCCTAGAGCAGGAGAACCTAGTGCTAGTGATTGAGGAGGCTTAGACTTATATTGTTGGATATTGTATTAGTCTTATTTTAGATTCTTGGCATGTATTATTATTTTGGGAGTTGCTTTGTGCCTAGACTTATATTATGGACTTTTGGATGTATTTGTGACTCTTTTATTTCTTTTTTTATTCCATATCGTGATATTTCTTCTCCTAGTTTGATATTGTGATTGAGTATTAGTTTTATTATCATATACCATATTGTTCCTCCATTTGGAGTTGAGATAGCATGACATGTACCTTATATATATCGTATGGGATGTTAGATAGTTTTGTTGAACCAAACAACGTTCTACCATCGATGCTGCGACGTAGGCTGGGCATTGTTCATGGACTAGTATTCCCATTCGGGGTGCGGGTCATGACATAATACAATAACTACAAGCACATCTACACATTCCATCAAATCAAGCATATAGTAAAGAAAAATAATATCATATAGCATGGATAAGCGAATCACGAGATTCAAGATACGAAGGCATAAGAACGAATATACCTTCCACATCGAACATGTGCGGATACCGAGACTGGATATCTTCATCACGCTCCTACATCGACTCACCCAAAGGGTGATGACCCCAAGCAACTTGGATAAGATGAATAGTCTGATTCTTTAGCACCTTTTTCCTTCGGTCCAAAAGGATACGGGTTGCTCCTCATAAGACAAGTCGGTACCGATGACTAGCTCAAAATGGTCAAGAATATGACTCAGATCTGGGACATACCTAAGCAACTAAGACACATGAAATATATCGTGCACCTCACGTAGAGAAGGCAGAAGGAAAAGACGATAAGCAACATCGCCTATCCGCTCGAGAATATCGAACGGACCGACGTATTGTGGACTAAGCTTCCCGTGAACCCCGAATCTAATGACTCCATGGGTTGACAAAATCCCTAAGAACCCCTGGTCGCCGACACAAAACTCTAAAGGCCTGTTTGAGAATAAACGAAAGAAATGAAACTAGGTTTATACGAAACCCTTTCTTTGGTTTACAAACAAGAAGTACAATTAATCCTATACGAGGATGTTAAGTACAAAAATTTAATCTGGGTAAAAATTGCTATAGGAGTCTGATCTGCGGTCGATCACTTTGTCCCTTAGGCCACACGATGACGAAGAAGTGATGTAGAAGAAGAAGCTTCAAAGATCGTAAGAGGGAGTAGATGCTCGATGCCAAAATTGTGAATCACTACTCTCTGTCTGTGCTCTGGACTTTTCTCTCTCAAAAATTGATTTTTGACCCTTTTCTTCGACCTTCGACCCTTGACCTCCGTTCGACCTTGGACCTCCGTGGACGGAGGTCTCTATTTATAGAGTTCAGCTACAGTCGGCGTAGAAACCGAACAGCAGAGAGAGCTGCACCTTTTATGCGGCGGTTACAATAACTGCTACCCATATATGAATGATCTTCTGAATCGGCGTATGATGCGTGTCCCATTATGAGGTAATGCGTATAACTGCTCGTCGAAGATCACGGCATGGAAGCCACGTAGATAACTGCCCCTTATGTAGAGATGGTCGGCATAAAAGCCAAATAACTCTCTCGTTGGCGTAAAAGCCAACTAGATGTTCTGATGGCGTAGAAGCCAAGTAGCTGTCATATTGGCATAGAAGCCAAAATAGGCGTAGAAGCCGAATAGTTGTCAGGTTGGCGTAGAAGCCAAGTAGGCATAGAAGTCTGATGCTTTGCAAATATAGCCTGATTTGGCGTATTTCGAGGAGATAGCGTACAACGTGCTATGTAGCTGAATATAGCCAGGTTGGTGTAATTCAAGGAGATAGCGTATAGCGTGCTCCTATAGCTAAAAATAGCCAGGTCGGCGTAATTGAAGGAGATAGCGTACAGCGTGCTTCTATAGCTGAAAAGAGCCGGGTCGGCGTAATGTGCAGGGATGGTGATATGGACGTATTTGCCCTAATTATAGCTCATCCAGTCTTTGAAAGTAGAACCAAATCTCGTGCATTAAATACAGAGATCTGCCCCCATCACGCGCATTAACTGCATAGACGTGCTCGAGATCTGTACGAAGAGCAGCTTTTGACGTGGCGGAACGTTTTGTCTCCTGCTGCGTGTAAAAGCTCACGTCTGCCTGTGTAAAACTAGGCAGCGTATTCCTTGAATGCGTAAATGACGTCTTATATCAAGGGTTATGTCACTAGACGACAGTCTGGAGTTCTGTACAGAATCATCATAACAGCCGTCCTCTCGGTCGTCGTGCTGTACTCTTTGTCAGGAGTCAGATTCACTGCATGATCTGATAGGTTCGTTCGAGGAATACGAAGAGTTCCTCGTACAATTTCCCACTGCATTAAAAGTAAGCAGGTTTTACGCCAAAGTGGCGATGTAACAACCTTTTTACGCCGAAGCAGTCTGAAAATACTACATTACGCGGGTTGTTCTGGAGCTATATTTTACGCTGAACTAGCGTTGAAGCTCTGTTGTACGCCAATGGCTCTGGAATCATGTTTTCACGCCACCCAGTGCTGGAGCTGTGTTTTACACTGAACTTCCTGCATGTTTAGGGTTTTACGCGTATTATTTCCCAGCGTATTTTTCATGCTTCTACAAGACCCCCTTAAAAGTTTTCAAATTCCTCGTAATTTGAAACACTTTGAATGAAACATGAAATGGTCAAGTCTGACTCTTTTCTCGAGGCTGATTTCTCGGCGAATTTTTGGGAGTTTATTGGGATTCGGTGTGTTCTCCTTTGCCTATATAAAGGCGACTGAGTTAATCTATTTTTCCCACACTTCCTTCACCACCAAAAAGAAAGATGGTTGCCGATGTTCGTCTTACTGACTTGAGAAAGAAGAAGATCATGCTCTTCCAGAATGTAAGGGGCCGTAAAAAGAGGCATCTTCGAGCAAATGTCCTCTACAACGATGGATCATGGAAGGATATCATAGCTTCCTTTGCTTGGGATAATCAGCAATTTCCTATGGCGATTCGTCCAGGAGAGAGGAATGGTCTCATTCGACCACACAGCTTGCAAGCTGTATTTTCTCCCATCATGGAGCTGGACGATGGTAGGCAGTCTGGCCATATCTTCCTGTATTGAGATGGGTCTGAACCCCCAACTCAATTCTAGGGCATGCCTGCCATGGCGTATGGAGGATGGGCTCTTGAATAATTTATACAGGCCCAGTTGTGTATCCTCCCGCCATTAATCATTTTCTTGTTCATCGACATTGAATGTGGAAGTCGATAAACTGCGGTAGAAGACGAAAAAGATCTCCACCAATGCGAGAACCTGGCAGAACAGATTCTTGGCGTGATCCTAAATAAAAATGAGAAACCCTTTGTAGAAAAAGGATTTCCATCATATGTAATCATGAAGATGAAAAATCCTTTGTAGACTAGATTTCCATCATATGTAATCATGATTAATAAAATTATCTTCTTTTATGCATCTGATGATTTGCCATATTTGCTGTGATGAAGTCTGAATAGTGTACAGCTTCGACACGTCTGAATAATTTTACGCTGACTCTGATAAAAGAATATCTGATCTCGTCTTGTCTTTTACGCGTAACAGAAGACACGTAGAAAGTTACTTAGCATTTAAGTCGAATATCCGAACTGTAATGCTGTTTTGAACGAGGAGTAGCATAGAATTCTGAAATGTCATTTCTCTGATGCGAAGAATTCTTGTTTAGACCATCATCTTCAAGAATGATTTCCCGAAAATCCCTTGAAATAGAGCGAGAAATGGCTGTCAAAACTGGCTATGCTTGAACTGTAAAGAAAAGATTCTGACTGGATTTTGGATGAACTTCCAATCGACCCAAGAAGAAGAGTCATTTTCAATGCTGAACTCTGTATGTTTTGGGTACTTGGAATATTTTGTGGCCAAGAAGGAGCATTCTCTGCGTAAACCCTTACCATTAGCCATCTGTAGCTTTCAAGAGTAGCATCGTAGATTTGTAGCCTCTGAGCATAAAAAGCTTCTGAGCGTGAAATCATAGATTTGTAGCTTCTGAACGTAAAATCGTAGGTTTGTAGCCTCTTGAGCGTAAAAGCTCGTGAGAATAAAAGTATCTTGGCGTAGAACCATAGATTTATAGCCTCTCGAGCGTAGAATCGTAGATTTGTAGCCTCTGAGCGTGAAAAGCTTCTGAGCGTAAAATAATAGATTTGTAGTCTCTGAGCGTGAAGTCGTAGGTTTGTAGCCGCTCGAGCGTAAAAGTTACTGAGCATAAAAGCATCCGGGCGTAAAACCATAGACTTATAGCCTCTGAGCATAAAACCGTAGATTTGTGGCCTTTCGAGCGTAAAAGCTCCTGAGCGTAAAATCATAGATCTGCTCTGCGCGTAAATTCTGGATCTACTGACTGTCCGTCTTTTTCTTTCAAATGATAGGCTGACGTGGTCCCAAATCATAACCGAATATTAAATATCGGATTTGGTTAGGAATTCGAAGAGTTATCCGAACTCTATAAATACCCCAAGGCCTTCAGAGAAGAAACCCTTCATCTTTCTTTTGTAAAAAGAAAAAGCCTTGTCTCTTTGAGAACTCTTCTTCGCTTCTTCTCTGAGCACTCTGAGTTTTAGCCATGGCACCGAAACAACTTTCCATCGCTAAGGGAAAAAAAGCTGCCTCCTCTTCTCGCTCCTCTGCTCAAGCACGAGCGACTCCCATTGGGCTGAGTGAACCTCGCTCTGAACGAATTGTCCCACCGTCAAGCTGTGCACCAGGCGTCATAGGTAAAGTTTTTGGGAAGAGAAAAACAAAACCCTTCGCACACGTTGTACGTAAACGCGCAAGGTCATCTTCTGTGCTGAGAGCCTCTTCGAGGAAGATGATGCACATAGATGTTTTATCATTATGCCCACATTCCTAATGTGTCAGCGTAAAACTCCATATTTATCGCAGTCTGGCGTAAAAGCTTTGACTGTCAAAATTTGGCATATACTACAAACTTTGAGTGTTACGCTCTGGATGAAAATTCCGACGTAACAACTCAAATTTTGGCAGTCTGGCGTAAAAACACAGACTGTTAGATTTTTTGGTATACTGCCAACCTTGAATTTTATGCCTTGGAAATAGGTTCCAGTGTAAAACTTAAGTTTTTACAGTCTTGGCGTAAAAGCACAGACTGTTGATATTTGGCATAAGCTGCAAGACTGTAATGTCTAGTGTAGAAACTGACTTGTTCTTCTTACATTTTGTAGTGGACTTGCAGATCCCTTTATTGGCTGAGGTAATGGGTTCTGCTGCTGGGATGCTGAACTCCAATTATCTGGAGGATTTGTCCCATGTGACATTCCCTATTTCTGGAACCCAGTATCCTGAAGGAAGAGGAATTCTGATATCGTCTCAAGGAGAACGAATGCTTTGAGTATGATCAGCGGGGAGCCCCTGACGTATATAAATGGGGACAAATATATAAAACCAGCTTTCCTATTCGGGGATATGATTGATAAACAATCCCAGACGAAGCCCAAGAAGGAAAACTAGATTTTTACTGCTGAGGGCATGGTCATGTACCTGCCCAGGATGCCGAGAGATTATCCTATCTCGACATTCTTCCATGCCACGCATCCCAGGAAGATGTCGTAATTTTATCAGCAAGGATCAGACCAAAGATTATTTATGAGCCGCCCTTCAGGCCCTGTCATGTCTTTTAGGGGATTACTGCCGGGCAGCGTTCCGAGTGAAGACACTTCACTGCTCCAGCCAGTCCAATTATCGACTTTTTGCAATGACTTCATGGGGCATGGAGCAGTATACCCCAAGGTTAATCCTCGTACCAGCGGGTAGCTTACCCCTGGAAGTCTTCGATGGGCTCGTTTAACTGCCTGGGCCCTGAAGCATTTTCAGACGGAGCTGGAGGGCATTGGTCTGTTCGCGGATGTGAATGCTACTAGTGTTGGGCTGCCTCTCAACCCCAACCTATTTTGGCTTTGATGGAGCGGTATATCTCGCTCACTGGGACTTTTGCCACTCCACTAGGGGAGTTGGGATTGGCCCTTCACGAGATGACAAAGGTTTTAAGACTGCCAATGGGGGATACTCCTTATGAAGAGTATGTTCCCACAAACAGGGAGCTGAGGGATACAAACCCTCGGGCAGTGGCAGTGTACCAGGAACTAATGAGCCATTATCTAGCGTGCACCACCTTCTATAATGAGCCCTCTGATTTGGCTCATCCCAACAAATGGGCGTCCTATCTCTTCTTTCATCAGGCCAGAGATGCTAAGCCAGACAAAGTTGTGGATAGCAGGGATAAGCCTTTGAACCTTCTGAGCATGCTTAATGCTCAAATAGTCGATGATCTTATTAAAGACGCTGGGGCTTCAAATCAAGTTCTCGATAAGGAGATAGGGAGTTATCCTGTAGGCACTAAAGCCTACAGTTATATGAGGTATTGCCACAAGCCTCTATCAAGGGAAGCTCAACTGGCTGGCTTCCTCTCTGTATGGCTATGCCGATTGGTAGTACCTGGCATCGCATCTGCGGATCGCATTCATCGTAACACCTTATGGCCTGCAGTGTGTTTGGTATTTGGGGCAAGACTGGGCCAGCTCCCTGCCATGGTATATCGGATACAAGCTGGCCTGAGGGCCATTACTGATGGGCTGCTTGCAGATGAAACACGGCGTGAAAGCTTTCCCAGGGTAGAGTTACCGTTCCTATATCTGATGGGATGGTTAATTCTTCATAACCCCAGGGTGATGTCTCCCGGCTCTGCCAGTAGTTCGGGAAATAATTTCTTGTTGAATTACAAGAATTCCACTTGGAACGTGACCACCGTCGTAGACTGTCGGCGAGCATTAAATTTTGCTCATAGCTGGAAGCTCTTTTATATTGTCCCCACTCTATATATCAATCAACAGGGGATAAAACTTTAGGATTCAGGTCACGGAAAGATCGTTCTTTCTCCGAAAACTTTTTATTGGTTGGTCTGCATTAGACCTTCCCAATTGTTGTACAGAAGTGAAGACCATTGCTTCTTGGAGCCTTGTCTGCCTAGTCGGTTCGCCAGGCAGTTTGGGTATGACCAATTGCATGTAGGAAATGCCATCACCAGCTTCAAGTCCAGAGGTGGACTTATTGATGGAGCGATAGGATGGCGGTACTTCATGATGGGTTGTACTGGAGCAACCTTTACTGTGCCCGCGACTTATCTCTCCATGGAGTTGCGCATCCTCCATTCGTACGCCCAATTTTATGTGGCCATCAATACCTTCCATCGCAATTTTGATATGCATGGAAGTTTTAGGATGCCCTCTCATAAGTCCACTGGAAGAGAGGAGGTCCCATCAATTTCCGCTGATGAAGGTGAAGACCCTGTCGGTCCAGATGAGTTTTTGTTGACAATACCGAGAGGCGTAATACCTCCGCCTGCAGAGCCTCTTGTTATCCCCAGTAAGCGAAGGGCCTCTACTCCGAAAGAGCCTCCCCCTCGCAAGAAAAAGAAGACTGTTAGTGGTCCTACAAGGACTTCCAGCCATGAGGCTCCTTGGAGTGAGCCTACTGTTTCCCCGGGCGGGGATGATTCTTTGATTAGAGGTCCCTCGTCTTTTAGAGAGGAAACCTCCACAGTTCCGGCTGACAGTGTCGGAGATTCTTTGCTCGAGACTGTTGTCGCTACTACCGCTACTGGTAGTGCAGTGAGGTGACCTTCGAGGCTGAGCAAATTAAGGATATCTTTATCCAGACCAATAATGGGTCCAGCCCCTTCTTCATTTATAAGTATCTCCAGCGAGATTCCACTCAATGAACCTCGAGTGGATCTGGGTGAAGACATGGATGACTACCCTCAGACGTCATTTGGTGTACCCTCTTCTCCAGGTATGACAGCTTGTTTAGCATCATTAAGAAATGATTTAGCTGTACTGGCTGCGGACGCGACATATATACTATCAGCCATGGGTAAATGTTGTCCTTATGCCTCTTTTTAGGAAAATTAACATCAAATTGATATTAATTTTCTCTTGTCTTCTTTTCAGGTGAAGACATCTTAGGGAAAGGCGGAGTCGACGCAACTTTTGACTTTGTTGCGAATTCTGCTGATGAAATGGCGGTGCTTGACACCAAAGGGGCATGCTTTGAAGATGTTGCTCCTTCGTCTGTAGTATTTTTGGGTGTAGCCTCGCCCAATACAGTCCCGATATCTTCAGAGGAGGATGAGCCTATCATTGCGACTGTGCCTCCTTCGTTGAGTACACCAGTAACTTCAACCATTGCTGGTGTTAGTTCTTTTGTAGCGCCATCTGTAGACGGCCGTGGCAACATCCTCTGCCAATGTTCCACAAAGCGGTTTTACTGACATCGCGGCCACTCTCAGCGTCCATTCGCGTTTTAACATGCTAGTTGAACAATTTACTAGCATATTCTATGTCACTTTAAAATCGTTGATATCCATGGTGTTGGAGAAGAATCTGGGCTTTGATGCTCTGAAGATGTCCTCCAATCTCACCATAGTGCAGATTAGAAATTTCGACGACGCTAGGCGAGCTGATGCTCTGGAGAAAATAGTTAATGGTTTGGAACAACCTATTAACAATTATTTGTAATTGTCTCGAGACAATGTCGATGATATGATTCAAGCTGAGTACGAATCCTTGACTGTGAGGCTTGTTTGGGAGATGGAAACTCTGAGCAAATCCATCGAGGCACAGCAACAAGAGATGAATGAAGAGCATGCCGTATTAGGGTATGTCATTCCCCAACTGGCTAAGTGTGAGGCCGAATATGAGGAAGAGACAGCGAGGGTCCGCAAATTGGAAGATAAACTCGCTCAGGCAAAGGAGAGGGCTCTCGCTTCATCGGCAGCTCGAGATGTGTTGAAGGACCGAATGGAAGCGGCTCAATAGAACCTGGCACATGCGGGTGTCATCCATGCAGGTTTTGTACATGCTCGGTCTGAACTATCTGCCTTGAACAATGAGGAGGCAAGGTTGTAGCAGGCTCGCGCTAATGTCTTGAACTCCAGGAATGAGAGGATGGCCGCTCTGGCGCAGCAGATCCGTGATTTGACTGCTCCTCCCCAATGATGTACTTTCTTATTTCTCCTGTAATTTCTCGAAGATAATAAAGACACATTTTTTGACTTTGTGGACCCATCACTTTAGAATATGATAGGCTAAGATGAAAGTAAAATCAGAGGTATCATTAACATGACATACTTTCGTTAAGGTTTTGCTGAATGTAAATCTATTCAGAGGTAATATGAACCTGCTAGAATGTAATCCAACTAAATTTGTATACTAAACACTATTAGAGGTAATATGAACATGATAGGTTTACAAATTAGTTAAGCATATCTATTAAGAGGTCATACGAATCTGATAGAATATGATCCAGCTAACCTTTGTGCATGGTATCGTCAGAATAAGATCTTCGTCATACTCCATTAAACGAAGGAGATCAAGTATAGTACTTCTTCGGGAAATTGCAGTTGATAGTAGTAGTTAGCAAATTTTCATTAGGCTTGGCTAACCTGTAAGCGCCATTTGCAATCATATAAGGGTCCTTCATTTCTTTATGATTGTTTGCGCAAATTTTGGACATCGTACCAGAGGTAATATAGACATAGTATGATACCGTATTTGTTGAGAATATCCCACTGGAGGATTTTTGGTGGACTTATTATTTGTTGCGCACGTTAAGTGCAAATAATAAGTTTGAAACAAGCCCTATCAGAGGTAATATAGACACAGTAAAATACGACTCTGTGGGGGTTGGTCATGGACAGACTCTTTCTTCGCTGGAGAAAATGAGGATAGTTCAGAGGTGATATGAACATGAACAATTCATTTTCCTTTGCGGGCATTCTACAGGGGAATTTTTTTTTTTGTGGACCTATTATTTCTTGTGCACGAGAGTGCAAGTAATAAGTTTAGGACAAGCCCTGCCAGAGGTAATATGGACATGACAATTTTTGTGGACTTAACACCACTGGCATACTTAGAGTTAAGTACGGGTGTTAAGTTGAGATGACAACCAATATCAGAGGTAATATGAACATGATAATCGATAGCCAAAAACTCGGAAGGTTTGCTCAGAGGTAATGTGAACATGACAAACTTTTGAGTTGTGACTCCATTTGGGATGGAGGTATATATCTGCTCAGAGATAATATGGACATGGCAGTTTTTTGTGGACTTAACACCACTGGCATACTTAAAGTTAAGTACGGGTGTTTAAGTTGAGATGACAACCGATATCAGAGGTAATATGAACATGACAATCGATAGCAACAATCCGGAAGGTTTGCTCAGAGGTCACTTGGACAAGCTGGGGAAAAGAAGTTTGGACAACAGTTCAGAGGTAATATGGACGTGAACTCATGTCCGAAAAATTCACTGGGGAGTGATTTTTCGGAGTGGGGATAGACCTGAAGAATCCGCTGGGAAAACTTTTAGGGACTCATCATTCGATATTTTCTTGAGGGAGCAAATTATTACATTTGAGTGAAATCAATTTGCAATGATTGTCCCCTCGTTTATAAATGCAAAGTGACGACTTTGGCGTCGATCAACTCATGGATTCTCCTTTTCAGTACATAGCATGCCCTTGTGGGGTGATGAATGTACCGATAAAAGAGACAATAATCTGGGTCATCGACTTTGCCAGCTTTTTTAGGGTATTTGATGTTGGGTAGCCGAAGTTTGTTATCCTTCATCAATATATTGAAAATTTCAATGATGTCATCTTCATTGAAGGAGAAAGTCCCTTTTCGCTTTTGGGCTCCCGATGCCTGAGTTTTACGGTCTTCCAGGAAAATTGTCATAGTTGCATCATCTTCGGACTCAGAGGGAATTCTACCCTCAGCATTGGATGCTACTCCATTTTGTCGAGGTAGACTACCCCCAGACATATCAGGGCGTTTGTTGATTTAGAAGGACCTGCCTTTGATATTATAGGATCAGACTCTGGAGGTTTTGAGTTTGCAAGAGATGCAGTATACCCCAACCCAAAATGAGTTTGTTGACAGTAAGGATTACCATGCAACAGTGTTCGTCTGCATTTTCCATAGTTGAGGCCTTATTTCAACTTCAAATCATAACCCATGCTTTGTATAATCTTTAAAGCATGTGGTCTATATCTGTGGATTTGTATTTTGCCACCATCAGACTCGCGAGATTCTTCTTGTACAACCGGTCTATTCCGTATTCGACCGAAGATTATTTGATGCTGATCGTCGCGAGTTGGTGGAACAATAAAGACAGAATCTTCATGTGGCCCATATGTCATGACGACATTAGATGTTGACGCATCTTCCCATATGATCTCCCCATGCTTAGTAGTCAGGGGAACTGAATCCTGGTTATGACTCCTGTCTTTGCGTTTCTGGATCAAGAAATCACGCAAATCAGTGATATTAGCAGAAGAAGAAGGCTTTTTCTGCCTTTTTACATCAGTTGGAATACAGATATTGGGAATCATAACTCTCTCCCTGTCATATGAATACAGCAGTTCAGCAATGTGAGTAGCACATGATCCATGAGGAGCGTATCTATTCACAATCTGGGCCTTTTTTATGCTGAAGGGCTTGTCCTGGTGTAATCTAAAACTTTGCACAGGTTGGCATAAAACTGAGGAAGTCCTCAATCGGCCATCAGCACTCTACGTAATCCAAAAAGCGGGTAGATTCTTCTCTTGATGGCGTAAAAGCCGAAAGGTCGGGAAATCCGCCACTTGTTTTCCCTTACGGTAATTGCAAGGACCATCTGCCTTTTTGTAGAGGGGAGATGTATTTTTACGCGCGGGGCACTTTTGGATTTTCAGAATTGGCGCTGAGGCCTTATCAGAAATATTGTCTGCCACGTCACAGACGGGAGACTGAATTTTACGTGCAGGGCGCAGAGTAGACTTCTGGATTGGCACTGAGGCATTGGCAGAAGCTTTGTCTGCCATGTCACAGACGGAAGACAAAGTTTTACGTGCAGGGTACGGAGTAGACTTCTGGATTGGCACTGAGGCATTGCCAGAAGCTTCGTCTGCCACGTCACAGACAGGAGACGAAGTTTTACGCATGGGGCGCACAGGTTGAGATGCTACAACCTTGTTGGTCAGAGAGAGAGAGTACGCAGGAATGGTAGAGGATGTCCGGGGCATCCATACTGTACACAATTTCCTGCTGTCTTGGACAGAGAGGGGATGAGAGCTACCCCCAGTTTGAAGCATGTCTTCGTAAGCCGATTGGTCAAATTGGATGACCAAGGTCTTCTTCGTTGATCCTACGGATACAGCATCGTATTGAGCAATGGCTTTCTCGTCAGATGAGAAAGTAGTCTCCAGCAGAGTCGCCATCTTGTGTTTGATAATAAACGAAAGAAATGAAACTAGGTTTATACGAAACCCTATCTTTGGTTTACAAACAAGAAGTACAATTAATCCTATACGAGGATGTTAAGTACAAAAATTTAATCTGGGTAAATATTGCTATAAGAGTCTGATCTGCGGTCGATCACTTTGTCCTTTGGACCACACGATGACGAAGAAGTACTGTAGAAGAAGGAGAATCTTCAAAGATCGCTAGAGGGAGTGGATGCTCGATGCCAAAATCGTCAATCACTACTCTCTGTCTGTGCTCTGGACTTTTCTCTCTCAAAAATCAATTTCTGACCCTTTTCTTCAACCTTCGACCCTTGACCTCCGTTCGACATTGGACCTCCGTGGACGAAGGTCTCTATTTATAGAGTTCAGCTACAGTCGTCGTAGAAACCGAATAGCGGAGAGAGCTGCACCTTTTACGCGGCGGTTATAATAACTGCTACCTACGTATAAATGATCTTCTGAATCGGCGTGTGATGTGTGTCCCATTATGAGGTAATGCATATAACTGCTCGTCGAAGATTACGGCATACAAGCCACGTAGATAACTGCCCCTTGCGTAGAGATGGTCGGCATAAAAGCCAAATAACTGACTCGTTGGCGTAAAAGCCAAATAGTTGTTCTGATGGAGTAGAAGCCAAGTAGCTGTCATATTGGCATAGAAGCCAAAATAGGCGTAGAAGCCGAATAGTTGTCAGGTTGGCGTAGAAGCCAAGTAGGCGTAGAAGCCTGATGCTTTGCAAATATAGCCTGATTTGGCGTATTTCGAGGAGATAGCGTACAGCGTGCTCTTGTAGCTGAATATAGCCAGGTCGGTATAATTCAAGGAGATAGCGTATAGCGTGCTCCTATAGCTGAAAATAGCCAGGTCGGCGTAATTCAAGAAGATAGCATACAACGTGCTCATATAGCTGAAAATAGCCGGGTCGACGTAATGTGCGGGAATGGTGATGTGGACGTATTAGCCTTAATTATAGCTCATCCAGTCTTTGAAAGTAGAACCAAATCTCGTGCATTAAATGCAGAGATCTGCCCCCATCACATGCATTTACTGCAGAGACGTGCCTCGAGCTCTGTACGAAGAGCATCTTTTGACGTGGCGGTACATTTTGTCTCCTGCTGAGTGTAAAAGCTCACGTCTGCCTGTGTAAAACTAGGCAGTATATTCCTTGAATGCGTAAATGACGTCTTATATCAAGGGTTATGTCACTAGACGATAGTCTGGAGTTCTGTACAGAATCATCATGACAGCCGTCCTCTCGGTCGTCATGCTGTACTCTTTGTCAGGAGTTAGGTTCACTGCATGATCTGACAGGTTCGTTCGAGGAATACGAAGAGTTCCTCGTACAACTTTCCACAGCATTAAAAGCAAGCAGGTTTTACACCAAAGTGGCAATGTAATAACCTTTTTACGCCGAAGTAGTCTGGAAATACTGCATTACGCGGGTTGTTCTGGAGCTATATTTTACGCTTAACTAGCGTTGAAGCTCTGCTGTATGCCAATGGCTCTGGAATCATGTTTTTATGCCACACAGTGCTGGAGCTGTGTTTTACGTTGAACTTCCTGCATGTTTAGGATTTTATGCGTATTATTCCCCAGCGTATTTTTCATGCTTCTACAAGGCCTACTGTGTTGGTCTGTCCAATGCCGATGCCTATCTTGAACAACCCATAATTGCTCTCTGATCTTCTTTACAACTTCTATTATTTGTGTGATCATCTCTGGACCAAACATCTTTCATTCGCCAATATCACCCCATGCCAATAGTGATATGCACTTTCTCCCATATAATGCCTTGAAGGGTGCCATCTGAATACTCGCCTAATAACTATTATTGTATGAGAACTCGACTAGAAGAAGGTAATCTTCCCAAGACTCTCCAAAATCTAAGGTATATGGCCGTAGTATATCTTTTAGTATCTGGATGGTTCTCTCTGACTACCCATCTGTTTGAGGATGGTAAGCGGTACTAAATCTTAACTTGGTGACCAAACTCTGGTGCAAGCTCTTCTAAAAATATGATATGAACTGATGTCTTGATCTGATATAATACTCATAGGGACACCGTGCTATCTTCCTATTTATCGTATATATATTTCTGCCACTGCCCTGTGGACTGTCCTACTCGAAAAGGAAGAAAATGAGCTACTTTCGTGAGATGATCTACTACCATCCAAACTGCCTCACGACCCGGTAAACCGGTCACAAAGTCCATTGTGACATGTTCCCACTTCCACTTTAGGATAGGAAGCAATTGTAATAATCATGCTGGTATTTGCTGGTCGGCCTTCACTTGCCGACATATCAAACATCAGGAAACGAATTATTCTATCTCCATCTTCATTTTGTTTCACCAGAAATGTTGTTTGATATATTGATACATCTTGGTGCATCCTAGATGAATCGAATACTAGGAACTGTGTGGCTCGGTCATAACTTCTTGATGGATATCTCCGTTTGGTACATAGAGACAGTTTCCAAACCTAAGAGTTTTATCTTCATGAATTGTCAACTCCTTCCTTAGACCAGATTCACATTCTGCCCGAAGCTTCCGAACTTTTGGATCCTCTGCCTGAGCTGCCTTAATTCTTTCAATCAAAGTAGACTGAATATATAAACTGGCCAATAATCCCACTTCTTGTGGAAGCACTACCTCTATACCCGTCTCTTGTAGGTCTTCCAAGATATGACGCTGCGATGCTAGCATATATGCACTACCTCTCCTACTAAGAGCATATACTACCAAGTTTGCTTTTCTTGGATGGTACTGGAGCTCAATGTCGTAGTCCTTCAACAGTTCTAGCCACCTCATCTGCCTTATATTCAAGTCCTTCTAGGTGAATACATACTTCAAGCTCTTGTGATCCGTGAATATTTCTACCTGATCTCCATATAAGTAGTGTCTCCATAGCTTAAGTGCAAACACCACTGCCGCCAACTCTAAGTCGTGTGTTTGATAGTTTTTTTTATGATCTTGAAGCTGCCAAGATACATAAGCTATCACTTTTCCATATTGAATTAATACACACCCGAGCCCCTTGCCAAACACATCACATTATACGGTAAACCCTTCAGAACCTACTGGAAGCGTGAGAATCGGTGCCAAAATTAGTCTCTTCTTTAACTCTTCAAAGGATGTCTGATATTCCGTGGACGAAATAAACTTAGCCTCCTTGCGCGTCAAATGGGTCAATGGTGCTGAAATTCTTGCAAATTCTGCCACGAATCTCCTTTAATAGCCCGCCAAGCCCAGGAAACTACGCACCTCTGCTACTGTCTTAGGAACTAGCCATTTCTCTATGCCTTCAACCTTCTACGGATCTACTGCCACTCCTGCTTCTGAGATATTATGTCCCAAGAATGATACGTGATCCAACCAAAACTCACACTTGCTGAGCTTTGTGTATAATTGGTGCTCCCTCAAAATCTGTAAGACCTTTCAGAGATGCTCTTCGTGCTATTCCTCGCTACTGGATTAGACTAGAATGTCATCTATAAAAACCACCATGAATTGGTCTAGATAAGGCATAAAGATGCGGTTTATCAAATCCATAAATATTACTAGAGAATTAGTCAATCCGAATGGCATAACTAAGAATTTATAATGCCCATATCGTGACCGAAATGTTGTCTTAGGTATGTCTTGCTTCCGAACTCTTAATTGATGGTATCCTGATCGGAGGTCAATCTTGGAGAAAACTTTAGCCTTGCTCAACTGATCAAAAAAATCATCTATCCTTGGTAACGGGTACTTGTTCTTTACTATTACTACATTCAATCGAAGCACAATCTAGTTGACCCATCCTTCTTCTTTACTAGAACTACTGGCGCTCTTCAAGGTGATCCACTGGTTTGGATAAACTTTTTTGCCTTCAGTTCTTCTACGTGTTGGTACAACTTGTCTAGTTCTGATGGTGCCATTTGATAAACTTTAAAAGATATTGGTCCTGCTCCGGATATCAACTCTATGTAAAACTCCACATCTCTTACTGGGGGTAACCTTGTTAGTTCTTCTGGAATAACATCTAGGAAATCCTTGACTATCTCGGGAAGTTGTTTCTCTGCTATCACTTCCGCTACGATTCCCTCTTCATGATGGTCTCCTACAGATCTGTCAAAGGCAAAATCTTCCGTGCTTGGGATACTAAATAATACCCTACCCTTATGGCAGTCTATCGTAGCATGACTGTCCCTCAGCCAGTCCATGCCTAAGCTAACGTCAAAGTTACCCATAGGAAACTCGATCAACCGTGCTGGTAATGAATGCCCGCACACTATGACTGGACATGCTATACACACTCTACAAAATACTATGAGCCCATTACCGGTGAGTATATTCAACCTCTCTGGCAACGCCTCAAACTCAAATCCAATACATGTCACAAATTATGAAAATATAAATGAATAAGATGAACCAAAATCAAATAATGGTACAGCAGGAAAAGATGCGAAAAAGATGTTACCTGCCACCACGTCGCCCGATACCATAGCTTCCTCCAAGGACAAAGTGAATGCTTGCCCTTGGCCTTGCTGCGCTCCTTATTGTTGCCTCCCTTGGAAGTGTTGTTGTGGCCCTTACTGGCCCTGTTGTTGATTCTGCTGCTGCTGGAACATCTGAGCTTGAGTTGGTAACTAACGTTGAGATAATGGCCTCACTGCTATCGCTGGCCCTCTCTGTTGGACTGCCCCCAGTATTGGCAGTGCTGCTAACTGTTGGACTGGCCCACTTGGCCTCTGCATCATCGAACAGTTGGAAATCCGGTGATTTGGACTGCCATACCTCATGCATAACCCATTGGCTATCCTACACACATCTCTTGTGTGACTACCCTTACCACAATAAGTACAACCCACCAGTGCTCCCTGGCGCTGTTGTTGTTATTGCTGCCTCGGCTGCTGCCAAGATGGTACGGTCACTATTAAAACTGTCGCCCTTTGTGGCACTAAATCATGGATACGAATGCCAGGTGATGGTGCAGACGTTCATGGTACTCCTCCACTCTGAGTATGAGACCTCTTCTCGTGTCCCGTCCTCGCCGACAACCTTTGCATAGTAAGATCATACCTCCGAGCTGCTATCATTACTGCTTCATAAGTCTGGTAATCACGTCCCTCTACCAGTTGTAGAATCTCCAGATGAAGTCCTTGTTGAAACCTTATTGCTCTATCCGACTTTGTAGCCACCATAGTCAGAGCAAATTTACTCATCCTGCAAAACTTGGTTGTATATCCATCCACAGTCCTACTGGTCTACTTGAGACTGATAAACCTCTGCTGGAGCTCATACTGTGCGACGACTGCAAAATACTTAGCCCGGAATCGAGTCTTGAAATGTCTCAATAAATAGAACTACTCAAGCCAACCTCCACTGACGCCCACCAAACACGGGAAAGGTCTTGAAGCTGCAGTCGGACCTGGTCAACTTGTTCATCGGCCGGGACCTTCGCTGCCACTAGAATAACCTTGATATCCTGCAATCATGCGTCTGTGATGATGGAGTCCTCCGTGCCATCGAAATACCTCGGGTAAGTCGGCAAAACCTGACTGACGCCCCTGAATTAGTCCTTCCACCTCTCTCCAAGGTCGTCCGAAAGCCTTGACTCAACAAGATATTTTGCTCTTGTTTTTTAAACTGTTGATGTTGTTGCACTGTATTTGATGTTGCTGTGTAGCTATCATACCTCGAAGAATCTCTAGTAAGGCTGGGATGTCAAGTACCGCTGGCATTGTCGGTACTACTAGGGGTACGAGAATTTTAGGGGTTGGTTGCTCATCATGTCCAACTTTCGGTTCTATCGTGCCAGCTTTCTCAACTACTGGCTACATGCGAATCTGACTCTGAGCAGGTGCTACCTCCCATTGTTCCCCAGGGGAGGCCTATCCTGCCATGCCTACTACTCCAGCAACTGAAGAAGCCCTAAAGAAAAGGACAAGAAACATCAAAAATATGACGAAAAGGATTAAGTCGGCAAGCAGTTTGAATAGTTCAAGCATTATTATTGAGGAAGACGAAGCAAGATATTAAAGGGGATATGTTTGATTTAGACTCTTATAACCATAATACCCCATAAGTCTGAAAATACAGACCTGCATGGGCCACTAATAAACCTTGTCACGCCCCAGTACCGAAATACCGAGACAGACAAGGCCAGCTCCCCCATATAAGGTATAGAATGTCGTACGATGGTTACGGCTGTAACTAGACAAGGGGTGCATACTACAAGCAAGTCACTTAGGGTCACATAGAACATCTATTATCTTAATCAGTCAAGTAAGGATAGTAATATAGAACATGTATGACAAGGAAGTAAGGCGTCCCAAACGCCCTGCCATAATATTTTGGAAACCAGCCACTTAAAATAATAAGCTGAGAGAGTTACAAAAGTACATGACCATGATCAGCTGCGATCTGATTAATTAAAATCATGTAATAAGACTAAATGTCCAAATTTACGGCTAACAAGTGCCAGTGGCTAAACGCCCAAAAGTGTAAAATGCACAATAATGAGCAGTGATAAAAAACCCACTCGTTTCCCTCAATGGCCATGCGTTTGGTGCGCTCCAGTGTTCAGGGGAAGGTATGCTTGATCCTCAGGTGCTGGCTCTAAATTTGGCCATGCAAAACCAGTAGGGTTAGACCCCAAATAGCAATTACTACAAAGGAAGCACGAATGAAGAAACAAAACCAGGAAGAATAAACATATACATATATATATAGTCATGTCTCGTAGTTTCGGTTCATGGCCTATCGTGATACAACAATCTAACCCTACAACCAAATAAGGACCAGGGTTAGACCATCGCACCATGATAGTCCATGTCCCTATACTATTTAACAGAAGATACAATCACAAACGAGTTCAGTTATGTAATCTACCAATCATTTGTACGGCTTACTAGGTGGAGTCTGGGTTATCCCAAAATTATTATGCATATAACAGATACAATCACAAACTAAATTTCGTCAATCAAAACTGAAAACTCCAAGTATTAAAAGTGCTTAGAATCATAATATACACATATTAGACTAAAAAAATATAAGGGAAAAATAAGAATTAAAATTTATAGTTTTTCATGTCATGCAAGATGTACTTGCCTAGAAATAAAAGAACAAGGTAGAAATAAAGAATGATGGAAGAAAGAGAAAGAAGTTAGCTTATATTGCTAGGGTTGAGGTTTGGATCATGGGTTCTCCCATGACTAAACCAATTCAACAATTAAGCCAAGAGTCTAATTGAACCAAAGAATGAGTTTAGTCTCCATGACATGCAATCTAATTAACCATGTAAGCAAGAAATAATATAAGCATGGAAACTAACATGTTCCAAATACGCATATCGGGAACGGAGAGTGACAGCAATAAAATAAGGGTTGGGGTTTATGCTGGAGTTGAGGTTTGGCACTCCAAATGAAAGAAGAATGGAAAGAAGTCAGATTAGCTATAGAAATAAAATATACTTACTTGCTACAAATGACTATACTAAAAAAAAATATAAACTTTCCTAATGGTGCTAATACCACTAGTATATATATATATATATATATATATATATATATATATATATATATATATATATATATATATATATATATATACAATACTAACTATACATATTTATACTATCCTTATATATATAAATAGAAATTTTAGAACATAATACTATTAACACTATCACTACTACTACTACTACTACTACTACTACTACTAATAATAATAATAATAATAATAATAATAATAATAATAATAAATTTGGTTGAGACGGTTTACATCCTTTCCTACTTTGAAGAATTTTGTCCCCGAAATTAAGAATAATGGCTCGAATAGAAAAAAAACATGTTATGGGTATTAAAATACGGTACGTAAGTGCGTACCTTATTCCTCAAACAAGTTAGAAACACTCCTGAATAGAATTCTCGCGCTCCCAATTTGACTTGTTTGGTGAATAATGCTTCCATGCAACCCGGACTAGCCAAATATTCTGCCCTCTTAATACCTTGCAGTCAAGAACCTCAATTGGTTGCTCTCATAGGACATACTCGGCCTTACTTTAATCTCTTAGTGGTTAAGCACGTTACTAGGATCTGCCATGTTACTCCTCAACAATAAAGAATCCATCCCTTATCCTAGTACTTTTCTTTTAACCTCAAAGATACATATATATATATATCTATCTCATCATTTGTTAATTCTTGATATTCTATCAATAGTCAATCCTTACAATTCATCTCCAATTAAATAAAATCTTCTTCTTCAAAAAAATTATGTCACGTCCCAGTCCCAAAATATGTGGGACCATGCCACGTGACAATGGCCAGCTATGCATTCAAGTGGACTCTAATCCAACTCGAATACGTATAAGCTGTCTAGAAGATATAATAATAATAAAAATCTAAAAGAAACATCCACAATACTACCTCAAATACTATAAACTATGAACAAAATTAATTACTGTAGAATTATAAGAAGGCATTACTAACGATACCTGGAATCCCCCAAGACCTCTTATGTTGCTGTATTCAACCCCGTTAGCCTGGGCTAAGATGGGGATATGGAGTAAGGATTAACCAATATTTTTCCAAACACTGGATAGGGGTTAGCTCTATAAATTCAAGGAAGTCCCCAATCCAATATCAGCACCCAGCAATAACCTGGTAGGGAATCCGGTCCCCAGAGGGACGTAAAAAGATATATAGAAATATGCCATATGAAAAACAACAAATATCATGCGAAGAAGTAAACAGTGATCTATGTACAACTAACAACAACCAGTCTAACTAATCTATGTGATTTGCAAATGAGGACATTGTTCAACGCGAGGGCTTTCTAAAAATAAAATTCGTAGCTCCGGGAATGAAATCTCTCGGGGTGTATAGTCGTACATAGCTCTAGGAACGGAATCTCCCGGTAAATAAAATTAGAGGTCTGTAACTCCAGTAACAAAAATATCTGGATAACTATATATAATAAGACATAAATAGTTATATATGCATAGTAGCCCTTACGCCTATTGACCGTCCTTCCATCCTAATGCTATTGTCTATGACGCACCTGTGACACGTCCAGTCTGAATCTAATAGGTAATACACCAAGCTATAAAGTATAGAGGTAACTCCATCAAGAAGAAGATAAAATAATGATCAGGTATGCATATCCTATATGCCATGCAGTACGAATTCGTGTATCAAATCTATGTGTCAGAATGAGTAATCATATAACTATACAGGCAAGAAAACAGGTGAAACATGTAGCAGCATATTCAAAATAAATCACTGCTAAGAAAATATGCATGTAAATACTGTAAATCAATAAGTAATGTATACTTGCCTCGGGTCCGTCCAAGCATCATGAGATTGCGAGACCATAGTCATATCCAAGCCTAGGCACGATCTAAACAGTTGCTACAGCCTTCCAAGGAATCTACCAACCCAAAACATACAAACAAGAATCACATAACTATTTATGCTTATATACACGTCCTTACCAATTTATATAAGAGGGTACCATTTTCATACTTATTATATTTGTAAGAAGGTTTATATAATTTTTGTCAAATAATTATCTATAAATGTAAGGATTGACTATTGATATATTTTGTGGTGGCCGATGCAGGTATAAGTAAATAACTAATTAAATGAAATCTAAGCACTAATACTAACACTAAGCATCTCCAAAAGTATTATCTTCCACTAAGTCCGACTTAAAGGAACCATCAACTTCGCCCTTATTGGCACCATAAAAGTAGGGTAGCCATCATTATATAGAGCTGCGTTAGTTGTCAAGTCAAAATTGAGCAAAATACAAGTAATACAAAAGAGTTACACTATATGATATAAGTGCCTATCATGCATATGATCAAGAAATAGTATGACAACTAGAATAAGAAAGTAGGAACATGTACAATATGCAAAACTGACCATACTAACATAATGGAACATGCAATATAGGAATTATAAAATTAACCATACTCGTACTCGTGTGTTTTAGAATATAGACTTTCATCATGTGAATGGCCATGAGATAAATGGTAATTAGTGAATGAGGTGCAAGATTGCTATTATAAAAGTTAGGCAAGTTAATAAGAGGATTCAATTCATTGACCACATGCATACTCATTATATTCTCCCATCCAAAACTCACTAGTAAAACAAGTTCTCGACATTATAAAGACAAGTAACATGGTAAACAAGTAAACATTGTACATAACAAGAAGTACATGAACATGAATCTAGGAAGTATGACAAGATCTACCTCTCTTGCACAAGTCGATATCAACATAAATCTAATACTACTAACATGGATAATGATAAAACAAGAATATAATAAAACTAACAAATCATACTATAACTACTTGCATGAAACTCCAAATGGATTAGGAACTGAAACTAATGAGCATCTCTCTAAGCTATTCCAAAAATCCACTACCTATTACCCACAAGCACAAGCAACACATCCACAAAGGCCTCGCAAAATCAAAGTAACATTTAGTGTTAGTTTATGTTACTTAATTAACAAATTGCCTATTTTAGTTAGGTAACGTAACTTATCCTACAAGCAACCTACCAAACTAGGTATTTGGTTTATTATAGAGTAAATATGTTAGGGTACCATATAGGGTTCCTAAAAAAATTGTATTAATAGATTATTTTAAGAATCTTGACCATCGACACACAAACTGAGGTATAAAAAAAAGATAAAACTTTTCTGTCCAAAATGTAAGTTTGTTATGCTATATTTGTGTATTTCAGCAACATGAACCCGCTGAGATCGATCAAATCTCAAAAAGACTTCAGGAATTAATGTTATGATTTTTACAAGATTAAACTAGCATATTTAGGACATTGTCTAAAAAAAATAGATTTTGATTTATTAAAACTAATAAAGCATTTGATTATTCTACCAAAAATTTACAATATATACTAGAAGTTACGAAGATCAAAGAAAAACTCACAGTTCATCAATATCAAGTATGTAATGTCACGCCCCGATCCTGAAAGGGTCAATCATCCTTGCTGGATCCTTTTTGGAACCGATCGTCCTCGTTGGGGCATGATGCCGTGCGAGCCTAGAGTTGCACTCGCACAAGGCAAGAACGTGCAGTGATAGGAACCCATTTTGAAACACAATTTAGAAAACACATTCACAGATATTTGAACATAAGTATAGGCAAGAACGTGCAGCGCTGTACGAATAGTAGAAGTGTAACCTCCGATTTCCAATTTCCAAAATAATTAGATTTTAATTTATTTTAAAATATCAAGTTTTATAAAATATTTCTCCTTGAAATTTTTATTTGATTTTGAACGATGTTTGATTGTAGGAGGTAATTTAAAAATCTTTATAAAAATCATTTTTCCTAAATGACGATGTATTACAAAATAAATAAATAAATAAATAATAATATATATATTCCTCTAGTTTCAAATGTTTATTGGCTTGAAATCATAAAATTATTTATTGGATAAAATTAATTAAAGGACTAGTTGTTTCTTCAAAATAATTTTTATAATTAATGGATTAGTAAATAAATAAATTACGTAGCTTTCCTAAAATATTTTCTGAAATTATAATCTCTTCTTTTTAAATTTTTACAAATTTCTATTTCCTATTAACTAGCCAGCACACCCTCATTTTCCCACATGAGAAACCCTTTTATATTTTAATTCTGGGCCATTCATTATTGGGCCAACCCGCAACCCTTTATCCCACACCATCTCTCCCTATTTAAGTCCCTCATCACATCTCCCTAGAAACCCTAGCTAGCCTTCACAAATCCCCACAAAGCCACAGCCACCACCATTTTTGTGTGCTCGTGTCCGTGTGTCCAGCATCACCGTGTCAGCCGTGATGGCCTCGGGTCCGACCCCGGGTGTCCCACCGTATCCATTCATTTCCTGTGTCCGGTTACAATATTACAACCCGATTTTCCGTGTCCAACACCCGGACACGCCCACAGTACAACGAACCCATCGTGTCCAGCCGACACGATGCACCCGGACACGTACACAACATCATCCTCGTGTCCGGCAGACCCGGACACGACCCCCGGACACACGCAGAACCCAAAACCCTAACCCTAAATCTGACAGAACCGCCGCCTCCTCGATCTGGCCGCCTGCCACCACCACCTGGAGCCTCTCGAGTCGATCGCTGCCCGGAGCCGACGTCGTCGCCGCCGATCTGGCTTAGATCCAAGCCGCCGCCTGGAACCGAGAACACCCGCCGGCGAGTTGATTGCCGCCGGCGACTGGACCCTCGGCGTCTAGCGTCTGTGTTCGACGCAGCCGTCTCACCCGTGTCGAGCACCGCCACTGGAACGAAGCCGCCGCCGCCTCGAAGAACCCGTCTCCTCGAACCCTGCGCCGCCGCCTCGAGCGGAGAACCCGCCACCTCGAACAGAGCACCGCCGACGAGACAAGCCGACGCCCTGCCCGGCCTGACCCCGGCGAGACCGCCTCCGCCGACGCCGGAATCCCTCCGTGAGTCCCCTTCCCCCTTTCCCTCTTCCCTTTCTCGGTTGTGCTGGGGAGTTTAACTAGGTTAGTATAGTTAGTTTTAATTAGTAAGTTAATTAGTTGTTAATTACATTAGATTAGCAATTAATAATTAGATTAGTTAAATAATTTATATCAGTTAGTAATTATTTATTTACTTGTTTAGTATTTTCATATAGTTAGTTATTAATTCCACATAATTAATTATTAATTTCATATAATTAGTTGTTAATTGCATATAAGTAGTTTAGTAATTTCCTATAATAAGTTTGGTATCTATATATATATATATTTTTAGTATATGTATATAATTATTTTGGGGTATATACTTATATATATATACATGTATATATGTATGTATATTTTTGGTATAATTATACATATATTTAATTGGTATAATTTTATGTAGTATAAGTGTAATAAAACGTATTTTTATATATGAATTAATTGGCATCTGTATGTATATATATATATAGTATAAATTTGAATTGGTAATTTAATATTAGTATATTTTAATAATAGCATTGACAATACACATATATATATATTTTAAAATGTATTTTAGCATATGTATGAGTATACATATATAATGTTCAACTAGTATAAATCAAATATATATTATAAATACATTTAAATTGGTGCATGTATAAATATTGTAAGTATTAATAAGTGTAATGTGTATTATATATGTATCCCTACTAGATGACCCTAATTGACTAGTGCCATACCTGGCAGAGCCCTGAGTTCATGTATTTGAGATGTGTTAGTGTAGCACCTGATGCAAATGTGGTTTTGCTTGTGATATGTTTATAGGACTGTTGGTTTACCCAGGGGACACTCGAGAACAGGACCTCGGTATATTCACCAGCTAAGGACCCAAGGCGAGTACATTCTCTGACTAGTTTCTAATTTCTGATATCTCCTATGTTCACTGTATCTAGTGTAAATATCCATGTTCCTGACACGTTGGTTACACGGATTGGTATACACGGATCTCGTCATGAGATATTATTCCTTATTCATGGTGTAGCTTGTACAGGACTTGTTTCCTTGATATCTTGTGCATGTACAGACACTGATTCCCGGGGAGATTTGCTACCTTCCTAGGGAATCCCGTGCCATAGCGTACCATGGTTGGATCTACTATACCAGTCGGGGGTTTGGGGAGTACTTTAGTGTAGATATGTGATCATAACCAAACTTTATATGCACCATAGCTTACCCCACATCTCACGTCGGGTGCGGCCTGACCATTTACATTCTCCATAGCTGTTACGTGTGATTAGCCTGATCTCTACATGTATCATAGCTAACCAACGGTTAGCCTGACTTTATATGAACCATAGCTAATCACATGTAACCAGCCTGATCAAGTTCCCAAGCCGATCACATATTAAAGCTAGTACTCACACACTTAGTCATAGGATTCTTGCTCATTGACATATTGTTCTTTTCCTGCATTTACTTACAGTATTTCCAGTATTTCTCTCATTGTACATTTCTCGTACCTATACATGCATCTGGTATGTTTCCATCTAAAACTGCTACATAGTTTATGTCATTTATATGGAACTGCTATTTAGAGATGTACTTTGCTCCTTCCTGACTGGAAAATATTTTTCCAGACTGTGACCTTAGTAGACTATTTTCCGACACACTTGGGGGATTGGATGTTACTGATTGCAGGTATGATTACTGTGTCATTAGACTTGTGTTGTATTCTTTATTTCTTCATTTTCCTATCATGCTGTAGTTGTGATTGAGTATTTCTAGATTTATTTTATGATATCCACATCTCCTTATGGAGTTGGATACTAGCGTGAGATTGTTTAGATAGTACTTGACCTAGACAGCGTTCTACCGCCGATGCTGCGGCGTAGGCTGGACGTACCCACGCTCTCGCGCCCCTAAACCGAGTGCGGGTCGTGACAAGAAGTCTGCCTCGCCGAGTAGACGAAATACAACTCGCTTCTCCGCGCACTCGATTGTTGCATGGCAAGCACCCAACCAGTCCATTCCGAGAATAATATCATAATCCTTGATGTCTAGCACAATGACATCTAAGGAAAGCTTTCTTCCTCCGATGCAAATATAACCATCCCTACAGATCGCATGGGCGGGCATGTCGACTCCCGAAGGGGTACTCACGCAAAGGTTCATATTTAAAGGAGTAGAAGCTAATTTACTCTCAATAGTAAAATCAGCCGATATGAAACTATGCGTAGCACCTGAATCAAATAAGACTCTAGCGGGAAATTCTCGGTAAAGTAAGGTACCTGTCATAACAGTGTCGGAGACGGATGCCTCATCCCGAGTCAGTGCATAGACTCGCCCTTGAGCACCCTGGCGTCATGGGTTCACTGGTATAGCATTTGCGCAATTTGCTGGGGGCCCCTTATTCTGATTTTTGTTGTTCTGATTCCCGTTGTTCTGGTTCTGATGTGGCATGACTATCGGCCTTGGATCTCGACAGTCAAAAGCCTTATCGTCCAAACGACCATATTTGAAGCACCCAACAACTCTTCACTCATTCACCCGATGCCCCAATTTTTTGTACCTATGGCAGTATGGTGCCTGGGGCAGACCCCTGTGTTCAGATGTATGCGGACGCTTTTGCGCTCCAGACCCTTCCATTTTTTGAGGCCTCTTGTTGTTATTGGTACGGGGAGTCTGCACATCGACCTTTGGTGGATTGCGCTCAAAGATCCGTTCGCTATTCAGGGCAGCTTCATAACATTTCCTATAGGTTTGGCACTTCTGATTTATGACGTCCCTACGCAAATCGTCATTCAAACCTTTCTGAAAATTATAGCACCACGCCTGCTGGTTAGGCAAGAAGTGCCCGACAAATTTGGCTAGTCTAGCAAACACTGAATCATAATCATCCACAGACATACTTTCTTGCACCAGATTGCTGAAGTCGTCTTCTTTCTGTTGCCGCATGGCCCATGGGATATATTGTTCAATAAAGGTAGATTTGAATATTTCCCAGGTAATCTTGCAGTTGGGATTGACATCATAAATCCCTTGCTTAGTGGCTTCCCACCAATCGTGCGCACGCAGTTCCAGTTGAACCGATGCACAAGCCACTCTTTTGGACCCTTAATGCCAACCAAGTTGAAAAGTCCCTCCAGCTTTACAATCCATCCCATTACCACATCCGGTTCTGCTTGCCCAATAAACGTTGGTGGATGCATTTTGGTGAACTCTGCTGCTTGGCAGGTATTCCTAACTGGACGCTGTGTTTCTTCTGACTCGTCTTCTACTGCCATAGTCGGCGGTGTGACAGGCGTCACAGGGGCTCCTCCATTGCTGGGTACCAAGGATGCAATCAATTACATCATGGTATCCATCTGCTTCTGATGAGCAATAAACTGCGCCTGAATTTGTGCTTGTTGAGTGGCGGCTTGTTGTTGCTGTACCTCCACGAGATACATAAGCCGCTCTGTCATATCGACTAAACCCGCTCCTCCGGATTCTCCAGAACTTGCCGGATCACTCTGGATGGGCTGAGCACTGCTTACAACGGCAGTATTTTTCTTAGCCATTGCTACAAAAGAGAGTAGCTTGTCAACATTCCAAAATGATAAATTTTATATCTATGGGCTCATTGTATAGGCGACTCATCTCATACAGCGGACATCGAATGCAACTCAATTGAGAGGCGCATCAAACTCCTACATTATCTTTTGAAATCCCAAGAAAGTGAAGTCGTGCTCTGATAACAATATGTCACGCCCCGATCCCGAAAGGGTCAATCGTCCTCGCTGGATCCTTTACGGAACCGATCGTCCTCGCTGGGGCGTGATACCATGCGAGCCTGGAGTTTCACTCGCACAAGGCAAGACCGTGCAGTGATAGGAACCCATTTTGAAACACAATTTAGAAAACACATTCACCTTTATTTGAACACAAGTATAGGAAAAAACATGCTTTTTATTGATAATTCAGAGTAATTCACATAGAGTTTATATTTGATGCGCCTCTCGGAAGCTTGATTTGCATTACAAAAAGGAAACTCAAAAGGAAGGGCACGCTCCATCAGATACTCCACGTCGTTCATACATTACGCCCTTGTATAGATTGAAAGTCTATGCCTCCAAAATGAACTAATTCTAACTATACTTCAAAATAGAGGGGCTCCAAATGCCTCCTCGTCTATCCACTAGCATTGCACCGCCTGAGTGCCTGAAATAGTTGCCCACAACGTGGGTTAGTACTCAACTTGTACTGGTGAGCGGGATGAACCCACTCGACTAAATCGATACTAGCTTATTAGGGGCGAGCATGCATTAAGATGATCTTTCTATAAAGAAGTTAGTGAATTCAATTCATATCAGTTGCATATTTTGATAGGAATAAAAGTAACATTGAATCCAACAAGTACACCGGTTGCTTACTCAACCGATGCACGCCTTCCCTACAACGAAACACAAGTATACTTACCATCTGCACAAGACAATAAATTAGCATGTGTTCTATTCTATGCGGTCATTGGTGTGATCGACACTTTAGGGACTTATTCCAAGCATTGTGGCGCGCCCTGTCAGCCCGGGTAGCAAGCTTTGCTGAAGGTCCCGCAATGCATCGCGACTAGCATGATCAAATATTCCCTCCGGGTCGATACGATTTCAGTGCCCCGGAATACCCAACCATGCGGGTATGGGGCATGAAGAAGGTTTGGGTGTTGGTACGACCATGTGATGCTGACGAGCTGGCCCTCACTGCTATAATGCCCCATATCATATGGTACATTATGCTCGTTTGTTTGCTCGAAGAGCCTGACTGGACTTGGATTCATGCAGATGGATCATTCAGATATCTATGTGACATATGTAATGCCCTGCTCCAAGTGGAGGCATTGTGTTGGCTCCTTGGATTGAATATACTGTTTAGATTTGATCTATGCCAAAAATTACGGAATTTGAGAAATGATGCATACTTTCTTAATTTGGTCAGATAAGATGATTTATGGAGCATAATTTGCTTGTATGGTTATATCAACTAAGAAGATCATATTGTCACGACCCGCACCCAGAAAATTGGGCATGAGTCATGGGTACGTCTAGCCTACGCCGCAGCATCGGCGGTAGAACGCTGTCAAGGTCTACTGTTTAGCTAACAATCTCACGCAATCAATATATATACCTATCAAGATCACAACTCTAAACGGAGGAGCAATATCATAATAATAACACAAGTACTCAATCACGAATCTAAGCACGATAAGATAACACAAAAGACTAACAACTACAAGGTCTAAACAACTGCTATTAAAACAACCACAACATCAATAATAATAATACAACATCCTGAATCATATACAATATAAGGTCTCAAACCAAAACTGGGGACAAATCCGGTACCAAAAGTTAATAAAAACAACAAATGAGGTCCTAGTGATCCCGGCTACCAACCCGAAAATCACTCCTAAACTAGGGGGTCCCTGTTTGTACCATCGACAGGCTGAGGTCCATAAAACGTCGGATACCAATCCTCCGGATACTCTAGAAAAAAAATATGTCTAGTCAGGACTGGAGCAAGTATACCTCTAACAGCAGTTCCAGTTAAATGACAAAAACTATAAAACAGTTGTAGCAAGTAGCAAGGTGAAGAAAATAAAGTATGAACAAGATATATATACATATCACTGGTGCATAAAGGTAAAGATGCATGAATATCAGAAGCAAGATAGTAATGAGTGCAAGATACAAGAAATCTAAACTAAGATCAAGTGCGTGCACAAGAACATGAAGTGAGTCCAGCAAGAATACATGTAATGAGTCAAGTCCAGAAACATGTAAGTGAGACCAGCAAGAAATACAAGAGAGTCCAGACTAGAAAGAATGAACTCGTGTCTTTGAAATATCTATTTTGACATGTAAACGGCTAGGGGTAAGTACGTCTCACCGTACACTGGGTGTGCGGCTGCTATCATTCCAGATTAGATCAGAGGGGGTGATTCTAGTTGGGAATGTTTACATGTCTACTCGAGTATTTTCCCGTCCCGACTGGTACAAGTGAATCCACGATCCAACACATAAATCAAGTATGAGTCCAGCTAGAAATATGAGTGATGCCTGTAGTGATGCCTGTAGGTGATGCCAGTAGGTGATTCCAGAATAGAGGCCAGAAACATAAAATATACGTGTCGTAAGTAAATGAATCCAGAAATACTAGTCCGGGTCGTACTAGAAAATTAGATGATACTATACTAGAAGCTGAATCATAATAATCATCAGATAATGGAAACTATCAGATAATGTACTCGCCTGACGTCCTAAGCAAATAGCGATCCGAACTGGTATCGCAAGGACCTATTACGAAAAGCAAGGTTAAACAGGTTTATAATGAGTTAAATAGATATAAAATAACTAAAAATAGGCTTCTAGGGCCGTTCTAGTTCAAACGGGTCAAACTGGTGAAATCTGGGTCAAAAAGTCAACTCTAGGTCCAAAATGTCAACCCTAGGTCAAAACTAGGTCAATAGTTGACTTTGGCGGTCAACCGGGTCAACTACGGTCAACTCTAGGTCAAACTAGGGTGCCCCTAAAATTCTAGGTCAAAACTAGGTCATTAAGCTAATAAACCATCAAACTCGCCTCCTTGAGATACCGGGATACCCTCGGTATCCGATACCTCAACCTACGCTATACGCCCCGCCTATACCCTCTAAAATATATACTAGCACACATATATATATATATATATATATAT